>CM066245.1:12126714-12475714 GCA_033675135.1 Frankliniella intonsa | reverse complement strand
TATTCTGCCGCCTGGCCGGGCTCTGGGCTCGGTATGGTCTGTCCTTGTCGAGCCGATCTGAACCAGGCTGGCAGAGGCCTCCTGGCCTCGGATTCCCGGATCTCTTTGACGGCTGAATGGGGGACGGGGAGCTCTGTACCGACACACCAGATATCACGGTTGGGGGGACGCGGGGCGCGACGAACCAGGGCACTCCGAAAATCATATGGTTTCGGGGATCAAACTCAAATCCGACAAAATTTTAGCTTTATGAACTAAATTTGAATTAAATCTAGTTTAAGTTGACTTAATTTTTATCTGTTCAACAATATTTAGTTAAAAACTACGGTTCTTAATATTAATCGATTTCGGGAATGAACGTTTGTTCCCTATACAACCCCGATTTGGTTGTTGGCTGAGCGATAGCGAAGCCTATTACTCCACTAATCCGATTTGGCTCCTGTCTGTGCTTGCGCCGCAGGCCTAGGTAGATGTACGCAGGCGCGTCGCAGTGTTACAGTGTTTCGCGAGATATCGCGAATAGCCTGTTACGCGAGACGTGGTCTAGCATACATCTACCTAGTATCAACTAACTGGTTCTCTGGGTGCACCGCCAGAGGGCCTAATTGCTGCCGCTATCGTGCTAGTGACGTCCCCATGTAGATGGGCCGGTCCGTCGCGGCAACCGAAAATGGAATGGGAGTCATCCGAGCAGCCTATAGTCGGAGTCAGTGGTCATATGTTTTGCAGCGTTGCATGTTATTGCGTCCAAAAACGGTGGCAGACTCGCGCACAGAGCCGCGCGGTTCGTTTCCTCGCTGAAAAAACAAGTGTTGCAAGCGCAACGTTTCTTGTCGGAAATGATTATTTCTCCAGTGCCGTGTCCCTCCCTGTTTCCCGGCCAATTGCTAGCGGCGTTTAGCTAAACATGCGCGAGCCTCATTGTGCCTTTCGCCTACTTCTGTATAATGTTTTCCTATTATATTTCCTTTTGCCATGGTCGCTTGAGTACCGTTTTGCCCACTGTATCACGAAGCTTGCCTTGTACCATACCACCACTACTGCCTAAGTAAACAACAAGCCGGTCAGCCTTTGTCAGTTTTGTCAAACGTATGTTAACATACAAAATAACAAACACCCTTTACGGCACCCTATGATTCCTGATTGCCACACATAACAAAATAAAAATAACATCCGGCATGGCGAATGTTGGATTTCATGGTTTTCAGTGTGGGACGCCACGCGGTGATGATGGTGTCCGAACGTGGCGTGGGGAGGGTTGGGCCCTGGCCCTGCTCCCTGGCCTTCCCTCCAGCCCACCGCACCCCGCCTCACACCCCGCCGCGCTCCGCCCCCGCCCCACTCCACCCCGGCCGGCCGGTGGTGGGGCCGCGCCGCTCGACTCCGCTCCGCTCGGCTCGGTGCCGCACATCGCCAGTCCGCCGCGCGACGCCACACCGAATGCCTCGCGGCTCACCACGCCACCTCGTCACCCACCCTCTCTACCTCACACAGACGCGTACAGACAAACACACACATACATACATACATGCACACGCTTTTGCGCACGCTCACACACACACACACACACGCACGCTAGCACGGTGACGGCCGCGGAACGAGGACCCTGTGCAGCTGGCACCGATGACAGACGGGAGCCCGAGTGTTGTAACGGGCCGGTGCCGCGAACCTAGTGCCTGCTTTCGTTGTTGTGGTTGCCACGAGGGTGCCGGTGGCGGCGGTGGTGGTGGTGTCCGCTGTGCTGCTGCCTGAGGTGTCCGCGGCGGCGCCAGTGTCGCGTGCCTCGCTCCTCCGCGTGACCGTCCCGATAATTGTTGTCGCCGCGCGCGAGAGACAACGCCGCGCGCGTCCTTCGATATATCGAACCTCGGTGAATGTCGCGGAGGAGCCGCGTCCTCGCGTGCCGGCACGCGTGTCGCGCCGCCGCGACTGACTCTCGATAGTCTCGAACTCGTGACCCCGCTAAGCTCGGACGCGCCCGCGGCGGGGGGTCGATATATCGCGCGCGTGGAGCTCATCATGGCGCCCAGCCTCCCGATGAGCTCGAGGCGGCCGTGCGCGCGGCCGGGCCGCCCGGGCGCCCGCGGGGCCGTGCACCAGCCCGCACTACTTGTTGCTTCGGGCGCGTGTTGACGCTTTTCTGCTCGGTTGACGAAATCCAAGCCGCCACGTAAGTCCACGGAGAGAAAAGTCTTGCTGTACTAGCAAACCGCGTTGCAAGTATAGCGCCCACAACCTTTCTTGCTGGCCTAGCAAAAAAAAAAAAAAAAAAAAAAAAAAACCTTTAAGCTGTGATTCCGAACGACTCTGTGAAGCCAGCAATATTTTTGCTGTCCTAGCAAAAAAAAATGTAGGCGCTACATTTGCAACAAGGTTTGCGAGGACAGCAAGTCTTTTCTGTCCGTGTCTGCTGCTGTTGCTGCTGGTGGGGCGGTTAGCAGCCAGAAATAGCTCGGAACATTCTACTGCGGTCTAGAGTGTGTATACCGCGTTGTATCGGCTGCCGGCTGGATTTATGAGGTTGGCATTCCTGGCGGAGCCCGCGCTCACTGTGCGGGCTGGATATCCTAAACATACCGTATTCTTGTCTCGTTGTTCAGGCCATCGCGTTCCTCAGGGAGCGCGGAGATGTTATCTTTGCGGGTTCTTAATTCGTTTTTAGGCACGAAGTAGCCTTATAGTTTTGTCTCGGATCTGACTGGTTTTTTTATTTTTTTATTTTTTTAATCAGCTCTAACAGAATTTTTCAAACTCAGTTTCAAGGTGAAACCGACGCTCTGAAACCAAATCCGGAATCGGCATGTCGGTAAAATGCACCAGATCTGAGATATTTGGCCCGAAAGTTTAGTGTGAAACGTATCTTAGTGGGAATCTGATGAGTTGAGGGTTTTTAGTTTCGGGCGCCAACAATACTCGACAAGTACTCGCCAGCACTGGCCGGGCCGGCGGGCAAGGAGAGGAGCCCGCGTGGCTGGGCGTGGCTGGGAAACTGTTGATTCAAGTCATGCACAGTATTTCATAAAATAAAAATTGAAACAAAATCCTAGGATAAAAATGTAAATTCAGTGTTCGATTGATGATTGCACAACGAACCCACAGTTTAAAAATCAAGTCGATCTGACGACTCAATCCAAACATTTAGACGCATTTAATGTGCATTACACGTTCTTTAACGGGTTTTGGTAGTACATTTTAATTTTCAGTAAACATACTGATTTTTAGTGATACGACGACTGAAACCTAACTTAAACTTTTCTTGAACCTGAGTGTAACTTAAACCTAAACTTCATGCTACTTCGTGACTCCCAGGATTTCACTTGGTGAAATCGTATTTTTTAATATTATAATGTTTACAAAACATGTTGTAAATTTACGACAGTCTAATCTTGCTCATCTTTGAACTTCAAGTCGATACAAAGTGTTAATAATTTGACAAATTCAAATTGAAGTTTTATGATAAATATCATGGGAAACTTTGCTGTAACACGTGTAACTATTTTTTCACAGTGGGGGTTGACGGCGACAGAATGACGTCGGAAGAATCAGATGTACTTATAGAGCCTGGCCCAGACAGTTATGCGACATGATCGTGCGCTGGTCAGCAGTAAACCAGCCGGTCAGGAAGAGCCGCCGTTTACATTGTCGCGGCCGTAAACACACGTCCTTGATGTAATGAAGTGTCGACCGGTCGAATGGGGCAAGACGGCGGAGAGGAGGGGGCGGCCATCTCTTAGAGACGGTGCGTCTTTATCGGCTGCTTCCCGAGGAGCGCGTGCTCACGAGCCGGGAGTGGGAGGGGGGGCGAGAGAGAGGGAGAGAGAGGGGCGGGGGGGGGAGATGGAGGGAGAGAGGGGGAGAGAGAGAGACAAGAGGGCGGGAGGGACAGAGACAGGGAAGGGGAAATAAAGAAAAGGCGAAAGAACCGTTTTGCGAAAATATTATGGCGCCTAAATCATTTTGCGCGAACGGCGGGCGCCCTCGCCCATTTCACCCTGATTGGAGGCTCACCTCGTTATCGGCCGACGCCTCGCCACGCCGGGGGTCGACATCACGGAGTGCTTGTAGAAGCCGCGGCGCGTGTGCCTCGTGTTTGGAAGGCGCGCGAGAAAAGGAAATAAGAGAAACATCTCGCGCCCGGCCCAGTCAGGCTGGCGGGCGCCGCCTCGCCTCCGCCGCGGCAGCGAAGCCAATTACGCCGCGGGCGGGGCTTGTCTGTTTCGCCTCCAGTTTGCGCGGTCGACAGTCTATAAGTTTGGGCAAATACCCTCCCCATTGTCACGTTGCGGCTCCGAGTGGGGTCGCCCCGCCCTCCCCGCCGCACCGCGCGCTCCGCCACGTCGTCCTCCCGCTGTTGTTTATGGCGCACAAATAAGAAGTCATAGGGTCGGGGGGCCCGCGCCGCGGCCCGCCAGGCCCGCCAGGCCTCGCGGCTGCGAGAAACAACTCGACGGCGCCAAATGGAGCCAATCCGTGCGGCGCCTCTGGTCAGGACGTGGCGGGGTGGGGCGGGAAGGGGCTGGCCTGGCGCCAGCAGAGCGCGCGTCACGTGCCCGGAGGCGCTATACCTGGAGGCGCTTGGCGCGCGCGCGTCACCGGTTCCGCTTCGCTCGACGCTCATTTGACGGGCGGTGATTCACGCTCCTGGTGCCCCGGGGTGGGGCGGGGCGGGGTGTGAACCCGGCGCAGCACGCCGCACCCTGGAGCTGGAGGGAAAGAACTGCGAAAAGTGCTGGCCGGGCCGACCGAACCTCTATTCCGTTACTTTGCCGTCAATCGACACATTTTATAGTTTCATATATTTATATATTGTCAGGGAGAAGTTGGGCTGTATTTTGCCTTGCCCTGGTCGGAATTTCTATTGCCGTGGGCTCGGCGGTGTATCGCGGCCTAAAGTATTGTCACGAGACTCCATATGTCCACGACAGTTTCTGACATTTTCTCAATGGTGCGAATTCCATAGCCATCGGCATTTTTACCGGGGTTACTTGTCACTGGTTTGGTGGTGCGGGGCCATTTCGCCGTGTGGTTTGGCTTGGCACCTCCTTCCCTCGGGCCGTCAGCTGGCGCCTGTCGATAGCGCTGCAATATGCAAGGAGCGGTGACTCTCGCTACCTCTCTCTCTCTCTCTCTCTCTCTCTCTCTCTCTCTCTCTCTCTCTCTCTCTCTCTCTCTCTCTGTGTCTCTCTATCTCTGTTTGGGAGGCTTGTTTTGCCGCCGCGGCCGAGCTGGAAATCTGTCTCCTCGTCCTGGGGACGCTTTTTGACACTAGCGGCTCGGCTTGGCGCGGTAGGATTATACTGGCGCGTTTGATGGCCGAAGAGGATGGGGCAAGTGCAGCCGGTAGTACCATCATGTCGATAAGGGTGGGGGTCACCGCCGGGGGGGGGGAGCCACGAGAGAGACCCTTCCACCCCTTCGCCATTTCCCACCTGCTGTGCGTTGGCACCCCTGCACGTGTGCCTCGTACACCGCAAGGGCCCACCAGCAGATTGAATCCTGTGATGTGGGGGTTTCACATTCGCTGTGATCAAACTGACGCAGTGTGCGGACACGGATGTGGTAGTTAGAAACCTCATGTACGTCACCAAAACGCCCAACGTCCCACACTTTATTTGCTTACATTCTGGTGGACAACATATCAGTCCATGCTTGATACGAGATAAATGGGCTTTTAATGAAGCTTTTAAAAATGATGAACCCTGCTGCTCGACGCATGTGTCGCATACCTGTGCGAGTGTACCATGCAGTGGAGTACTCTTCAACGGTCTGGGATCTGAATCTCTGTACCATAAGTCGGCTAGTCTGGTACGCCTGCTGCCTTTTGTATTTCGCGCGATGCTTAATGAGACTACCCGCCGCCCACAGTCTGCCCGGTGACGCGGCGCGTCGAGTTTCGAAGCTCACGGTGTCAGTCGCGCCCGTCACCTCCACGAGAGAGAAGAGAAAAGTTAGTCGCACGGCGCGGCGCGCGGGGCCCGACCGGCGCGGCATCCTTTAACTTTTCCAGCTCGATGAGGAGCGAGGGCGCCGTCGGGTAGAGTCGCTGCGGTGTTTCCACCGCCTGAATCGCAAAAACGCGGAACCGCGGAACCGCGGAGAGAAATTCGGGGAACGATGTGCGGCCCCCTTGGCTGTTTTCATTGCTCTCGTGTTCCCGCCTCTTTTCTTTTTTATTTTTTGAGGAATACTTTAAAGCGGGGTGGTACTCTGGCGCTGGCGGGCAAGCCACAACCCTACCCCATCATTGTATCCTTTCTCGACAGTTAAGTTCCTCATCATGTCGCGTATAGAAATGTCTGCAATCACAAGGAAATGGACACGGGTTACGGTAGAGTTTCGATGAGGAATATTTGGAAATCTTATGGTGACAAATTGGCGCGTAAGGCCTGTGCAAAGCGTTAAAGCGTTTCGAGCCCTTGATAGTTTTAATGCCTTTGTAAGTGCATGAAACCTGTGCTTCTCCAGTGCTTTGTATTTTCTTGCGAGCACGAATGTGTCGTCGTATGTCTACGATTCCAATCATTTGTACCGCAATCGCGGAAAATAGTGTACATTCCCATATATATTTTTCACACTAAAAGTTGCCCTATATGGGAATAAAAGAAAGGGTATTCATTTACTTTATCTTTTCTTTCGAACGGTGCTACACTTCTTCGCGTGACATGTCGTGATAGCTCATGGGGGCCAGAAGCCAGCAGATCAATCTACAACGTCTTGGCGAAGCCTGTTACTTTTGGCACTCTCTCACAGTCGGATGCGGGAGGGACGGGTGTGTGTGTGTGTGTGTGTGTGTGTGTGTGTGTGTGTGTGTGTGTGTGGTACTCGATATCGGTTACCGGCCTGTCCATCAGGCCTGCCGCGCTTCTGACAGTTCGCCAGCAGGCAGCTCCACTGAGCATCACGGTCTGCCCCCCACATTCCCCCCTATATCCGCCCTCCCCTCCCCTCTCAATCCCCGCCCTCCCCTCCCCTCTCTATCCCCGCCCTCCCGGCTCCCGCCCCATCTAACCCTCTAACACCACACATTCCCGCTCTCGTAACATTATCGGAGAGCTTTGCCGGTATCGTTCGGCTCGTTCGCTGACGACTGAATGCAGCGCAGCACAGCCCGACATGGTGTTTACCGTGGGGCGGGCGGCGCCCAAAGACAAACAATTTCACCGAGCTCCATCACTGTGTTGACGCGATGACCGGTTTGAAACGAAATGCGCACGAGCCACACCGTGCCATCCTTTCCTACAACAACATTTTCTGCATTGGAAACGCAAATATGTGGATGTCACGCACGCATGTATTGTAGGCGTAGGAATTTCCAATCGCACACTGGAACAGGCAAAGTCGTAAATTTTCGTAGAAATTTCACACGCTATCGGGAAGTGCACGAATGGAAATTCAAACACCTCCCAGTTTGTGGCATTCACACGCTTCGGTTCCCTGTGTGTGTGTGGGCACAAAAGCGATGTTATAAAATGGTACCCACTCGAAAATCAAACGTAGGTCATAATACCCTTTCAGGAGTGCCCTTTGACACCATCGCGCGTTTCTCAGATACTAAAATTTAGCACCTTTTCAAGGGTGCGGTCCACTAGCGCGCTCCAAGCGCTCCGGAGCGCTTGGAGCGCGCTCCACCATGGTCCACTAGCCGCTCCGGAGCGCTGCCGGCCTTCGTAATTTCTTGCGCTCCCGCCGCGCTCCAACTACCCCCTCGACCATCGAGGGGTCAGTTGGAGCGTGGCGCCAAATGGAGTTCAGGTTCAAAAGTCAAAACGTCTAAATAAAGCGCTGGGATGAGTTGGAGCGCCGGGAGCGCGAGTGGACCACGTCTGGGAGCGCGTAGCGAGTGTAGCGCTTGGAGCGTTCGGAGCATGCTAGTGGACCGCACCCCAAGGCATTAGGTCCTACCTTTGTTTTTCCAGTGCGGTTGCGGTGGCAGGCGGCGCTGCTGTGCGACTGTGAGTGCCGCTTGGCGTGTGAAATTACAAGAGGTCAGAATACCGTCCGGCCTTGCCTTGCCCTCTTCCCTTTGGGGAGAGTTGGTGAGTGATGGCACCGCGGTCCTCGCCGGTGCCCTCCATCTTGTCCTGGGGCCGACCCACGTCAGCTAGCCCACCGGGGTTAATGTTAATTCCATTCCCCTACTCTCGTATTTATTCAGCTTTCTGTGGCTCTTTCCCTCTCATTAATCAAATATTTTCTTTCTTTTCACAACGTTTTTGCTAAAAAAAATACCAATAGTTCGGTGAGCCAGTGAAAATCATCCGCTAAAGCTTGTGTGATTCCACTCCACGCACGGAAACCGATCGTTATCGCTCCACGCTCCGCGGCGAAACCGCTGCAGCCTGCCTCGCCTGACTAATAGCTTCCCCTCCTGATGTATCGGCTGGGTATCGTTCGGAGAGGGTGGTGGATACGTGAATGTTGCAGGAGAGCTAGGCTCTCGGGATCGCCACCAGCCTAGAAGGGGGGCGACTAAGGAAAAACAAATGTTCACAGTAATTTATACTTGTGTTAAATTATAATAAAAAGAAATTCTAACGTTGTGTAGACAGTTTTACATGAAACATATTTCAAAAACTTTCTACTTTACTTTTTGTAGAACTTTAATTCGAGCTTGTTGTGAATTGGTTCGAAAGATTCGGCTACGTCCATAAGCGGCAATCGTGAAGAGTAAAAAACTCACGGGCGTGAGCAATAGGCACTCCTAACGAGGGCCTAAAAAAATAAAAACCACAAAGATACGAAAAAATACTTGCTAGTTTTACATAGGAGTACACGAGTTGGCCCCTTCCCCTGCGGCGTGGCGCTCGCGACCATAGGCCGACCTGGGCTTGGCCTGGGCTAGGGGTCACGTGGAAATTGGGGCAAACAATCGTGCCCTTCTCCCTCCACCTTGAAGGCTGTGAGGCGCTACGCCAAGGGAAAAAAAAGGGGGGGGGGGGGGTTACATGGTCGATGGGAGGAACATCGTCCAGTGAACCACACCAGGATAGCAGCTAGCTGTAACTGACGCCAAGAGGGTTATCAACATCGGTAATGGACGGGTCGTGGAGGCTTAAGGTATTGCCGTACGAAGGTGATGCTGGACTTCAAATGAATGAAGTAAGTGATTGTCATACACTCTAAACTTTTTACTAAGAGCTGAGTTTAGTACATTACAAGGCAATTAAACTGTTGTATATTATCAAGAAATTCTTTAGTTGTACTAAACTTTTTTATTGTAATACTAATAGATTGCATAGTATTACTGGACTATTTCCTAGTATTACTAAACAAACACAGTCTACCAGACATAGCGTAGTAAATTACTAAAAGGCCTCTTAGTAAAACCACGTTTTCGTAAGATATTAAGGTTTTGTTTAGTAGAATTCCAAAAGACCCTTGTATCATACTAGAAAATGACAAGAACAGAACAACCGTTTCACAATAAAAGCCATCATAAACTGTTTAAAAATAGGGGCGGGTGGGCATTGTCTGCAGTCCTCATAACATACTAAACAAGTGGTTTCTACGATGACATTTTTTAGTATCTTACTAAAGTGGTAGCTTAGTACTACAACAGCACAAACTCCTAGTAGACTACAAGACTATTTCAAAGTAGTACGAAGAAATTCGGTAGTAAAAAGTTCAGAGTGTATTGCCACATTTTAAAAAGAACCCCGGAAAAACAAAGGTGCTAAGCAACGCCTTTCCGCAGCTGGTCAGCTCAAGGTGCTAAGTCCTAACTTTACAAGGGACTAACAAAATTTACGGCCTTTCCTGGGGCACTAAATCTTAGTGCCTTTCCAAAGGCACTAAATTTTGTTACTGCCTTTTAAAGGTAGGACTGAGCTCCATCGTTTTTCCAGTGAAAACCTAACGCAGTTTATATTGTACGCCAAACTGATCCCTAATTTAATTTAAATACACAACGCAGGCCATAACCTGTTATTGTCTTCTTCCCAATTTGGTTTCAATCTCTTCACCTTCAGATTCTATTCAACTATTAAGAAAATCTTTTGCAGTCCTCTCTAAGCGAGATTAGCTCTTTGAGGCAGGGTAAGTTTGCGCCATTGGGTTTGAAACTCCCCGCCCCACCGCGCTGTGCCGGTAACAACTGGACACCTCGACTTCCTCCTGGTCTCCGCTTCCCCTCCAGCCCAGTGCGCTAGGCGCCATGGCGCCAGTGGTCGGAGAGGCGAGAGGCGCCGCGGCTTACAAAACGAGCTTGATAATTGGCTTCATTGTGGGCGCAACTCCCCCCCCCCCCCCCCTGTACCCCTTTCACCTCCCACTCCGGGCTGCGTGTCGCTCCGGAGCGAAGTGCCTGTCGCTTGACGCACACGCGCCTGCGCTCTAAATTGCGACGCAATGCGAGCTGTGTGTTCGGCTTTGTAATTAAGTCCCTCTCCTCTTTTCCTTTTCACTCGCCTCTCTTCTTGTTTGTTTCCTTGTCGTTTGACAGGGCGAGGCGAGGCCACTCCGGCGTAGGGCCGCCGCCACCCCGCCCGCTCGCTCCTTTACGATGTGTCCACATTGTGGGCTCACTTTCACTTGAGCGCGGTGCGGAAACTCGCGGCCTCGTGGAGGCTTCCCGCTATTTCTGAACCCCACGTTGTTATTTCTGCGCCCCCGCGTGGCGAGCGGTATGCGGATGGGCGATTTGAAGGAGGTCCCAGCGCGCCGCCCCGCACTGTCGCGCCCCGCCCCGCCCCGCCCCTCCTCGCCCCGCCTCGCCCCGCCCCGCCCGAATCGAGCGCGGTGCAGAGCAGAGCCGTTAGGAAAGCCAATTACCAGATACCGAGCATACCACACCACACCTGTTCCTCAGATACTCTCGTACCTTCCTATCGGCGGTGTCCGCCCGCCCCGCCCCCTCATCCCGCATTCCACGGTGCATTACCAAATCAACGAAACCAGTACCGTGAGCTGTTTTACGAGGTGGGGCGAATCGACGAAACAAGAGGGGCTGAGCAACCCTCGCTGTATAAGTTGGAGAGAGAGAGAGAGAGAGACTGAAGTCGTAGTTTTACGGGAAAATTTTACACGAAGTGCAGTTCTTAAATTACAATTATTGAAAATCGTAAAATTACAAGCACTACATATCGGCTTGAAATTCGTTCCGAGCAAAACAAAAGGTCCGTCGTAAATTTACAACATATTTCGTTAATCGTGATTTAAAAAATCTACCGCAAATCTACAAACTTTCACACGAAAGAGAGAGAGAGAGGGAGGGAGGTGGAGAGTGGGGGATGGAGGTGGAGGGAAGGAAAGAGAGGTCGCCGGGTCGCGACAAGCGGTTCCTAATCCCATGCAGATGTCATGCAACGGCAAAGCGCATTTTGCATATTGGAACCATCAAACTAGGGAGGGCCGCGCGGAGATTTTGTTTGATCTCCGCGCCCCGCCTTGTCCCGCCCAGCCCCACCTCACCTCGGCCCGCCCCTCCTCGACCCGCCTCACCCCGCCTCACCCCGCCTCGCCCCGCCTCACCCCGCCTCACCCCGCCTCGCTCCGCCTCACCCCGCCTCGCTCCGCCTCACCCCGCCTCGCCTCACCCCGCCTCGCACCGCCTCACCCCGCCTCGCTCCGCCTCGCCTCGCCCCGCCTCACCCCGCCTCGCTCCGCCTCAGCCCGCCTCACCCCGCCTCACCCCGCGCCGCACCAAGACAAGGCGGAGCCTAGCTGAGCAGACGTTCGCGGGGCATCCCGTCTGCTCCGCCCGACGTTGTCTGCCGCAAACCCGATTAACAGCCGGTGTGCCATGGCGGTGCCATGTCGCTTGGCCTGCCGGGGGAGGAGCAGGGGCTGCATCTCGACTTGACATGGGAATTGCATCACAGCCTACTCCCCCGGGGGAGGGGCGGCTTATACCGTGCGGCACGGCGTACCACTACCTGCGCAGCGGACCGCTTTCCTAATATTTGCAGGAAGAATAAAGTGCAGCGTTGATATTTCTTCTGCGCACCCAGCTCCCGTGGCGCGTTTTTTATGAAGAAGGAAAATCCACGTGGGCAACGCCCCCGTAGACATTCGTAGACATTACTCGACCTCGAGGGGGTACGCACGCACTCGCGTAATATTCGCGTCACTCTACCTGTAATGCAGGCGTATTAGTATGCGTAATAGATGCGTAATAGCCAAAACTCTCCATTTTCCTACAAATTTTTGGGCCGTTTTGGGCTGTTTTTGCCTATCGTTGGCTAAACTTGTTCAATGTCGAAGCGTAATAGCGTAATAGACGTAACAGTTGGGTCCCAGTTTTGAAGAGTGAGTACCTCCCCCCCCCCCTCCCCCACAACAAAGTGAACACGTGGCATGTGGCATGTGTACGGCCCCTTATAGGCACAATATTGCTCCTTGATTAGGCAGACCCGCAACACTGTTACGCGTTCTTATGTTAATACGGCCTGGAACATGGATCCCTAAAAGTGTTACGAAATAAGTTTTCTCGAAGGGGGGAAAAGTGTAGTCCCTTTTCGGCGGGTGATGAGCAGAACCTAACGAGGAGAAAGGGGCTGGCACATGCCAGGCGAGGCCCTCTCGCGTGACGTGTGTCGAAACTTTACAAACATAACGGGGCCGAAACTAATCAGCAGTCGATCGCCCCGCGCCGAAGGTCATAAAACTTTCGCCTCCCTGATTGTTCTTTATCACAAGCACCTGGGCATGAAGGAGCGGGTCGCGAGGCGAGGCGCGCGCGTACGTGCGTGCGGTCGGGCCTGGTCGCCATGCCTGTCACGCCGCGCCACGCCACGCCACGCCGCGCCGCACCGCGCCACGTGGCGACGCCTCCACAGCTGACGCGCGGCGCGGCCGGGACATGCCCATACCGCGCTCCGCAATCGGACACATGCAAAGTGGCTCAGCTGCCACCGGCGCCGAGGCTTCCAAGGCCTCAATAGTTCCTCTTCAGAGAATATGATCAAAGGGGAAATAACTGGATCACCCAGAACCAGTTACACTCTAAACCTTCTACAAGAATTTTGTTTTTTTGTATAATACGAAGAAACCTGTGCTGTTGTAATAGAAAGGTAATTCCTTTGTATTTCAAGGCTCGACCTTTGTATTACAAAGATATTTCTTTGAGTTACAAGGATTTTTCTTTGTACCGGGTGTTTCAGCTAATTCACCACAGTCAGTTAGGTTGCCTATCCTCTCGTCTGCAGGCGCAGTGTCTGTGGTGAACTAGCTGAAACACCCGGTATTACAAAAACAATTTGCCCTTTGTATTACAACAGCACAGTTTTCTCTGTATGACAAGAAAAAATCGTCTGTTTTCTTTGTAAAGATTTAAGAGTGTAGTGGATACAATCCAAATCGGGGGGCTGTAGGAGGAAACAAAATTTAGTTTCTGTCTAGTATCCTCGTTTTCGACTAAAAATGGTTAAACCAATAAAAGTTTAGTCATCGGTTCAAATTTTGTGCGTAAAGGTAAAATTTGGTCTGTACTGATGGTTTACTGGGTGTGGGGTAATCCCGACTGACAGTCATTTGGGTAGCCCAGGCGGAGTAATCAAAAAAAATAATAAAAAATAAAAAACGTTCGAGGTAATCCAGAATACTCCCAAGTTACCCGGCGAGATCCGGGGAAATCCAAAGAAACTCCGGCATAAACCAAAGTAATCTTTAGGTAATTCACGCTAATCCTTAAAAATAAACCTTTAATCCGGGTGTGATTCTGGGTTAATCCAGGTCAGTTACTCACAATTGAGTGCAACTAAAACTGATGAATTTCGTCATTTTCTTTTTGCTTGCCAACGACTCCCTATTATTCTTTCCCGGGGCGCCGCTGTTGGGAGGAAAACTCCGGCCAGGAGGACACTAAACACGGATAATAATTATTCTCCCGGAATGCCCGACCCGGCCCGTCGGAGGGACTCGAGGGCCTGGTAGAAACAGCCTCAGCCCTCCCCCCCCCCCCCCCCCTCCAGCACCTGTCTGCGGAGTGAGGCCCGCATTGCCGAGTAAAGCAGGGCGAAAGACGCCTCCCCGAACAGTGAACTCTGCTGACGGTACCACGGAAGCTCTGCTCTACTGCCCACGCTCTCTCTCTCTCTCTCTCTCTCTCTCTCTCTCTCTCTCTCTCTCTCTCTCTCTCTCTCTCTCTCTCTCTCTCTCTCTCCTCTCGTCTCTCTCTCCGTCTCTCTCTCTCTCCGTCTCTCTCCTCTCTCTCTCTCCGTCTCTCTCTCTCTCCCTCTCTCTCCTCTCTCTCTCCCTCTCTCTCCTCTCTCTCCCTCTCTCTCCTCTCTCTCTCTCTCTCTCTCTCTCTCTCTCTCTCTCTCCCTCTCCCTCTCTCTCTCTCTCTCTCTCTCTCTCTCTCTCCCTCTCTCTCCCTCTCTCTCTCTCTCCCTCTCTCTCTCTCCCTCTCCCCCTCTCCCTGACTCGCTTCCGCCCTCTGTTCTTGACAAAGTTTGCAATTCTCGAGGAGTAGAGTGGAGTCCTGCGCTGCGCCGGGATGAGCTCCCGAGGCCGGGCCAGGAGGGCCGGCGGGCCGGGGTCCACGGCGCGGTACTGTACCGCCTGCACGTCCGCCGTCCAGCCGGCTGTCCTGCAGGGATAATGTTATGCACGCCGGGGCCGGGCGTACGGCTCATCGCTTTCTTCGCTGGCGCCAATCCCCCACCCCACCCCACCCCACCCCGCCCCGCCCCGCCCCGCCCCACCGCACCCATCCCGCCGGTTGCTGCCGGTTCCCGGCGGTACCCGCCCACGCACGCCCTGGGCGCGGGGCGCGGGTCCCCGTCGGCTCCTCCAGTGACCAGTGGGCCGGCGGCGGCCAGGCCGGGCGCGCTGCTGCGAGGGGTCGACAACTCGCGTCCTCCTGTGTACAAGTCTTGACGTACTCCGAATGTACTCCGCGTGATCCGGGTGTACTCCGAGCGTGTTTCGGGTCGGTTTCGGGTAAAATTTGGCTGTTCTCCTGGTTGTACTCTGGTTGTACTCCGGTTGTTTCCGACGTCGTCCGATGTACTCCAGGCGCACTCCGCGTACTCAAGCTGTCCTCCGTGTACGCCGAGTGTCCTGCACTGTTAAACCAAGTGCTCAACTACTGCTCAACACTTGTATGTGTGCAACTTCCATTCTAACTAGTACATGCGTGCAAAGTGGCAGTTGTGCATTTGCAGGTGTCAAACTCGCCCGTTGCACACTTGTAAGTGCGTTCAACTCGACGGTTGAGCACTTCCAAGTGTTCAACAAGGGAAGTAGTGCTGCACGGGGCAATTGAGCACATGAAAGTGCACAAGCTTCGAGTTGAACACTTACAAGTGTTGAGCAGTTGAACACTTTGTTTAACAGTGTAGATCAAAAAGCCGAGTTGTCGCGGCGGCCCCTTCGCGCAGGTGTCGCCTCGGCAACCTCCGAACCTCCGGACAGGACATGGCGACGCCTCCGTAGAACACGCAGCACGCGCTCGCGCGGACATACCCGCCGTCCTTCCTCGGTGCCGTGCCGACGAGGTAAGCCGGTCGCGTCGTGCAATTCTCTTCGGCTGGAGCCACGCGCCGAGCGGGCCGGGCTGCTGCGCTAAGTGAGCGCACGAGACGGGGTGGGCCGTGGCGGGGTGGGGCGGGGTGGGGCGGGGTGGGTAAACTTGTTGCCGACCCGTCGCGAAGCTAATTTACCCAACCCCCGCAACAACAACCGTCATACGGCATCGGATTTCTCCGGGCCAAACTCGGCTCGACTCTTCGCGCTGCCGCCGCCCCGCCCCGCCCCGCCCCGCCCCGCCCCCCGTCGCGCGCCGCTGTGCCGCCTGATTGCCTACCCAACACGGGGCCACCGCAACAAAGTTATTACTGCGTGGCGCGCGCGGCGGCGCTGCGGTGGCGAGTCCAAGGGCATCACCTGGCCGGCCATCGACCGTGCGTCACGTCATCCTTGTGTGTCACGGCCGCAGGGGGCGGGGCGGGGCGGGGCGGGGCGGGGCGGGGCGGGGCGGGGCGGGAAATGTCCCTGCTGTCCCTGCGAGCGCCCGTGTCCGCCCCAATGACCGCCCTGCCCCGCTGCTGTTGTCGTGTGCGCCGCGCAGGGGGGCAATGTCCCCCCTCCCTCTTTTCCCCGTTAAATTTGAAACGCACACCGTGAAAACCTGCTTTGCGAAACATTGTGCTTTGTAATTGCGAATAACCGATTGCATTCGATTTCCTTTTAATTGCGAACAACATCCTTCGCGATTGCGAACAAATTTCTGTGTAAGCTTACAATGCACACCCAGACAACCGTGTTCTTGATTTTACATGTCCTTGATTTATTCAAATACGATGCACTTGTTTTAAGAGCGTGGGGGGATTGTAACAACCTAAATTCGTTCTCAAACCAAACGCATTGCATTTGAATAAACCAAGAACATGAAAATTCAAGAACATTGTACTAATATCAAGAACACGCTTTTCTGGGTGCAGTCAAATCCATCGCAATGTGAATAAATTGTTCGCAAGGATTTATCAGTGGAGTAATTTTCCTACGAATTTATTTTCTTAATAGTGCCTAGTACGAAGTGTCTTAACACATTGAGTGCACGGTAAAATCAAAGTTTTGGTTTCCAAGCAGCAGCATTTCAAGAAAACTGCTGGTGAATCAACACATTGTTTTTTCCCAGCGTGACCACTTTATGGTCACGCTCCTGTGTTAAACCGTAGGTAGGGGATAAAAGAACGTCCGGACTGAATGTGTTAATGAGTCTGTAACGGCTGCGACACGCAGTCGATATTTTTCCAGAGCTAGTTAGTCAGGCTGGGTTGCGCCAATAAACTGCCGTGAGTTGCGCGGCTTTTATCGGCGTCCTTAATGAAGACCCAGCAGGCCGCATGTCGTCCGCAGGGAGGCTCTTCTTCGTGGTGAGGCCGCGCGCGGCCCGCCCGGCCCGGCGCGTAGGGGAGTCCACCGGGACGCTCCACACGATTTGTCTTCCTCCAAATCTTCCCCTGACGGGCGGGGCGGGGCGGAGCGGGGAAGGAATAAAGTGCGGTGCACTGTTAATGCAATGCTTGAATGTTTTTCTTGTTTTTAGATTGCGAAGCATTATTGTGTGCCGGGTGTTTCTTTAAATGCGTAACAGTGTTGCGGGTTTGCCTACCCCGTTTGCCCGTAAGGCGCCATGGCCCCTGCAGCGCTGGAGAGTATGAAATCCCGCAACACTGTTTCGCATTCAAAGAAACACCTGGTACTTAAATGCAACAACTGAGAAGCATGCGTTACAGCTTACGAGGCAAACGCTTTGCAAATTGCGAAGTTTTGAAAGCTATGGAGTGCAGATTGCGCAGTATTTGCTTTGTAATTGTAAAGCAATGTTCTGCAATCTACAAAGCTTTCAAATTCTTCTCAATTCACAGGGTTGCCAGAAAAGTAGTCAGTTTGTAGCCCAAAGACTAGAGTAAAGTGGTCTGCTTTCGCGGCTGCATACTTGGCAACTTCCATGCACCCATGTTGCCTAGTCCACTGTAAAAATTTATACTGTAAATTAACAGCAAATTGTTGTTAAGTTTTTCACTGACTCGTGTTGTAGAGCAACAACGGCTGTTGTCTGGCAACAACGTCAGCTGTCCAGTAACAACAAATGTTGTCAAGTGACAGCAAAAATGTTGTAGAGCTACAACAGAAGTTGTCCATTAACAGCAATAGTTGTCCAGGAACAATAAAGTTCTTGTTTTCCGTAGAAAACAATCATTGTTGTTTCTCAACAACCTTTGTTGTTCTTGAACAGCATGGTTGTTTGTCAACAACATGGTTGTTACAAAATAGGTTGTTCTCCAACAAGTTTTTTTTACAGTGTCCGCTGTGTTTGAACTATAGAGCGACTGAACCTATTTCGGATCATTCCTAATTCGGATCAACAGCTTACAGTGTCATAAGAAAGCTAAATTTTGGGTGTCCCTATTTTTTTCTTCAAAGAGGATACCTTTCTGTTGACTTTTGGACCGCTTTCGCTACGCAGGATGTGTTGTGTAAGCCTTTGGCTAAGTTTAAACCCAAAGGCTTGCGTTAGGGAGGTGGGGAGAATCTTGTAAAATTGGCGATTTTTCAAACAAGGAAAACAGCTCGATATCACATTTAATGTCTCGGGACAGTGCTGAAATCTCGTTTAGGGGTACTCAAAGTATGAAAACCTGGTATGGAATGATTTATCAGACAAGTGGTATGGATTTGTCAGTGGACGAATTTTTGCTGATCCGAATTACGTTAACAGGTCCTATTTTGGATCAAAATCACGTCTTCCGTCCGACTACCATATCTCAGGAACGGTTGGAGCTACGGCTCCCGAAAAAATTGCACATTGTCAAGAAGGAATGGGCTACTATGAGCCCCCTTCCAGAATCTTCTGGAACCAGCATCCTTTAGCAGAGCGAAGGAAAATCAAAATCTGGTCCGAAACAGGTGCAGTCGCTCTACTTATTGTTGCCTTCTTTCCTGACTATACTGTGCCCCTACCCGCCCTCTCACCCGCCTACCCGCCAACTTCGCGCTCCGCTGTCGTTGCAGGCCCGTCCCGCCCCCGCCTCACCCCGCCCCGCCTCACCCCGCCCCGTCCCGCCCCGCCCCGCCTCACCCCGCCCCGCCCCGCCCCGCCCCTGCCGGCTCAGGCTTCTCTTCCTTGACTGCGCGGGGGCGGATCAGTCGGGTCAGGTCAGAGCGTTCAGTTCAGGCAGTCCTCGGGACTGGTGGGCAGAGCGCCGCACCACGCCGTGCCACGCAGCACCAGCCAATCCGGCGCTTTGCAAATAGTGCTAATTCGGGTTAATGACAGCGCTGTGTCGACTCGGCCTGCCCCGCCACGCCCCGCCACGCCCCGCCACGCCTCGCCACGCCCCGCCACGCCTCGCCACGCCTCGCCACGCCTCGCCACGCCTCGCCATGCCCCACCGGACTGGAGTCGAGGTCGGGGCGCGCTCAAACAGACTGCCGGCGAGGAGGGTGCGGCGGGGAATGATGAAGCAGACTGGCGGTGGGGCGGGGCGGGGCGGGGCGGGGCGGGGCGGGGCGGGGCGGGGTGGCCGGTTTATTCTTTTATTGGACTTCGCATGGTACTTTTTATCATAACAGAGCACTCAGCAGAGCCGTGCTGCGCGCTGCGCTATGGGGTAGCTGTGAGTGTCTTAGGAGGACCGGGGTAGCAGCCTGCCGGTCCGACAGAGACCGGGGCGGGGCGGGGCGGGGCGGGGCGGGGCGGGGCGGGGCGGGGCGGGGCTCGAGATCATAATCAGGTCGCCGGAGAAGCTCGTACCCCAAACTTAAGCCCCCTACACTGTCCGGGCCCTTTGTCGGACGGGTTGGTAATCCTGAGAGCACAAGGGCTTGACGCCCCGCCTGCCCCCTCGTCCCCCGCCTCGTCCCCTGCCTCGTACCCCTGCCTCGTCCCCTGCCTCGTCCCCCGCCCTTCTCCCCCCGCCCATTGCCCCGCCCTGCACTGCACCCTCCCCGCCGCCCCCATGGGAACAGCATGTCGCATCCACGTCGAATCGACGAAATCTACGTGGACCACGTCGATGAGGATGTATCCACAAAATATCCACGAACTTTCCACATAGATTTTAAAGGGAATTTTCCACGTAGAAAAAGAACGAAATTTCTACGTGGATACTTCCTATCCCTATCCACGTTGATCTTTCGCCCTTGTATCCACATAGTTTGTTCAGAGATATATCTACGTAGATAAAAAATGAAAATTCTACGTGGATACCTCCTATTCTTATCCACGTTGATCTGTCGCTCTTGCATCCACATTGTTCATTCAGAGAAATATCTACGTAGATAAAAAATGAAAATTCTACGTGGATACATTTTATTTTTATCCACGTATATGCATCGCTGCAGTGTCCACGTTGTTTGCACTACAGGCGCTTATCTACAAAAAATAAAACGCGTTCTCCACGTATATTTTCTCGTGCTTTACGCTACAATAGACTAATAGACGCGTTTCCCGACTTAGTCAGGCTTACTTTAAGAGACATGCTCCGACTGGACCATCCTCGTAGCATCAACGTGGATAGTTCGTGGATGGACTCCACGGGCATCCACGCCGTATAACATAGCTATGATACGGCCATCTTAAGCAGATGTTCCCGTGGCTCCGTGGGTAGCGGCGTCAACTGGTAACCGGAAGGTCCGAGGTTCAACTCCCAGCAAAGGTAAAGGTAAAAAAATTAAGGAGGCAAAATCGATAAAACCTAGAACAGTAAATACTAAACGTTAAATAAAAGCAAAAAAAAATTCATTTTTTTTCCAAAATTATAAAAATATTTGATGAATACTATAGGGGTTGGTAAGCAGAGGACGTATCTATGACATATCGACGTGGATACCACGGGGAGCAGAGGGCCTATCCACGTCGTATCGCCGTGGAATCTAGTACCGCGACGCACTCGATGGTCGCGGCGACAATCCACATCGATTCAATGATTCTCGTCAACGTTGCATCCGCATCGATTCGATGTTGCCGTTCCCATGGGGCGCGGCCTCTTATGCAAAGGTTTTGTCTTGGCGGTGCGATGGGGTGAAGGCACCCGCGCAAAGCATCCGTTCCCTGTGAAAAATATCTTATTGTAAATTTGCAACTTTTATCATAGTAATTTATGACATGCAACTGATGATGTAAATGTACGATTTTTGTGCTAGTTTAAGAATGCAAAGTCAATACTAAGTGTCATAACAATTTAGTTTGGAATTTTACCATTTGACGTCGTAACTTACGGCATTTCTCGTGGGAAATTTTCCCGCGACCCCTACAACCATTTTTCACAGTGGTGCCCCCTACTGTCCCACACGCGCTCGCACGCGCGCACCCCGGCTTATGCTCCTCATGACTACTTATCAGCCCCTCCCTGCAGCAGGCCAGCAGGCCCGCACACTGTGGAAAGTATGTTCGTAAATTTTTGTATTCCATGATTTTCAAAATATGTTGTAAATTTACGACCGCACCTCTTGCTCGTCAATGAATTCTAAGTCGGTACAAAGTAATGGTCATTTCACAATTTCAAGTTTTAAGTTTACAACATTTATCATGGAAAATTTTCCTGTAACCTTTACAAGTATTATTCACAGTGCAGGGGGGCTCTGACCACACTCTAAATCTTCTACAAGGATTTTTTTCGTATTATACAAAGAAACCTGTGCTACTGTAATACAAAGGAAATTCCTTTGTATTAGAAGGCTCGCCCTTTGTACTACAAAGATATTGCTTTGAGTAACAAAGATTTTTCTTTGTATTACGAAAATAAATTGGCCTTCGTATTACAACAGCACAGTTTTCTTTGTATCACAAGAAAAAATCGTATATTTTCTTTGTAAGGATTTAAGAGTGCAGAGTGACGTCACGTACGTGGTCGCAGGCCTGCATGATGCTCTGTCTCTGTTGGCGAGGCGGGGCGGGGCCGTGGTCTGCGACCCGCGCCGCGCACGGTAGAAGCGCCGGCTGGCGCCAGACGAGAAGCTTTTTGAATTCCTCGCTCGGTTATTGCGACTCGCGGTCCTGCCCTGCTCCCCAACCCCGCCCCGCCCCCGCCTTTTCTTGTCAGTTATCCCCTAACCCTCCCCCGCCCCATACCCTTTTCGCTCCTCCCCCTCTGCCCCCGCCTCTGGCCCCTCCTCTGCCCCCGTTCCCCTACCCTCACGTGACTCTCTCGCTTTGTATACCTGCACGACGATCAGATCACATCCCGCTGTTATTGGTGCCGCTTGATTTGTGCGGTGCGAATAGATTCTCCCTATCGAGACAGTTGTTCGTTGACTCAGCGGATGCTGATCGGATTTTCGCTGATCAGTTTTGCCTATAGGGAGTTTCGGTTACCCTCGCGCGTACGCACGGCCGTAGGCAGCTCCTGATTCTCCCCGAGACGTGGTCGGTATGCTATGGCGCCGTCCTTAACGAGGAGGACAGAGTGCCCCGCCGCGCCCTGCCACATCACACCACGCCCCGCCACGCCCCGCCACGCCCCGCCACGCCCCGCCACGCCCCGCCACGCCACGCCCCGCCACGCCCAGAGGGGAGCTAATTTGATTGCCGAGGCGCTTCCTGCCGGCCCCCGCGACGTGTCCCCCGGCGCCCTCTACGCAGCGCTACCCCCCGGTCCATTGCGCGGCCGATACTCGACGTCGTCCTCGCCCCTCCACCGCGCGCGCTGAATATGACCTTTGCCCTCTTGTCGTCCGAAAATGAATGCCCTCTACTCTATGCGGTTTTAAAGCAGCTCGAAAGGAGCCATTTAAACAGGCGCGTCTATGCCCCCACTCGCAGCAATTTTCTCTATAATTTATCACTCGCCCCCTGTTTGAGCGCAATATTTACGGGTTTCCTTTTGAAGCTCCGTCGCAAGACCCTCTGCAGCTGGTCGCGCTGAAAGGAAACGTCTTTTCGTGTACTGCTGCTGTGTGGGCTGTTTGCTCACCCTATGGTGGCTGAAAGATGCAGTAAAGAACATTTTTGGGGGAGAATTGAAAGGCGGGGCTCGTCATGCAAGCTGAAGCAGCTGATCTTTTCGTCGGCAACACACCCTAGATTATTTGTGTGTGCTATATATAGGCAGGGGCCTTTTCGCCCCCATTTTCAAATTTAAAAGACAGCGCCTGACGTAAGGAAAAATACTTTACCCATCTTATGAAACACGTATTAAAGTGCTCAGCATGTTTGAGGAAGTGTGCGGAGATCGTCACTTTCAATGCACAGGGTTCGATAATCACGTGGCACGTATTACAGTAGAGTGCAGCTTTCACCTACAGCCTTGTAATTTAAAAGTTGGCAACCTGGTGTGTGGCTTGCAGCCAAATGAACCCCCCCCCCCCCTCCCATTCCCTTTTCCTGCGGCGGCGACCTCGTGACGTCACGTCGCTGCGGCGTGGGCCCTGCTCGCGTGACGTCGTGTCATTTTTGTTGGCATCACGAACGGCTAATAATGGAGAATCAGATAACTCATTTCGTTCGATGCTCCCCTGCCTCTGTCTTGTCCCCGTGCGGGCTCATCGCCATTCAGCACAAAGCCCTTCTCCTGTTTGATTTTCGTTTGTAACGAGTTTTGTGGAATCTAATTAATCATCAATAATTGTACACCCCTCGTTTTATATCTATAAATTATAATTTATTTCCGGATGGACGCACGTGCACTGTAAAAATTTATACTGTAAATTAACAGCAAATTGTTGTTAAGTTTTTCACTGACTCGTGTTGTAGAGCAACAACGGCTGTTGTCTGGCAACAACGTCAGCTGTCCAGTAACAACAAATGTTGTCAAGTGACAGCAAAAATGTTGTAGAGCTACAACAGAAGTTGTCCATTAACAGCAATAGTTGTCCAGGAACAATAAAGTTCTTGTTTTCCGTAGAAAACAATCATTGTTGTTTCTCAACAACCTTTGTTGTTCTTGAACAGCGTGGTTGTTTGTCAACAACATGGTTGTTACAAAATAGGTTGTTCTCCAACAAGTTTTTTTTACAGTGTGGCTCCTAACAATGTGGGTCTGGATTGCGGACCAAATAAGGGCGCAAGACTGCACTATAAACCAAATTGTCATGTGACGATAAATATTGCTACGAATATTCCGTCACAAGAGCTGTGATGAAACAGACGTCACACGACATACATTTCGTCACTTGACACACTGGTAAAACTAAGGCGTAGTTGTACGCCTTTCATAAAGCGTACAGTCCGTACGCCCTTCTTGAAGCGTACAAGAGCTCATGCGCTTTTTTCCTCCTATCTAAATGCATGGGGGAATTTTCTTGAAGCGTAGCTCTATATGAGTAAGGTCTTCAAGCGTAGTTGTACGCTTGAAAAAGGCGGACAACTACGCCTTAGTTTTACCAGTGCATGAATCTTTCGTCACATGACATGGATCTTTCGTCACATGACATGAATCTTTCGTCACATGACATGAATATTTCGTCACATGACATGAATCTCTCGCTCACATGAGCGAGAATCTTTCGTCACATGACATGAATCTTTCGTCACATGACATGAATCTTTCGTCACATGACATGAATCTTTCCTCACATGACATGAATCTTTCGTCACACTGTGATGAACCATTTGTCATGTGAGGGACCTTTCAAAAGTAAAATTTAGCACTGACTTTGTCGTAATGTGACGACTTAAAATTTTACAGTGTGCGTGTCGAGGACAGTATGGACGAGAAATGGCCACCCGATCTCCCGCGACCCCCCTGGGCTGGGGTTCTGAGGGGGCTATGGGAGCCTGTGGGGTTGGACGCCCCTTAATGAGGGAGGGGGTGGTAGCCAAACGAGTTGTCCAGGCCAGCAGCCTCTCTCCGCGACCGAGTGTTTTTTTTCTTGTTTCATTTTTCGTATGACAAAGTGTAAAGAAAATAAAGAAAAGAAAAGCCCTTTGGTTGCGAAAATGAATTATTTAAGAAAATCGCTGGACCAGTAGGCGCGCGCGGCTTCCTTATAACCACCAGCGCTCCGGGCGAATAATCGTTTTACATTATAGAATAGGCGTCTACTGCGCGGCGGGGCGGGGCGGGGCGGAGTGGAGGGGGGCGGGGCGGGGCGGGGCGGGGCGGGGCGGGGCGGGGCGAGGAGCTTCGGGCGGCATCAGAGACTTATTGAATCAATTAAAGAACGGTGCGGGGTGCGGCGCCGACAAGAGAGCCCAGGCGCGCGCCTACACAGGGCTGCTCCGCTGATAGTGTGTGTGAGTTACAGCACAGCCCTGGCTGGTTAGCGAGCCCGTGGCAGGGCGCGTCGGGGCGGGGCGGGGCGTGGCGGGGTGGGATGGGATGGGGCGGGGCGGAGCAGCGCCCTGGTCCCTTGGGCGCTTTACGCCCGAATAAAGTGCGCTGCTACCACAAATCAGAGCCACGCGCTGGTGCTACTTTGTTCACTCCTGATAATCTTCCATCCTCTCTCTCTCTCTCTCTCTCTCTCCCTCTCTCTCTCTCTCTCTCTCTCTCTCTCTCACTCTCCTCCCTCCCTCCCTCTCTCTCTCTCTCTCTCCCTCTCTCTCTCTCTCTCTCTCTCTCACTCTCTCTCTCTCTCTCTCTCTCTCATCTTCTCTCTCTGTCTCTTTCACGCTCTAGGATTCGCGCCGCGCGCCGCGCTAGGATTCACTGCTCGCGCGCGTGCCCGGCGCGTGCCTCGGCGCGTGCGTAGCGGCACGCTCCTGTGGGATCCCGAGGGAGGCCCGGGCCCGGCGTGCGGCGTGGGCTGCCGAGAGGGCAGAAGCCTTTGTGTGAACCCGCTGCTCGGCAAAAGAGAGTCGGAGCCGAGCAGGCGAATGTGCATCAGAACTTTAATGTAATGACCCAATATTTATTCATTTTTTTTAAATTTTTTTATCGTACACTGACAAATCCTTGCGGAGGATTATTTGTTCGTATTCCAAAGAATTTGGCTGCTTCGTAAGGTGATACACAGGGATTTGGGCGCAATCGCGGAGGATTTTGTTGACAATAATAAAAAGAAAATCGCTCGCGTAGCAGCAACAATCCTCTGTTGGTAGTCTGAACAGCTTCTCTTGGGCTGCTTCATTAACCCCAGCACAGTTTGCGCGGGTTGTGGCGGGGCGGTCTGGGTTGGCGAACTCGCTGACAGGCTGTGACGAAGACGCATCGCGGCAATCTCTGCCTGCTGACGGCGAGGTCACCGGGTCGCGGCGAGCAGTCGCCCTCTCTCCTTCACACACACACACGCACACACATGCACACAAGCGCGCGTGCACACACACACACACACACACACACACACACACACACACACACACACGGACGAGTTTGACGTGTCCCAGTCAGTCCATCCGAGTCACTGTCACAGCGTGGTGGTGGGCAGAAAGTGGAATGACCCGACGAGACAGACACACAGAGGCCGAAACGAGTTTGCCACTCTCTGCGGACAAAAGTTTGTGGTCGGTGCACCTGTGATGATACAGTGGCGGTGGAAGAGAGAAGTCGAGTCCCATTGGGAGGGGGGGGGGGGGGGGGCTGGGTCGCCGTGTGGGTGTGTGTGTGTGTGTCGCGTGGAGAGGTTTTGGCTTCCATGTCAGAATGGCTTTCTCACGGGCGTGAGAAGGGCTGGCTGATAAGGGGGCCTGAGGGCAACCGCCCCTGTAGAGGGATCCGATCCGGCCGCGCCCCATGTCCGAGTTCCCCCCACTGGTTCTCCCCTGGTTCCCCCTCTCGATCCCCTGTCCCCTATGGTCTCTCCGCCCCCTTCCTGGGCTCCTCCTCCTCCTGCTGCCCTGTTCGTCCTCCTCGAGTTGCCGCCCCTCGCCCGTCCCCCTATTCACTGCAAGTCATCGATGAGGCCCACTCCGCCCCGCCCCGCTCTGCCCCGCCCCGCCCCGTTCTGCCCCGCCCCGCCCCGCTCTGCCCCGCCCCGCCGTGCCCCGGCCCGCCCCGCCCCGCCCTTTTACCGACGGCTTCTACCTCCACTTCCGCCCCTCATACGTGCCGTGGCGGCCCGGAGGCTGGTCGCGTGCCCCTGGAGCAGCTCGTGGAGGTTGTCTCCCACTCCAGCGGCCGGGGCAAGGGTGGTCGTGACCCGCAACTGGAGTGGACACGCCTCACCCTCCCTAACACACCGCAATAAAAGCGAAATATGTATTAGGAAATTATGTGGTTTCAGAGAATTTGTATCCATAATTTAGTGTTGATTAATAAAAGCAGATTTATGAAAAATATTCGTTGTTTTTAAAAGTTAAGGTGTTTTAGTTTTGCAGTTTGCAGTTAAACCCCTGCGTCTGGGTCTTACCTTACTGACCTTATTTTTAAAATTTAAGGTGTTTTAGTTTTGCAGTTTGCAGTTAAACCCCTGCGTCGTGGGTCTAACCTTACTGACCTTATTATCCCCTCAGCCCGTTCTCCCCAGTTCCTCCTGCCGTGCCCGCCCAGCCTCGCCGCCTCGCCCCGCCCCGCCCCGACCCGCCCCGCGCACGCCCTCTGCCTCTCCCGTGGGCCGCTGATTTGTGAATGCATGGGGCCGTCGGGGCCGGGCCGGTAAGAGCTCTCCCGCCGATTCGACCTCCCTTCCCCCTCCCTCCCTCCTTCCCTCCCTACCTCCCTCTCTCCCTCCTCCTCCCCCTCCTCCCTCCCCTCCTCCTAACCACGCGGACCGGGCCTGCCTGCGGTCCCGGGGCGACCCTTCCCTTCCCTTCCCTTCCCTTCCCTTCCCTTCCCTTCCCTTCCCTTCCCTTCCCTCGCTCCCCATCCATTGACAAGTTGGACGAGTGACTAGCATAGTGGAGCGCTCGACTGCGTCCTACAGTCCTACAGGCCGCGGCCCGCGGGGCGGGCCCCCCGCTGGGCGTGCGGCTGGAGCAGGTGGGTCACTTCCCACTGTAGGTGTGAGTGTGAGGGACACAGTTACACTGCCAGACAAAAACTACAGTGCATTTGGTTAATTTTTGAACAGTCTCTTCTGTAGTTTCTGGTACAGGATTCTCCGGACAATTATGACTGTCTGTGCCGTACCCCAAAAAAAGACTTAAAATGCAAAACCTTTTATATGAATGGATTCGTCTCGACGAGTCGAACAAAAACTGTGAACATATCTCATGGGTTTGGACTCGAAGTGAAAAAGTTATTGGCCTTCAACAATCTTAGTTTTGGGGGTACGGGATGGACTGTCGAAAAAGTTCAGAGAATCCTGTACATGGAACTACACTGTAAAAAATGATATGCCTAGTTCGGAACCGATGACGGAAGCGTTCCGTACTACATGTATGATGGGTACGGACGATTTCCCATCCATAAACTGTTTTTTCTCTAACGGTACTGTAGAAATTGCCATTACTACGGAGATTTGAACGGACGTTTCCGTTTTCCTCAAGTACGAAAGTCTCCGGAAAAATTATTAGCGGTACCTTTTCCGTACCTATTTTTTGCAGTGTACAGAAAAGACTGTATAAAAATTAATCGGATTAACTGTAGTTTTTTTCTCGCAGTGTAGCCAAACCTGCTAGCATACAGCCATCAGTGCTCTTGATATCCGAGCACGTCATTCCCCTCGCAGTGTCATTATCTACAGTGCCATCAAGTGAATGATACTGTCACAATACCTTTTGCCGTGAGCTGACATTTCTGAGTGTCGGGGAGAGCATAGTGTATAACGGGCAATAACTTCGCCCTGCGCCTTACCGCATGCTCCCCCCACCCCTTGCAACACCGGAAAAACAAAGGTGCTCAGCAACGCCTTTCCTGGGGCGCTAAAATCAAGTGCTAAGTTTAGTGCCTTTCCAAAGGCACTAAATTTTGTTAGTGCCTTTTAAAGGTAGCACTTAGCACCTTTGTTTTTCCAGTGAAAGCCCGGTCCAGCGGCTTCGACCAGGTCGCGCTGTGCTCGAGATGAGCGCGGATATAAACTGCGGACGACTTCACTGTTTGACGCTCTCGCCACGCCGAGAGGCGTCTGGTGCCAGCTCAGCTCAGCGCCCTCCTCTCCTGAGTGCCTGGCGTGGCGTGGCGTGGCGTGGCGTGGCGTGGCGTGGCGTGGCGTGGCGTGGCGTGGCGAGGCGTGGCGTTCTGAGGTGGTAAGGAGACAAGCTGGGTCCTGCGGGTCGAGGGGATTTCGCCCCTGTCGCCCGTCGGCAAACAGACACACAGCCGGACAAACAAACAGACAGACAGACAGACAGACTGCGTCCGACGTGAATCGCTTTCGCATCATCAACGCCCGCCCCGCCTCTCTTTAATGAACGGCGCTCGCGTGACGGTACACTGTTAAAAGCAACGACAGGCGGGAGACGAATGGCGGTGCGTAAATGCCTTTCTCGGCGCGCACGCGAGTCCACTGCCGCCACCAGGCCTAACGAATGGGTAGCGAGTCACGGGGGCGCCACGGCTGGGCCGCCGACTTCCGGCTGCAGTCCCCGCGGGGTCCTCTGCCCGACTCCTCCCGACTCCTCTGCCCGACTCCTCTGCCCGACTCCTCTTCCCGACTCCTCTGCCCGACTCCTCTGCTGACTCCTCTGCCCGACTCCTCTGCCCGACTCCTCTGCCCGACTCCTCTGACTCTGCCCGACTCCTCTGCCCGACTCCTGCCCGATCTGCCCGACTCCTCTGCTCCTCTGGACTCCTCTGCCCGACTCCTCTGCCCGACTCCTCTGCCCGACTCCTCTGCCCGACTCCTCTGCCCGACTCCTCTGCCCGACTCCTCTGCCCGACTCCTCTGCCCGACTCCTCTGCCCGACTCCTCTGCCCGACTCCTCTCTCTTCTATCTGCGATCCAGAAATGTTCTAAGGAGGGGGTAAAGCAGCGATTTGTGCCTACTTACAAGGGGTGAAGTAGTGCTTTTTGCCTACCTACCTTTCAGGTGGCCTATCTAGTACCCAAGAGGGTAATTACCCGCTTCCCCCTGGATCCACGCATGTCTATCTATCCTCCATTTATCCATTCCTTCTCTGTTTACTGTGAAAATTTTTCTCGAAAATATATTTTGTAATTTACTATTTACAAAAAACACGCTTGTGATCGTTTTTTTTTTGTTCGCGGCTACAGATTTTTCCTAAAATTCTATTTTGTACATAATTTAATGCGTAACGAAATGAACAATTTTGTACATAATTGCACATTAAATTATATGCGTAATATAGGATGCTTAGAGAAATCTTTAGCTGCGTATTAAACAAGTTCATAAGAATATAGTGCGTATGCTGTTTATTCGCGACAGCCCATTGAATTGGGGCTCGTCAAGGAATCCCCAATGCTTGTAATTTTGCATTTTTCAATTGGAACTGTACAAAATAATCCATGAAATATTCATGTAAAATAATTTTTCACGGTGTCCTTTTCCCTGTTTTCCTCCCCCGGCCCCCACCCCACCACCTCATCCGATCTCGCCGCTTCCGCCCGCTGCGTGTGGTGCCTGGGTCAGCCTTGCAGATAGGCAGGCCCGTCCGACACGGGTGCACGGCGGGTCTGCCTACCCCGCCTTTGTAAGGCGCTCTGAATAGAAGATACTCTCTGGGGTTCTGAATTCAGCCAGTACAACACGATACATTTCGCTACGCCGCAGTAGAATTTCAAATACAAATGAGATAGCAATGAGATTGCAATGACACGTGACACGGTGCCCGCTGCCGCCCATGCCGCAGCATGTCCATGTTCTTCTTCCGGCTGCACAACCTCCGGCGCGAGGAGGACAAGAAGCGGCGGCAGCGCGAGACGCAGCAGCGCGCCGGCCGCGCCCCGACCCGCAGCCTGGGCACGCTGGGCTGCCCCACCATGCGCTTCCCCAACAACCTCACCCTGGCGCCCAGCCGCCTGTTCGAGCGCACCCCGCTCACGCCCTCCGACTCCCTGGACGAGGTCGCCATGCAGATACCCAGGTACTGTTATAGAGTAATTAGAGGGCATACCCCGTTCAACCGGACCGCTAGCACAGCAACAGCCCGGCGCGGCCGGTCAGCCCCGGACAGACACAGCGCGGCTGGAGGGTGTCATATGTCCATCGGGCCCATCGGTCGGGGGCTGGCAGCCCCGCCGGGGCGAGCGGGCGCGAGGCGCTCCGCGGGACAGTCAGTCGTCCGAGAGTAGCGGGAGAGTGAGGAGTACCAATTGTACTGGAGACTATCCAAGAATAGACCACGGTGCGCGAAGCTTTACACTATCATTTGCCCCTCCTTTAACCCCCCGAAAGCCGTCCTAAAACAGTACGTGCCGCATGTGCCTGCCTCGAGGGGGAAACAACTCTGAATTTTGGTGTACAAATGTCGTGAATTTTTGTGAATTTTTGTGAATTTTTGTGAATTTTTATTGAATTTTTATTGAATTTTTATTGATTTTTTGTGAATTTTTGCGAATTTTTCTGAATTACTAGGTGTACAAAAATTTTAGAGTTGTTTCCCCCTTGGCCTGCCTGCTTGCCTGGTCCAGGACTGCAACCGTCGCCTGCATTACGGTTTGTTTTTGTGTACACGTACTCTGACATCCACTGGGAAAAATATGTCTGTAAGTTTACGACTTTTTTCGTAATTTGTGATTTACAAATAGTGTTGTAAATTTACAATCGAAATCGTAAATTTACGAACGATTATTTGTGCTTGTCTAAGAATTACAAGTCGATACCAAGTGTCCTTAAAATTTTGTAATTTTACAATTTGATATCGTAGCTTTACGACATTTCTCATGGAAAATTTTCCCGTAACTCTTACGAATATTTCTCACTGTGTCAGAAGTGTTTAACTGACACACACGTACACAAGTGTCTAGAGACTGTGTTACATCGGAAAAACGAAGGCGCGAAACAACGCCTTTCCTTGGGCACTAAATTCAAGAGCTAAGTTTTGTTTGCCATTCCTCGGGCACTTAATCTTAGTGCCTTTGCAAAGGCGCGAAATTTCTATGAATCTCATGCGAAGCTGGCCAGGTAAAGGTGCAAAACTTTACTGCCTTTCCCAAGGCACTAAATTTTGTTCACGCCTTTGAAAGATAGGACTAAGCACCTTTGTTTAGGGTGAACACTTTTCGATGCATAGCTAAAAAATGACACGTACTTCATTGGAGATGATAGAGTCCAACACTTCTGTTGCATACATTATAGTTGCAAACACATCAGTCTAACATAATAAAGGCCCATATGAAATACATGGGTTTTTCACTTACTTTAAGCTTGGAAAAGGGCTTAACAGTACTTGTGAACTTTGTGTCAGTTGAACACTTTAGACTACAGTGTATTTGTTTTTGCCAGGTGCCTCTTAAACCCTAACAATTTTACGCCTCAGTGGTATGGTGAGTATTTCTTGATTTTCACGTTTTCTACCGAGACTGACCGTTGCGTTGTTTTTTTTTTCCTGCAGGTGAGAGGGGCGCATGTAAAAGACGCGTGGGCAACTGCCGTTGCTGCTGTGTCGGTAAGTCGCGCGATAAGACCCTTGACCGGTGCATGTTTGTCGGCGCCACTCCACTCCCAGGGGAGACCTCGTGGGGCATCGGGACGAGGGGGCAGGCCGTGGGCCATGGTAATGGACCTAATCCGCTTAGGAACTTTCCTCTCTCTGTCTCTCTCTCTCTCTCTCTCTCTCTCTCCCTCTTCCGACAATAATTCACTTACCATTCTCTTACATCTCTCCCGCGGGACACAGGCCGAGTCCGAGCTGATAAGATTTAGTATCCTTCGACAAATGGGGCCGCGGCCGTCCCCTCCGCCACCCCCCGGGCCTTGTCCCGTCCCCTCTGTCCAGGTGAGTCAGCCTGCCCCGTACAGTGGCCGCGCTAGACTGGAACGCGACTAGATCGCCGCCACTGCAAACATATCGACACTTGAAACCTATAAGGTCGTAGTTCGGGGAGGTTTCGTACAAGATCGTAGTTCGGAGAGGTTCCGTAGAAGGACGCAATTCGAGGAGGCTCCGTATAAGGTCGCAAGTGCTCCAAAGCTAGTTTTGAGAAAAAGCGATTTGAAGATTTTGAGTTACATTGCGGCTTATGGAGGGCTCGATTTTTAAATTCGAATAACTTTTGAACCATCAAATATTTGAGAATGCAGTTTGGACTGGTCGATAGCTTTTGTTTTCCTCTATCCAAAACACCAAGTAACTGAAAATTTCTAAAAACCATACTTACGACCCTCGGGGTATGCACTCTCAAACCCTGTGACCCGACTATTACGTCTATTACGCTCTATTACGCCTCAAAAATGTCGTGATTCAGCTAAAACCAGCTCAAAACAACCCAAAAATGGGTAAATTTCGGAGAATTTCGGCTATTACGCCACTATTACGCGTGCTATTACGGACAGAGTGACCCGACTGTTATGCGAGGGCATACCCCCTCGCATATAGCACTGACTCCACCCTCTCAATACATTATTTAAAAAAATAAAATAAAAAGAATGCGCTTTAATTTGTTTTATTAATAATTGTTTGATCGTGTGTGGTAGCCGGCGGTTCCTACTTGTTTGCCCTGTTTATTTTCGTCGTGCATTTCGGATGCCCACACCGCTAAAGCCCTTTGATCCACCGCGCCGCGCGACCTCGGTCCTGGGCTTCTGCCCCTACCTACCCCGCCCCGCCCCTTTACGCCCCAGGTTTCCGTCCCCATACCTCCCCCCTCCCCCCTCCCGTCTGTTCCAGGCCATGTTTACCTTCTGTGAAAAAGTAATGAACACATCGTATTTCCTCGCCCACGCGCTCTTCACGGCGACGGGGACCAGTGACAGGGCGGGGCGGGGCGGGGCGGGGCGGGGCGCGGCGGGGCGTGGTGGTTGGGGGCGGGGCGGCGCTCCCATTCAGCCGCTGCGCCGCTGCGACTCGAGCCTCGACCCCGCCACCTTATCTCCCCCCCCCCTGTTAAAAAATACCACAATTCAACAACAGTGTGGAACTGTTATTTCTAACCACAATAGAAACTTTTAAAATATATTGTATATTTTAGGGTACAACGAACTGAATGTACAGTGTTTCACCGCGTTAACTTCAAGTACAATAACGGTTTGTACGGTTCTTATTGACGGTATTTTTTACGGTGCCGCCCTGCCCCGCTCAGCCTCGCGCCTCGTCCGCCCCCACCTCCGCCCGTCCCGAGCCCCCGGTCGGGACCGTTCCCCCTCCTCCACCTCACCACTCGGCGAGGGAGGCCTCATGCAGGGTGATTAGTGTGAGCTAGCGTCTTCTCTCTCGCTCCTCATGGCAGTGCCTTACGAGTGCGACAAGGATGGACAGACGAAGCGCTGCTGTAGAGTCCCTTTCCACTACGAGTGTCCTGCGCCCGCGATGGACTGGTGTGGGTTCGGGTAGGGTCGGGTGGGGTCCGGGTGGGGTAGGGCGGGGTAGGGCGGGGTCCGGTGGGGCGGCGCGGGGTGGGGCCGGGTGGGGCCGGGTGAAGCTGCCCGCGCTGCTGGTCCAGGTCCGAGGCAGTACGGGGGCGACCCTTCGATCCACCTCAAGTGTTACTTCCCTCCTCCCCCCCCCTCCCCCCCTCCCACGTCATTTTGAAAAATATCTTTGTAAATTTACGATAAATTTTGTAAATTACGTATTACGAAATACGTTCTAAATTTACGACAGATTAATTTTACTCGCGAATGAATTTCAAGCCGACACGTAGTGCTTGTAATTTTATGATTTGCAATTGTAATTTTACAGCTGCACTTCCCAGTCCTAAAATCCCATTGAGGTTTCCATGAGCCATGGGACATCATGGAATGTAATGGAACGCACCATCCTCTACGGAAAGACAGTTTCCATGTATTTTTTGCCGTTTTTCCATGGGAGTTTTGTCCCATGGAAAATGTAATTCCCCTGGAGGCTGTTCCACGGGGAAATTAAATTCCATTGGGGGTTGAAAAATTGAGTTCCATTATTGGTGTTCCATGGACACTTGAGTTCCATTGGGGGTTGGTCCCGTGGAAATGAGGTCTGATGGGGGTTGGTCCCATGGAAAAATGAGGCGGTGGTTGTTCCCGTGGGAAAATGCGTCCCATGAGAGTTGTGTTCCGTGGGGTTCCTTAGTAAGATGTGCTTTTCCATGACGTACCAATGGAAAATGAATCCCCTGAGAAGGCTGTATCGGGTGTTTCTTTGCATGCGTAACAGTGTTGCGAGACTGCATACCCCCAAGCGCTGCAGGTGCCATGGCGCCTGAGGGCGAACGGGTGTAAAAGTCTAGTTCTTTTTTATGCCGTTTGTAAGGCTATGTGATCGTCTCGCCAATATCCCTATAGAATGCCTGGTGTATCCGATAACATCACAGTAAAAATTCCTAAAAGGTGAAAAACGTCTGTCAGCTAGGCAACACCAAGACAGACGTGCCATGCGGTAAGTCCACCTTCGGTGACCACAGGCGCAAATTCCCATCTTTCTAAATTTACGGCGATGGCTTTTAATCTACCATGCATGCTATGGGTCATTGGTAAAGGCATCGCATAGCTTTACTAACGGCATAAAAAAGAACTTGAACTTTACACCCGTTCTTCGTGTAGCTCTAGTGACACTCAGCGGGTCACAAATGCCCCTGGAAGCAGCATGGTGCCGCGGATAACGTATTTAACTGTTGGGGCTTGTACAGGAGGCCCAAGGCTTGAACCTGTGTACTCGGCAACTCAAAAGAACCTGTCTTGCGCACAATGCAAGCCCAAAACCATGGCAGAGCACGTTGTCTGTAGGGTTGTGTGATCGAAACAATTTCTGGAACTTTGAATACCGAATAGTGATCGAAAGAAGTATTCGATCAGGCTTCAATACTCGAAACAGATATTCGAATATTCGAATAGTTCGAACTTCTATCAAAATTCGTCTAAATGTTGTTAAATTGATGAAACGAATACCAAAATCATGGTGAAAATAAAACTACAAACTCCTAAGCAAAATGTTTAAGTGTTTTAGAAAAAAGTCTGTAAGTATATAGTGTAATAAATAATCAACAACGTCAAGAAAATAATCACACTTGTCTTGTAATGAGCAAAATTAGCCAAAAAAACAAGTGTTGAACGTTTTCGAATATTCAAAATCTCTACTCGAACTTTCGAACTATTTGATAGCTTAAGTTTGATCACGAATAGTCGACTATTCGAAACAGAATGTTCGAATGTATTCGAAATTCGATTTCGATCTACCCAACCCTAGTTGTCTGCTGTGCGAGGTTGGACCGAAAAGGGTTTTGAGAGAGCACCAAACGTTGTCCGGTCGAGCCGCTACTTCGTACAGGCCCATTCCTACGTGAGATCTTTTGTTTAACACCCGAACCTCGAAATATTTCTTTTCCTATTGGCGCGGTCTTATGGCCATTCCCATGGTGGATGTACTTCCATGATGACCCTCTTCCTGGAGGATCTATTTCTCTATGATGACCTTTTCCTTGGAGGATGTTTTTCCATGATGGCCATTCCCATGGAGGATGTATTTCGACGATGGCTATTCCCGTGGAGAATGTGTTTCCATGATGGCCCTTTCCGTGAAGCATGTACTCCCATGAATGCCATTTCCATGGAGGAAGTTTTTCCATGATAGCCATTCCCATGGAGGGTGTATTTCCATGATGGCCCTTCCTTTGAGGATGAATTTCCATGATGGCCATTCCTATGGAGGATGTATTTCCATTATGGACATTCCCATGGAGCGTCAGTTTCCATTGGTTTCCATGGTGATTTTCCATGGGACTGACTAGTGTCTCCATGGGGATGAACCAATGCCAGTGGAAACAGGGGCGTCCCTCATGGAATTAGGCAACGTTGCCATGGAATGAGACTCATGGAGTTCCATGGGACTCATGGGTTTTTTGGACTGGGTTCGTAGAAAATTTTCCCGTACACCTACAACAACTATTTTCCACAGTGGCAATGCTTCCCACCCCGAGACCCTTAGGCCGGCCCGTGCCCCGTGCCTTACCCCGCGCGCGTCATGGTGTATAAGTATGCGGTCCTGGACCGGGCCGGGGCCGGGCCGGGCCGGGCTGGGCCGGAACGCCCACTCCTCCGGTCCTTTCGTTCTCCGCTCCGCGCCGCGCTCCTCGTCCTGCTTGCCCAGCTCAACAGGTTCCTGCTGGGCCTGCCGTACAGAGCAGCAGGGCTTGGAGGGTTGTAGTATAGCAGGCCTGCTGACCGCGGTCCCCACAGCTGGTGCGGGCGAGGCTGGCAGCGCGCTCTCGGACAGTCTCTCCGGTACTTGGCGCTGCTCTGAGAGGGCTGTGAGGTCGTGGTCGGGTCGCTTGCAAAGGCTTGGCGAGGGGCGGGGCCGGCCGGGCCGGCGCGGCGTGCGCTCTTGCTGCACAACATCCTCGTCGCACTCGTTACACACTTCTTGTGGACTGGGGTTTCCTACACGGAAAAAAAGGGATCTAGTTCCAGGAAGTAAAAATTTGTTAGAGGAGCAAAGCGACTTTTACTAGAGCAGACAGTCTGTTGTAGTTGTGGGAACAATCTTTTTGTTAGGACAGCAAAATGTGTGTTCTGTTGTCCCTACTAACAGATTATTCCCCGAAAACAGAGTGTCTGTTCTTGTAGTAACAGACGCTTAGCCTCCCCGACAGATTTTTAGTTCCCGGAACAAAATTTTCCGTTGAGGCTAACATAATTTTCCGTTGTGGAAACGCGGTAAAACTCACGTCTTGGTTTTCAAGGTACCGTCTATGTGTTAAAGTCGTCTTGGTTTTCAATATTTTGTCTTGAAATCCAGGACGGGCCTTCTTGATTTCCAATATGCGCCGTCTTAAATTCCAAGAAGAAATCGTCCTGATTGCAAAGACGTCAGTCACTGTCAAAAATACTTTTGTAGGCTTACGGAAAAATTTTCCGATTTGAATTACAATGAAACGAAACTTTACAAGCACTTCCCACCGACTTCAAGTTCATCCACGAGCTAGAATGGGCTGTCGTAAATTTACAACATGTATTGTAACTCATAATTTACATATTTTTCACAGTCATGGGGAAGATCCTGGTTTTTTCTGAAACGACTTGAAAAAACAGGAAAGGCACCTTGAAAACCAAGACGCCGTGAACGCCACCCCATCCCGCCCCGCCTCGCCCCGCACACCGCAGTGCTACGCGCCGCCACGACGCAAACAAACCTCAGGGCCGGCCAAACAGCCAGGCGGGGCCGGAAAAACACAAACCCCCATGGCGGAGGTAAACCGAAACGTTTTATTCCCGGGAGGTGTGAATGTAAAAATAGAAGAGGAGTAATTTTCCGTCGGGAGGTGCAGAGGCCGAGCCGAGAGCGGCGGGCTGGCACACGTCGGGGTGGGGCGGGGCGGGGTGGGGTGGGGTGGGGCGGGGTGCGGGGGGGGCGGGGTGGGGGGCGGGGTGCGGGGCGGGGTGGGGTGGCAGTTTAGGGCTGGGCCGTCCCGGGCGGCAGAGTGAGGACTGCTGCCCTGCCCCTGCCCCGGCCGCGGCTGCCCGACCTGAATAATGTACCTAATCTCCCGTACCCTAATGCGCCGACCCAGCGAGCAGACCGGAAAAAATTACCGACTGTGATTCTCTTATTCTTGTTCTTGTCTCCTTCTCTCCTCTCTCCAGTTTAATTTTTTTTAGAAATATAGGTGGCTCAGTGATTGCGTGATTTTCTTTTCTTTGTTCTTTCCCTTTGCCCCCCCCCCTCGGGGAAAACGACGTCATGGTTTCCAAGCAGTTTTGGAAAAACCAAGCAGCTCTTATGGAAAAAATACACAGGGTTTCCGGGGCTGCTTGAAAACCAGGACGAAGTTTTTTCCGTGCCCCCCCTGCCCTCTCTATCCAGCTGCGACGCCACAGTCAGCGCCGTATGGAGACATTATTAGTGTGTGAGATAGTCTAACACGTTTGGTGTAGTATCAAAAGTGAACCGATAAACCATTGTTACTAGGGACTTTCTTCGGAGTCCGGGTCGAAGTTTTCTATATCCACTGTTTGGTGTGCTTCATGTTCAGAAATGCAGGACCGTCCGACTCAAGTTTGGGTCTACGTGAAGGGCCCTTCTTTGAGGTTTCCAGAGCAGTTCATCCTTTTCTGGAGGTGCGGAGCAGTGCTTCCTGCTGTTCTATTTCTGCGCAACGCTCTTCTAGCCGGTCTTGCCCCGCCCCCCACCCCCACCCCACCCCACCCCACCCCACCCCACCGCACCCCACCTTTCTCACGCACCACGCCACCCCCCGCCCAGCCCCTCAGGGGTAGGCCTGTGGTGTCGCCGTGGCGGTGTGTTGCGGTGGCGCAGGTTAGGGGTGGATAGCAACACTTCCAACTTCCATAAATAGCACTGCCCCCGGCCCGCCCCCGGCCCGCCCCCGGCCCGCCCCCGGCCCGCCCCCAGGCCTCAGGCCGGCCTGCTCGTCCCCCCCCCCCCCTCCCCTCCCCCTCGCTCCCAATACTCCGTGTGTCGCGCTTATCGGCCTTGATACGTCCGCGTGTCGCCAGTGAGTGTGTTTGCTATCAGTCAGGAGGACTCGGTGCTGCACCAGCCGGCCCGACCCGACCGCTACTTCTGAAGCCCACCAGGATGTCGACCACATCCCCAACTCCAAGGTGCTGTTCTCTCATTTCTTTGGTCGTGGCGTGTCAATACGTAGCTGTTTAACGGAAATTTGGAATAGATTAATGTTAGGCTAGAACATGATAGGTTGAATTTCATGTGAGTGGGTAGGAAGCAGCGTCCCATACTGAGCTGTAACCTTAAGAAAATCCTACCACATTCTAAATTTACTTTCGGGAGCTGCCTGCGTCGTGGACTAAATAGAGGCGAGACACGGCCGGCAAGATCCAGGCAGGTTTCAAAACTAGCGACCCGATCGCCGGGGCGAAACCCGGACGCGAACCCCGGCCCCGGCGGCCCGGGCCGCGCTCAGCCGCGGACGCTATGAGCTGTCACGCTACACTGCTGCTGTATGCGTCCCCACACATCCCTCTCCTCTACTACGGTTTTTTTTTTTTCCTTCTGTTTTATTGTTTTTGTCGGCCAATCCAAACTGTCGTCTGCATGAGCGCGTGGCGCGTGGCGCGGCCCCGCTGGCCCGACCCATGCAAACAAGAGACTGTCGCCGCCTCTGCATACACGTGGCAGCCGGGCCGGCCCAGGCCCAGCCGTATGCCTTTGGCGTCTGCCTCCGCCGACCCAGAAATTGGCATGTTTTTTTCCTATCAATTCTCCGTCTTCTTCCCCTTTTTGCGATGGCGTCGTCGTCGTCTTCATCTTTCTCCTCTGAAGCCGGGTGGCGGCGAGGCGTGGAGACAAGAAGAACAGCAGTGCAATCACGGCGCGGTCGGGCCGAAAGAGAGAGAGAGAGAGGGAGAGAGAGAGAGAGAGAGAGAGAGAGAGAGAGAGACAGAGACAGAGACAGAGACAGAGACAGAGACAGACGGATAGACAGAAATGGGTAGAGAAAGAGACTGAGAGAGAAGGAGGAAGAAGTCAAATTTTCCCCACTCAGGTTCTTTCCCCAATTCTCCCAAATCTTACCGCTGCACTATGCAAAATGCTTGTGACGAACAGGTTCGCAAGGCAATCTCGCAAAGAGTTTTCAAGGATTTGCACTATGGACTAGTTCTTCGCAGGTTTGCGAAGTAATTTCTTCGCACTGCAAAGAGTTAGCTCTCAAGAATTATCATCAGCTTCCAAAGAAATGCCTTGCAATGCGAACAAATTGTTTGCAATACCAATAACGGAAATTGTTCGCAACGTTGCAAAGAATTTAGTTTCCATGGATTTTACAGAGCAAGGAGCTTCAGAGGTCGGGGGCATGCCTTGCCTGCTGCGCTTCTCGGCTCGGCCGCGGACCCGCAGCTATAACCGAACCGCTCTTCCTTTTTTGTTTCCTTCCTTGAGTTAGGATGTTGTGTTGTTATTGCTGTTGCTGTCGTGATTCTTCTTGCTTTTCGTCCGCTTGAAATGGATAAAAAGGTTTGTTGAGCTGCCCCCGCTCGGTCCTCCTCACCGCGTCCTCGCCGGGGGCCGCCATGGCTCGGCGTGGAGTGGCCTGGCCAGTCAGTAGGGCCCTGGCCTGCTGGCCCTCGGTCTGGGCAGCCTGGGTGGGTAGGGCTGCGTGCCGCCTTGTTCCGTCCTCGTCCTGCCCCGTCCCGCTCCACCGCGCCCCGCCCCGCCCTGGCCTGCCCCACCCCGCCCCGCCCCGCCCACCACGCCCCGCCCGGCCCCACCACGCCCCGCCCCGCCCCGCTCCACCCCGCCCCGCCACGCCCCGCCCCGCCCCGCCCCGCCCCGCCCCGCCCCACTCCGTCCCGCTCTGTGCGCGTGTTTAGTTTTCCGGTCCCCGGAGCAAAGGCGTGCCCAGGCGTGCGGCCCAGCGGTGGCGTGGGGCGCAGGGGCAGGAGGGGGGGGGGGGACCGTCTGCAGCCCGAGAGGACAACGGCCGACCCGGACAATAGAACACAAGCGCCAGCGCGTTCTCATCCGCACATGCGTTTTCCAGATCACGAAGTACTGGCTGGGTACCATCCTACTTGTACCGGGTGTTTCTTTGAATGCGTTACAGTGTTTGCGGGAGTGCATACTCTCCACCGCTGCAGGGGCAATGGTGCCTTACGGGCGAAGGGGGTAGGCAAACCCGCAACACTGTTACGCATTCAAAGAAACACCCGGTACAGGAGGAGGGGTACTTATTACTGAGTAATACTTGGATCTGGTATGCACAGGGTGAGGCGTGGCGTCGCGTCGGCAGAGCTCAACACTGTTAAGCCAAGTGTTCAACTGCTCAACACTTATATGTGTGCAACTTGCAGGCTTGCACGCGCAAGTGTGCAACTTGGCAGTATTGCAATTGAAAGTGTCAAACTTGCCAGTTGTACACTTGTAAGTGTTCAACTCAACAGTTGTGCACTTGCAAGTGTTCAACTGCCCCGTGCAACACTATCCTTGTTGAACACTTTCAAGAGCACAACTGTCGAGTTGAACCCTTACAAGTGTACAACTGGCGAGTTAAACACGTGAAATTGCACAATTACCGATTGCACACTTGCACGTGCTAGGCTGGGAAGTTGCACTCATACAAGTGTTGAGCAGTTGAACACTTGGTGTAACAGTGAAGCCGTCGTCTTATTGCCTCCCGGCCTCGCGCTTGCCGTGGCCAGGCTAGCAGGGCAAGGCGTTCTGTCCTCTGTGCTTCCTCTTGATAATCCGCCCTCACCCCTTTGTCGTCGTGACAATGCCCGTTGAAAATTTTAAAAATTCCATTGGCAGCGGAGGAAGGGACAAAGACTGCGGCGCTATATTGCGCCTTGTAACGGCGAGGAATGTCTATGCGGCCCGCCCGTGGCCGTGGGCAAGGCGGGGAGGACTCGGCAGGATGGCCTTGTGGACCCGCACCTGTCCACACTGTGAAAAATTGTCGTATAGGTTTACGGGAAAATTTTCCACGAGGTGCAGTTGTAAAATTACAATTTCAAATCGTAAAATTACAACCTCGCCATATCGGCTTAAAATGTACTCGCACGAGCCAAAAAGGTTGTAAATTTACAACATATTTTGTAAATCGAAATTTACAAAATTTACCGTAAATCTACAAAGATATTTTTCACAGTGCACCTGCTGCCCACCTGCCCAACTACCCTCCTCCCTACCTGTCCTCCTGTCCTCCTGCCCACCTGCACTCCTGCCCTCCTGCCCTATTTTTCTACCTTCCCCCGTGCCTATATGTTCTCATGTCCACCTGCCCTCCTGCCCACATGCCCTCCTACCCTTCTTCTTCACCTCCCCTCCTGCCTATCTGCCCTGCTGCCCACCTGCCCTCCTATCTGCCCACCTGCTCTCCTTCCCACTTGCCTACTTGCTCACCTGCCCACCTACACACCCTGCCCCGCACCCTTCCACGTGCCCCCCTGGGGTCATCTCCCCAGAAACAAATGGACGTTACATTACGTTACGGGTTAGTACTGCTTTATTATGGATAGGTCTTGGACACCATAACTTTCTTACCGCTACTGTAGTTATGCATCAGTATTACGCCGTGATTACAAGAGTTTACGGTTCATTACGCTAGTGATTTCCCCTGTTGGTCTGCAACGTGACCCTACACGGGGAAAACGACGTCTTGGTTTCCAAGCAGTTTTGGAAAAACCAAGCAGCTCTTATGGAGAAAATACACAGGGTTTCCGGGGCTGCTTGAAAAGCAGGACAAAGTTTTTTCCATGTAGACTGCCACCCACCGCAGCTTGCCGCCTACCTGACCCCTCACCTCACATGCCAGGATCTGGCTCCCGCTGGCTGTGCAGGGGGCTAGGCTTGCCGAGCCATGTCAGCTGCCAATTAGCGGCGTCATTCGCCGCATCTATGCCTTTTAGCGACTAATTAAATATCGCTTGACTCTGCATGGTGGTTTGGCACTCCCCTTCAACGGATGACCTCCAGCAAACGGCAAGCCGCCCGAGCATTCGGGAAAGAGAACGAGCACGGTAAAATCCATGACCAGGTTTCCAAACAGCTTTGGAAAAACCAAGACGTTTTAGGCTGCTTGGAAACCTGGACGAAGTTTTTACTGTGAGAAGATTAAACAGCCGCTTAGTAGCACTCGCAGTGATAACCATGGAATAAAAGTCTCTAACCACCTTAAAATATATGGTACACCGCAAGCTTTCCACAGTGCACATTAGTTATTCCCGAGTACTTTTCATCTTCCTGGGTGAAGGGAGAGTGTGTGACATCACACAAATCAATCACAGAAAATAACAGATGTAACTTTTTCGCAGATTCACTTCACTGTTTTTTTTTTTTTTTTTTTTTGTTTTTTTGACGTGACGTGTCCGTGACTGGTGGAAAGTTTTTCGCGCGTGGTCGTGGTCCTTCTTGTTTCCCTGCTGTTCCGCTGGTCCTGGCACGACCCTTTGGGATGGAGCCGTGAGTGTCCCGTCCCGTCCCGTGGCCCCATCGGCCGTGCCGGGCCGTGCCGGGCCGTGCCGGGCCGTGCCGGGCCGTGCCGGGCCGTGCCGCGCCGCGCCGGGCTGCTGCTCGTCCATCTCATCATGTGGAAGTGGGGCATGGGCATGGCTGGAGGGGGAGGGGGGCGGGGCTGGCGGGGTAGAGCGTGGCGGGGTAGACTGTGACGGGGAGTAGGACCAGGGCTGGAGGTTACGGGGGTTGGGGTCCCCGGCGGCCCCGGGCCAATCCCTCTCCTTCCTAGCCTGGACCGACTGCCGGCGCCCCCCCCCCCCCCCCCCCCAACCTCCTCGCGTAAGCAAGTGTCAGACTCACTTTCACTTTCGACCCGACCCGCCATAGGCTGGAACGGTCCATGCATGCATCTGGACGCTCTATATTTTTTTCTGGAAAGCTTTTCGTTGACTATGACGTCATACGCCCCCACGTGCGCACAGGTAGTCATGACCTCCGCACGGGTCTCCCCTCCCTGCTCCATTTTCTGTTTCAATGCACCCCTTCAGCATACCACTTCAAGAGTCCCCCGTTTCATCGAATATTGAGCAGCTAATTTCAAAAGGAAAGCGAGGGATAATCCGGATGTAGGTCCGTGGGCCCTACCTTCTTATCCGGTCCAATCCAGTTCGATCCGGCCCCCCCTCCCCTCTCCCCAACACGAGTGGCTCTGCGCGGACGGGCAGGCACGTGGGACGCCTGGGCCCAGGGCCGGGGCCGCATTATTCTGATATTATACTCGCGACAAAAAAAAAAAAAATAAGGTACCCGAGAAGCTTTACAAGGATCCCAGCTTTAAATCCCTTACGGAAAACCTGTCTGGATTTTGGTTTCCAGATGGAAATTTAAGTTTCCATCTGGATTTGTGTTTTTCTTTAATGGAAAATAATTTTCCACTCTGGAAAAAAACCTTGACTCAAGATTTCATTTTTCCAGACTGGATTTTGTCTGGAAATGTGTTATGGATTTGATTTCCAGATGGATTGCTTTTCCCCGATGATTTTCCACACTGGGAAAAAAATCTTTCATAATGAAATCACTAGAACTATTTTTCGGGAAGTGATATAGGAATTCTGATTACAGTACCGTTAATGTAGCAGCACATTGTTCACGATCCCGTGTTAAAAGAAAAATCGCGATTTTCAACCCCCCTGTATCTCCTGAACGATCTATCGTATTGGAAACTTGACCTCAGATTTTGAGCTTTTAGCGAATTTTAGTACAGAGCAGTTGTTTTCAGAAACGTAAAGCACTTGATACAAGCTGTGTTTGAGACTTCCATGCTCCCACAGGGTTCAGAAGGACGCCTTATGGATTATAAACCCATATGAAAACGATGGTATGGAAATGGGTTTTGGAAATCCAGACGGAAAAATGTTCCAATTCCCAGATGGAAACCAGAGTGGAAGTTTTCCATCTGGAAATTTAAATCCACAGTAATTTCCCTTAAGGGATTTAAAGCTGGGATTCGTAAAAACCAATATTGGCGGCCTTAGTATTTCCGTCAGCACAGTGGGTGTTCTAGGAGTCCTCGTCGTGCTCATTGCAACGCATCCGCCTGCAACATCGGTGGATCTGTGCGGATATCTGAGCTAAGCGGCGGGCCTGTGCAGAACGGCTGAAGAAGGGCGGATCTACTTTTTGACGATTTCGACATGCCGACCTTCACACACTAACTGGAGATGTACTTTTTCTTACATATCAAATGTAACTAGATAAACATGCATATTTATGAAAAAAGTCGTGCTTTATTATGAATAATATTTTACATAAATTTGCTTATTACTGTACATTTTTTCTCGATGTATAAAATTGTACATATCAATGTGTGATATTTTACATAATTAGGCACGATTTTGTTCATAAATATGCATGCTTATATCTAGTTACATTTGTTATGTACAAACAAGTACATTTCCAGTTAGCGTGCAGACGGTCTCTCGCACTTTGTAGTGACATGGCTTAGTATAAAATAGGATGCCGTTTTATTTCAAATCCACCGATGTTGCAAAGGTGCGTCGATGGGGGTTAGACGCACGCGCCTACCGACGCGCACACGGGGGCGGGGGCGTTTGTTTGCTCGCTAGGCGCGGCGGTGTGTGGAGGCCCCCCCAAGCCCCTGTGTCCCCGCCAACAACATCGCTAATCACATTCATCGCAAATAACGACGCAGATGGCGGGAAATGAATGGCAGAGTGGCTCGCTGTGGTCCTGGCGCTGCAGTGCGTGGCGCCCGGGGACGGGACAGTCAGTTATAGCACTCATGTCAGCCAGTTGGGTGGCTGTAATAAAATTACTGGCAGGTGAAATTTATTTTGACGGTAATTTTGCATCGTTTTAATTTTTTTTTTTACTACATTTTTCACTTCACTAATCTAACGTGTTCAACTGACACATACTTACAAGTGTTGGGCACAGTGTTCAACACTTTCCCATGCTTAGGTGCATTTCGTACGGGGTTTCATTTGTTAGACTGATATGTTTACCTCTAGAATGTGTGCAACATAAGTTTTCGAAACTTATTTCTTCTCCTCTAAAGTAACTTAATGTTTTTTTAGCTAAACATCTCGTGTTTAACACTGTGTCAAGCACTTTGTACGTGTGTCAGCAACACTTGTGATGATAGCGCGCTGGTAAAACTAAATCGTAGTTGTACGCTTTTTCAGATGTACAACTGCGCTTGAAGACCTAACGTCCTTCTTGAAGCAACTTCATTCTAAGGCAATTCCCGCCATGCATGGAGATAGGAGGAAAGAAGCGCATGAGCTCTTGTACGCTTCAAGAAGGGCGTACGGACGGACTGTACACTTCATGAAAGGCGCTATGCGGCGCTGTTACGCCTTGGTTTCACCGCAGTGTGTCAGCTTTTTGTTCTATTAACGAGTGGCGTTAATCAGTACTCTGCCCGCGCTCCGCACACACGATCGATCTAATGAATGTATTTATACACTCACGGCTAAGAGCTCGCCCCGCCCCGCCCCGCCCCGCCCCGCCCCGCCCCTCGCCCCGCCCCGCCTGCCCTGTCCTGCCAGCGGTGGGGGCGGAGGGCTTCCCCAGGCCTGGCCAGGACTGTGATCGCTCACATGTGCCGGCCCATCCCGGCCGCACTGATGAGCAGGCAGCCTCCAGTGCCGGTACGTAACGGGGGTGGGGGGGGGGGGGGCGTCTTTAAACATTAGAGCCCTGCCGCCCCGGCGCGGCAGACCCGCGTTGTGTCAGATTTATGAGCCGCAATCACTCTCTGCGCTGCGCTGCTTCAACAGCCGGGAGCCAACAGAAAGCAGAAGCACACTCTGTGAAAAATAGTCGTCAGTTTACGGGGAAATTTTCCACGAAATGCAGTTGTAAAATTACAATTGCAAATCGTAAAATTACAAGCACGACATATCGGCTTGAAATTCAGTCACGAGCAAAAGAGGCCCGTCGTAAATTTGCATCGTATCTCGTAAATCGAAATAATCGATATTTTTCACAGTGCAGCTTGCGCGGGGTACCGCGGGAGAACCCCGCTGTAGGCCGTCATCCCCCAGGAAATGGAAAAGTTGTGGAAACAATCGTACGCGGTCAGCAATGTTATGGTTCTGATGACCGAAATTTTAGTGACCCAACCGAAACCATAATATTGTTGTGTCAACTGTTATTTTATGGCTGTCCATTATGAGGTAGCCGTACGATGGCTGCTACACTGGAAAAACAAAGGTAGGACATAAAACCCTTTTAGGGGTGCTTCTCGTAATTATTCAAACAGCACCCCTACAGAGGCACTAATTTGACCGAAAGGTGCTATATTATAGTGCCTTTGGACACAATCCCGAGATATTTTCCCTCTCTCTTTGAGAGCGAGGTGTGGTTTTCTCGCTTGATCAGAGCAATAAGTTTAAAAATCTCGCCCTATTTGAGCGAGGATTGGGAAACCTCGCCCTTCTTGAGTGAGGATTTTTGCCCTTAATCTCACTAAATTTGAGTCATGTTTCAGATTCTTTCTCAATAAGAGCGAGGTTCCTACAGTCTCACTTAAATGGGGCAAAGGAAAAAAAATCTCCCTCTTTTTAAATCACACATCTTACTCTAGCATTTGCAGTGCTTTTAAAGGCATTAGGTCGCACCTTTGTTTTTCCAGTGTAGCTGAACTTTTAATATTTCTAGGTGTAGGTAGGCATAGGGAGACAGACAGACAGGCTGACAGAAAAACACGGGCTATACAACCGTCGTGAACAACATCTGTGACGCGAAAGTCGCGACCATGTCAAGTGACGGACAAGCAAGCATTCGCCTCGCACTCGTGCTGCCGCCCTGGCGCTGCTGTGAGTGTCGCAGGGTCCCGGGTGTAGGCCGGGCCGGGCCGGGCCGGGCCGGGCGTCGTCTCGAGGCAGAGAGGGCTCTCGCTGAGTCCTCGAGCACTCATTAGTTGTAACGAGGAGGCCCTCTGCTGCGGGCCCAGCGCGGGGGGCCGCGGGGGCCCAGGGGCCCCAGCAGCCCGGCGAGAGGGTCCGTCCCGCCCTAGGGGCCCCGCACCGCCCTGGGGCGGGGCAACGCCTCGCGGGGGCGTCGAGATGGACCCAACGGCAAGAAGCAGCGGCAGCGAACCCCCGTGGGGCCCCGCCCACCGCCGCTCCGTACATAATGCGAGAGACACAAGGGGCACCCTTTATGCACCCAGAAAAATGAAAAGCTGCAGCAACTGTCGTATGGTTACTTCGGGGACAACCATAAAATAAGGTTGCGGCAACAATAAGACAGTTGTATTAACCAAAAATCCAGTCTTTACCACTGGCTGATCGTTGTCTCAACCATATTTTATAGTTGTCCCTGCAGGAACCATATGCTAGTTGCCACAACGTTTCATTTTTCTGGGTGTGGGTTCAACGCTGGATCGCCTCTCCAAAATAAAAATAAAAATCAAATTATTTGAGCGGGGAATGATTCCATACATTTTGTTTTGGATTCGTGCCGCAGTCTACTCGGTTGTCGTTGGAGAAACGTGTATACTATGTAGAACTAAGGCGTAGTTGTTGTACGCTTGTACTTTTTCAAGCGTACAACTACGCTTGAAGACCTTACGCCCTTCTTGAAGCAACAACGACTCAAGAAAATTCCCCCATGCATTTCGATATGAGGAAAAGAGTGCATGAGCTCTTGTACGCTTCAAAAAGGGCGTACGGACTGTATGCTTCATGAAAGGCGTACAACTGACGCCTTAGTTTTACCAGTGTACCGGGGGCGTTTCAGAGAACACGTAACAGTATTGCGGGTCTGCCTACCCAAGGGGCCACGGTGACTTACTTACGGCTGGAGTGGGTACATATCCAAACCCACATGTTGTTAAGTATGTTCTCTCTGAAACACCCGGTATCTTCGATACTATCTTTTGTAAACTTAGTAAATAGGGTGCTGTGCCCAGCCGACCCAGACAGATATTCGGGCACCACACTGAAACGTGGATTTATACCACTGTGCATCACCTCAACATGTACATGTCGTTTTACCATAATGCAAATGGCTCAGTGACCGGCCACAGAGAGGGGAACCGCCGCCGGGATACAGTAACGTTTTCCCTACTCATTACCCAGTCCATTACCTGCCAGCACTTGACAGCTCTTCCCCCCCCCCCCCCAAACTCCAGTACCACCTTCTCTTTCTCCAATGCCCTACCCCTCACTCTTTAGATGGGCGTACACAGGATTGTGTAAGTGAAGTATAATTTTGACAAACTTAATAGAAATCACTGAAAAATATCTTTGTAGATTTACGATAAATTTTGTAAATTACGATTTACGAAATATGTTGTAAATTTACGACGGACCTTTTTTGCTCGTGAATGAATTTCAAGCCGATACGTAGTGCTTGTGATTTTACGATTTGCAATTGTAATTTAACAACTGCACTTCGTGGAAAATTTTCCCGTAAACCTACAACTATTTTTCACAGTGCACCAAAAATTCTCCAGCAGCGCTTTGTGTTTTTTCTTGTGATTTTACGGTGCTGCAACTGCATTATTGTCGTAATGTTAAATGATTGAATTTGTGGTTGGCAAATGAGAGGAACCCGTAGTACACCGATTATTATAGGAGGAAATGAGGAACCCGTATCGTCCAACCCTCTCCTGTTCCTCTTTTACACGTAACAAGAGCTGGTGGGAGCGCAGGTGGTGCGGCGTGGCGTGGGGGGAGACTGAATGCGTCCTGTAATCGGCTGCATGTGCGTCATCACCGTGCTGGCCCCGGGGCCGGGCGCGCGTGGAGCAGGTCACCTGACGCCGTCGACTCACGGGAAAAAATACCGAATTCACAACAGCGTATATAATTGCACTGGAAAAACAAAGGTGCTAAGTCCTACCTTTAAAAGGCACTAAAGTTCCAAAGGCACTACAGTTTATGTTTTTTCGAAATATTTCCTTACTATGGAATACAATCACATTCGAAGACCTATATTCGTACTCTACGCAAAATTCCGCGTCAAACGAGCCTACATGTGATGGGGTTCTGTTCAAAAATGGCATAAATTGATTGCAATTTTTGTACTTTTTTACTTGCTTTTCATTTGCTGGCCGCTTATCAGAACCCCATCACATGTAGGCTCGTTTGACGCGGAATTTTACGAGGAATGCGATAATGTAGCCTAAAATGTGATTGGTTTGCTCACACAGAAAATATTTTTAAAAAACTGAAAATTTAACCTTTAGCACCCCTAAAACGGGTTTAGCACCCCTGGAAAGGTAGGACTTAGCACCTTTGTTTTTCCAGTGTGCTGATAACGTGACAAGCAGCTTTTTAGCTATACCGTAGCGAAAACTTAGTTCACGTAGGCAACACTGCATATGAAAGAGGGAGGGTGTCATCTAAGAAAAGAAAGATTCAGTTTACTCTTGCCCCATGTAAGCGAGGGTTTAGGAACCTCGCTCTTATTGAGAAATAATCTATAACATCGGGAAGGAAAAGCACACACCTACACCTACTTGTAAGTGTGTGATATTTTCAAACTTGGGTTTCCCGTGTTGCCACACTCCAAAAATCTTACGGTGATTTTCACTGTAAGCCTACGGTGAATTTTCACGGTAAGAAACGGTGAATGTCACTGTAAGCCAAGGTAGCTTACAATGACGTTCGCCGTAACTTACGGTGAAAATTCACCATAAGCTACAGTGCTGCAGGGTTCACCGTAGCTTACAGTGAAAATCACCGCGTAATCTTGTGCTAGTGTGCCTTCCGTGTTAGATCATTTATTTGGCCCTTAGATGTATATCGCATGTATTTCGCATATGCATGACCACGCACCGGTGTGGTGTAGTATTATTCCCCAGCATATTTTCGTCTACCATATAATGCATGGAGCCATAACGCGCTCCCTGGTCGCTCGTGAGATAGGGGACTTGGTTGAGACGTGATCTCGTCGTGACCTTTCCTCTTATCTGGCTGGTCCTCTCCCGCCCGCCTGGGCGCTACCGCGGGGTGGGACACGGTGCGGGGCCGGGCCGGACCTCTCCTATCGTCTCGCCGAATTGAATCCGCTCGCTCGGCCCTGGTCCTGGACCAAGGCGAAAAGTTTTCTCGTCTCAGTCGGACCTGTCAAGGCAGATACACGGAACGGACCAGCAGCGCCGCCCACCAGCGTGTGTCCTGACGGTTTTGCCAGCCGTTACATTAAATCCGCCGTGGACCGCCGCAACTTTAGGCTTTTTTTCTTTTTTTGGGGCCACCGCTGTCATTGACATTGACGAGGCTCTGACCACACACTCGTGACTTTTTCTCTCTAGAGGTGCGTACGGTCCGGCCGACTGCTGATTTGCGGTTTAAGACCATGGGGGCGATCGTCGGTCAAACAGCCGTCCACTGTACAAAATTGACACAGTTTTGACAACAGTTGAAACTTCCAAAGCCGTTAGTTCTACATTCTAAATAACTTGCGAACCATTAATCATTGAGGCTGCTTTGCACTTCCAGAAATTTCCACGGTAATGTCTACGGTTTTTCCCGTTAATTTTTTACCACTGCACCGTTTTTAGTGGGTACGGGACGTCCGTAGTTCGTATGTCCGTACTGTCTTTATTTAAATATTTTTCTTAGTTTGATGAACTTAACTACGGAATTGGCCACGGAAAGCACCGTATTTTTAAGATACGGGGAACAAGAAAACGGAAATGACAATGGTATAATATGGTGACGTCCGTTTTCTTGTTCAACGCATTCTTCTTCATTTCAGCACTTGCTGACAGTACTGCCGTAAAGGTATATTCACTGGAAAAAACAAACGTGATGTGCGTCACGTCAATTGGTGCGACCATTTTTGTTCACGCTACGAAACGCTACCTCAATTTACGTCACACCATGTGATGCAACGCAAGCAGCACAAATGTGTACATGCCAAGGTACACACTATTTGCTGAATACCTTGCCATGTACAAACGAAAAATCACACAGAAACTACGTGTGTACATGCCAAGGTATTCAGCAAACAGTGTGTACCTTGCCATGTACACAATATTTACTGCATACATGGCCATGTATTCATTATTTACGGAATACCTGTAAGTATACAGTAAATAATGAATACATGTACACACTTGGTTTTCCAAAGAGACGCGTTACCCTTGTGAAGGTGTGACATGTCACATTAGTTTTTCCAGTGTTGGCAAAATCGGATACCGTTTGCCGATAGTCTTGGCGGGAGCGGGGGTCCGAGCACCACGCCGCGCCGGGGAGCGCGCGTGGCGCGGGCGCGGGGTATGCCGGTGCGGTCCGGGGCGCGCCGCGTCGGGCCGGGCAGCGGCCGGCCGTCCCGTCCAGCGTGTTTAGTGACGGGGTTCGGCGCGCGGCCGCGGGGTGGCGCCCCTGGCCCCCGGCGGGCTGTCGTGCAGCGCCGCCCCGCGCCACCGCCGCTCCAGTCCGACTCGAGTCGAGCCGGGGGGAGGCAGCGGCAGCGCCAGCGCGCGGGGGGCGGCCGTCTGCCGAACCAACGCGTGTGAACCAGCGGCACCGCGTGGCGTGCACGTGCACCGCGACCGACCCGACCGCGAGCCGAGCGGAGCGGGCCGCGCCGGACCCGCCCGGCCGCGACCGGGACAGCATGCCGCCGGCCCGCTGGGGCAGCAGTGCGAAGCGCGGCCGAGACCCGGAGGCCTCACCGCCGGCCTCCCCGCGCGCCGCGGCCGCGGAGTGACAGTCCCGTGGTCTTTCTGACAGGTGCTACACTCGGAGCGCGCCGCGCGCCCGTCGGGAGGAGAGGAGGGCGGAGGAGCAAGGAGGGATGGGCGGGGGAGGGCTCGATGCATAATTGAATCGGTGCTACGACGACTGCCATTGCAAATGCAGTGACCTCTACTTTACTGGCGGGTGGCGGGTCGGTACGGGAGAAAGGAGGGAGAAGGCAGCATGACTAAACGGGATAGAAGGCAGGTGTGAGGGGCAGGGGCAAGAGGTCTCTCTCTCTCTCTCTCTCTCTCTCTCTCTCTCTCTCTCTCTCTCTCTCTCTCTCTCTCTCTCTCTCTCTCTTCCTGTCTGCCCTCTCTTGCTCTTTCTCTCTCTCTCTCTCTCTCTCTCTTCACGCCTGTTCCTCTCTCTCTTGCTCTCTCTCTCTCCTCCTCTCTCTCCTCTCTCTCTCTCTCTCTCTCTCTCTCTCTCTCTCTCTCTCTCTCCTCTCTCTCTCTCTCTCTCTCTCTCTCTCTCTCCTCTCTCTCTCTCTCCCTCTCCCTATCTCTCTCTCCCTCTCCCCCTCTCTCCCTCACTATCTCTCCCTTCTTTACTCGCTCGCTCGCTCACTCTCCATATCGCTGCTGGCCGGTTCGCCGCTGCTGAGCTGCCCCAGGGGAACGCTTACTGCCCGGAGCCCCTGCCCAGCGCGCCGCTGATCGGCCCGGCGCGCACGCGCGCTTACCGGGTTGCCTATCCACGCGCTCACAGGCGTTCACGTGGGTGCGCGCAGGGTTGCCAGAAAAGTATGCAATAAGGCGCCTGAACACAGTGGAGTAGCGAGCTGCATCTGCGCCTGCCCACCAGGCAACCTGTACGTACGCACCTGCGCTAGGGTGCTGCCTAGTAGGCAGACGCAGCCCGCTTTACTCCACTGTTTATTTGGGCGCCTCATTGCCTTCTTTTCTGGCAGCGCGCTGGGCGCGCGCCTGCTGCACGGCGGGGACAGCGTGTTAGGCTGTCGGTAGCAGGGAAGGGGGAGGGGGCAGTGGGGCACGGTATGGGGTGCTGACCCCTGAGGGGTGGGGAGTGGGGGGAGTTAAACGCAGGGTATTAATGCCACCCTAGCGTGACTCGCGTTAGTTTTACAACGTCACCGTTAGCGAGACAACCCGTGCGGCGGCTCGTGCTGCAAATCAATGTCGCGTCTCTCTGACTGAGGACACGGCGGCGGGGTGGAGGGAGGGGAGGGATGGGGGGGGGATGCTCTCTGTTCCGTGAGAGACTGCGGTCGGCGGCGACGACGGCGGGACACTCCACACCGACACTCGGCCCTCTGAACCTCCGGGGCCCGGGGCCGCTTGTCGGGCGTGGCGGGGCGGGGCGGGGCGGGGCGGGGCGGGGGCGGGCGGCCGTATCTGATGGCTGCGGACCAACTCTCTAACAAGTTTGCACGCCGTCTGCCCTGCGGCCGAGCGGTCCAAGTGGGGCTGTGTGCCCCCCTGGGGGTACGGAGAGTCAGCGCTAGGAGAGGCAGAGGGAGAAGAGAGAGGGACATAGAGAAAGAGAGAGAGAGACAGGAGAGAGAGAAAGGGAGAGAGAGAAAGGGGGGGGAGAGAGAGAGAGAGAGAGAGAGAGAGAGAGAGAGAGAGAGAGAGAGAGAGAGAGAGAGAGAGAGACAGGGAGAGAGAGAAAGGGAGAGAGAAAGGGGAAGAGAGAGAGAGAGAGAGAGAAAGGGGAGAGAGGTAGCAAGCACTGTGAAAAATATATTTGTAGATTTACGATAAATTTTGTAAATTTTCGATTTTAAATATATGTTGTAATTTTACGACGGACATTTTTTGCTCGTGAATGAATTTCAGGCGGATATGTACTGTTTTACGATTTGCAATTGTAATTTTACAACTGGACGTCGTGGAAAATTTCCCCGTGAACCTACGACTATTTTTCACAGTGCGGGTTGGAGGGGGGGGGGGGGGAGGAGAGATTGTTGGCCGTCTCGCTTCCTCCTCTCTCGCTCTGCCTCTGCCTGTACTCCGCGTGGGCGCTCTCTCCCGCGCTCTCTCTCTCTCCCTCCCTCTCTCTCGCTGAGTGTCCTGCCCACGGGACCCGCGGGTGCACGCGCCATCAGGACGCGCGGCGCCTCTGCCGGGCGAGGCGCGGTCCGCGGGGGCGAGGCGGGGCGGGGCGGGGCGGGGCGGGGCGGGACCTTCCGAGGGTCGCCTCCCGCACCCGGGCGAGGGCAGACTCAGGCCTCCTCCCTGGCAGCCATTGGCTTCGTTGCGGCTGGGACACTCTTGTCGTGACGGGCGGCGGGGTGGATATAAGGGTGGAGCGGGGCGGGGCGGGGCGGGGCGGGGCGGGGCCGGGCGGGGCGGGGCGGGGCGGGCTGCAGCCGGGAGATGGGCTGTCCCACACGCGATGTCTGGTCTCGACCATATCCGGTCGGTGCAAAGGAGTAAAGGAACGGCTGAGGGGTCAAAAATGCCGTACCGTTTTAGTCTCTTTCTCTCTTCCTCTCTCTCTCTCTCTCTCTCTCTCTCTCTCTCTCTCCCTCTCCCTCTCCCTCTCTCTCCTTCGCTCTCGCTCTCGCTATCTCTCGCTGTACATATACTACAATCTAAAATACTAGGGACAATTTTGTGCATGAGCTAGGCAGGAATCCGTGCATCTGTAATATGTGTACGATTTCGTGCCTATAATTACAGACTGAGCTCTACAGTGAGCTGTTGTGTAGTTAAATAATCCACAAGCAAACTTGTGCACAGTATCAAAACCCAAAACCTGCATAAAATTGTGCTTTAGGCTTGTCCACGACGAAAAGAAATATCCACAATGATGCACTTTTAAAAAGTTCCAAAACATTTAGTGTGTACTTATATTTTGGGTTTGGGGGGCCGGCGTTCAGCAGTGGCGGTAGTGTTGGTGGCGGCGGTGCTGGGCGCGGGAGCGGGAGGCTCGACGGGGTGATGTGATGTGGCGGCGGGAGGTCGGCTACCTCCTCACGGTCCCCGTCCCCAACCCGGCCCCCAGCCCCCGGCCCTCGGCCACGCCCTCCCCCAACATGGGGTCGTCCAGCCGCTACTCCTCGTACAACTGCCTCACCAGCTGGGACAGCTACGACCGTATCCCGAGGTAAGGAAAGAGAGAAGATCTTACCAGAATACACCGGAGAAACATAGTGTCAACACTGAAAATAAACGAATCCTGATTCTCGCTCCTATACGAGCGAGAATTTGAGGGTAATTTATTTCTATGGAGAGTAGGATTTTTCCTCACTCTATTTGAGAAAGAATTTTGTGATCTCACCCGAATAAAGTGAGAATTCTTGCTTAAATAAAGTGAGACTAGGAAATCCTTACTCATATAGAGCGAGGCTAAAAAATATCTCACTCAAATAGAGTGAGGTTTAAAATTCTCACCCAAAATAAGCAAGGAAAAGTGTCCTTTCCCTTTTCGAGCGAGAATCTGGATTCGAGGATTTGCAGTGAAGTTTGGTGCCGGGGGGTATGCACTCGCGTAATAGTCGGGTCAGTCTGTTCGTAACAGCACGCGTAATAGTATGCGTAATAGCGGCGTAATTGCCGAAATTCTACGAAATTTACCCATTTTGGGGTTGTTTTGGGCTGTTTTCAGCTGAATCCCAATATTCTTGAACCGTAATAGAGCGTAATAGACGTAATAGTCGGGTCACAGGTTTTGAGAGACCATACCCCCTCGTTTGGTGCCTTTCCTGGGGTATGCACTCGCGTAATAGTCGGGTCAGTCTGTTCGTAACAGCACGCGTAATAGTATGCGTAATAGTGGCGTAATTGCCGAAATTCTACGAAATGTACCCATTTTGGGGTTGTTTTGGGCTGTTTTCAGCTGAATCCCGATATTCTTGAACCGTAATAGAGCGTAATAGACGTAATAGTCGGGTCACAGGTTTTGAGAGACCAAAACCCCCTCGTTTGGTGCCTTTCCTAAAGGCACTAAATCTTAGTGCCTTTACAAAGGCACTAAATTTGTATGGACATACGCAGCTGGTCAGCTAGAGGGGCACTGGAGAGGCACTAAACATCAGTGCCTTTCCAAAGTTAGTGCCTTTTAAAAGTGGGACGTAGCACCTTTGTTTTTCCAGTGTTCTGTTTTTTTTGTTTTTTTTTTGGCGAGAATATTCGAGTCGGATGAGCGTTGATGTTTGCCGGGTTCTGTTTGGTGACGACTCCTGCTGGCGTCATTACTTTCAGTGGAGTGTGTGCGTCCTCACTGGTGCACGCGGTGGAGCATTCAGATAACCGATGTCTCCACCTATGCACCACCACACTTCTACCCCACTCCACCGAGGGCGCTCCCTTCCTCCTCCTCCTCCTCCACCCCCTTCTCTCGCTCTGTCTCTTTGTCTCCCTCTCTCTCTTCTCACCTCTCCTCTCTCTTTCGCTCTCTGCTCCTTCCCCCTCCTCTCTCCCTCTCTCCCTCTCTTCTTCCCTCGGGCTCCACTTCAATGGGCCTCAGCTGTGGCCAGCCGCTGCCTGCCTATCCATGGTTCCGCAGGAGTCACGAGTGGGAAAGCTCACCAGCCCACTACATGTAGAAGCGACTCGGCTTCATACTCAGGAGAAAAAATGGCACTTTTTCTTTTGTTTAAAATGAGTGATTTCTTTTTTTGGAGAAAACTACGGGAACGCCGGAAATCACACGCAGAAACATCATCAAACATTCGAGTGACAGTGTTCGACGTAAGCATATACACACACACACACACATAGGCGCGCGCGCGCGATCGTCCAACTCGTAAAGCTGACAATGAAACCGCGCCCGACATCCCCTCGATAAATCACTCGATCTTTTCCTTCTCCCCTGCGACGCTCTGCGGCCGGTCGGTCCCGCGCCCCGCCTCCGCCCTGGCCCCGCCCGCCCCGCCCCGCCCCGCCCCGCCCCGCCCCGCCCTGCCCCGCCCCGCTGGTCGATGGCTCACCCCCTGTGACCCCTGGCCGAGCAGGGGGCACGCCGCCTGGGCCGCTGTACCGTTCGCTCTAAGCTCGGATGATGAGTTCCGGGAGCCTTCCCCCGCCCCCCCTTTTCCCCCCTCCCCCCTCCCCCCTTCCCAACCGCTTCTGTCTCCATCTCCTTTTCCCAAAGGTCTGTCAGGCAGGTTTTGAGGGATTTACCTTCCAAATCACTAAAATATGACTACCCCCCCCCCCCCAGCCTGTTCGTCGTGCGGGGAGAAAGTGCTCCTCCCAGCATCCGGAAAGAGGCTGCTAAAGCAATGGTGTTCTCAAGTATGATGGTCAGGTGAAATGTTTTCAATTAAAGGTGGCACCAGCTCTGGGAATCAAGTTAACACTTGGCCCCGTAAATCACCGGGAATTAGTATGGGAATCAATAAACTCGCCGAGAATCACTGAAAAATCAAATAGCAATCGTGATTCTTGCAATGTTAAAACCTTGCGAAGAATTTGTTTGTGTTACGAAGAAAATAGTTCGTAAGCTGCGAAGCATTTTTGGATGCATTAATAATTATTGCTCCACAATAACAAAAGAATTCGCTTCGCAGCTTACATAGTTATTTGTTGGTACAGCGGGCGGTTCATAATCCTTCCAAACTGCGAAGCAACTAGATTCCTTGCAAAATTTCTTTGCGAGGTTATAACAGTGTGCGGGAATCATGTGTGTGCACCTCCTACAAGGAGAGTTATAACCTCCTCGTTTCGGCTTCTTATACGGGCGTGTCACGTGACGGTCACGCCCCCATCATGTGCACACACACACACACACACGCACACACTCACACACTCACACACTCACACACACACACTCACAGAGCACACGGGCGCGCATCACACATCACGCGAGACAGTGGCCTGGCCTGGCTTAGCCCGGCGGGGCGGCTCCTCGCTAACGTCACAGCATCTGTCTCATCCAATACCGCCCGGCCCGCCCCACTCCCGCCTCCCGCCTCCGCCCCGCCCCGGCCCGCCCCGGCCTCGCCCGTTTCCACCCACCAGTCTGCTGCCGCCCGCCACGCTGCCTCACCCATATTATTTCTGTCTGGAGCAGGCGGGGTGGGGCGGGGCGGGACGGGGAGGGGCTTTTGTACCTGCCACGCGCTGCCACGGGAGGCACGTCGCACGCTACACCGCGGGCCGCGGAGACATCGCACAAGCACTGTGCGCCAAGGCGGTGGACACTGTGAGAAAAATTTGTAAGAGTTACGGGAAATTTTTCCATGAGAAATATGTCGTAAAGTTACGGTATCTCATTGTAAAATTACAAAATTATAAGGTCACTTGGTATTGACTTGTGATTCTTAAAGGAGCACTAATAGGCTTTCGTAAATTTACGAATCCGACACTACGTTCACGGGCGTATATATAGCAGGATACATTAAGGTTACATGGATTACGCATAAATACAAGAAAGATTTTTGACTTTAATATCGTCAAATTTTTATTAGATAATACGTGGTGTAAATGAATGAACTATGCATTACGGTTGTTTCACACTAAACCCTTATGCATGATGTTGTGCATATTTATGCAGCAGGACGTGCAACCATAGTTATGCACATCACTCCGTGCATAGCTATGCACGAAACTGTGCATTCACATGCACAAGTGTACACAAAATAAACATAGTGATGCTTAATACTCGTGCATAACTATGGTTGCCCATATTCCTGCACTGCAAAAAATGAGATGCCTAGTACGGACCCGATGACGGAAGCGTTCCGTACTATGATGGGTACGGACGATTCCTTCCCAGCGATAAACTAGTTTTTCTCTAACGGTACTGTAGGAACTGCAATATACTGCATACTACGGAGCACGGAAGTTCCGTTTCCTCAGAATAGTACGTCTCCCGGAAAAATTATTAGCGGTACTTTTTCCGTACCTATTTTTTACAGTGTGCAGCCCTTTGGATTTAGTGTGTTCACACGTAGATTACAGGGAACCCTGCGTTCACATAAATTATTGCAGGATTGGTGTCGCCAAGGTGCCTGCACCGCTTCAGTAAATCCCCTCACGTCCTGCTCGGCGCAGGATTCACTCTGACAGGCAGATCTACCCGCCGCGCTATACCGCTATACCGCGAGACACGCCGCTGGCTGCGTGCCGAACACTCGCTGCATCAGCGTTAATCACTCCAGTCAGGCCGCACGCGCCGTGTGTGTCACACCGTCATCGCTAGACCTCCAGGCACCTATCCGTCTATCTGCACGGTAGAAACTCCGTCCAAGTCTCCAAGCAGCCAGGATTTTCTTCTAGAGGAAATACACGGTAACGTCTTGTTTTTTCCGAAACTGCTTGGAAATCTGGTTGTAATTTTTATCGTGTGCGGCCCTGTTCAGTCCCTATTCTTCCTCTGGTTCACACCGTACTGTACGTGGCGAGAATGATGTCTTGGTTTGCAGGCAAGCCCCCATCTTGAAAAATGGGAATAAATCTAGAACTCGTTTTCGAAGTTGTAGACAATGATATTCTCATAAAACATAAGGTTTTTATGAGCGCGGCTCCGCTCCACGGGTTGAGCCTCCACTGATCCCACCCTAGCACAACACGTTGACAAGGCCCAGATCTGATCTGATCTGGCTCCTTTGTGCTGTCGGGAACTGCCGCGCTCAGCTCCGCCGCCTCCACGTTGATCCTCGGGGAACAGTAAAAATGTCTGGGTCGGATTGTACTGCCGCAGAACGGCCTCGCGCCGTCTCAACCCGCCCCTCGACGACCTTTATCCCACCCCACCCCACCCCGCCCCACCCCGCCCCACCCCCGCTCACCCCGCCCCCACCCCGCCCCACCCCGCCCCGCCTGCTCCGCCTGGTACGCAGAGCGCAGGGAGAGGGCGAAACAGGAAAAGTTTCCTTTTCTAGACGAGCAATAATTAAGCAGCCGACTTTATCCTAGTAGGGGTTGGGGGGCCGGGCGGGGGGATGGGTCCCGGCTGAAGGGGTTCTTGGTTCTTCACCGCCCGCCGAACGGATTGCTCTCTGGACTGGAATCCCCAGTACGCGGTACATTCGTACTTGTACACCTTCACAAGCATACCTGCGCTCTGAAAAGCTTACGGTGAATTTCACTTCAAGCAACGGTGTACCCTGCAGCTCTGTAGCATACGGTGAATGTCAGTGTATAAGCCACGGCGAAGTAGTGTGCATCACCGTAGCCTACAGTGCCATTCACCGTAACTTGCGTTGAAAATTCACGAAAAGCTAGAATGCTGCAGGGTGCACAGTGAAAATCAGCGTATGCATTAGTGTGTAGCGATTCACATTAAATTGCGAATTTTCCCAGGAATTTGAAGGGACTAATGTACGAATTAACCCTACAAATGGGCAACATTCACACCCTTATGGGTTTTGAGTGAGGACTGGAGTCGTTGTGGACCGCGCTCATTGAGGAAGGTGACGACCCCGCCTGCTTCCGACCCGACCCGATCCACCCCACCCCCCAGGGGACCCTATACCCGCCCGACCCTAACGAGCCACTAATACCCTGATGAGGCCGTTCAGTGCGCGCGCCCAGCCCCCCCCCACCCCCCCCCGCCCCGCCCCGCCCCGCCCGGCCCCGCCCGGCCGCAGCCCGAGGACTTTAGGGTGGTTAACACATCGGCCCGTGACAAGCGTGGGAGGAGGGGCTGGATCGGGACGGGGCAGGGCGGGGAGGGGCGGGGCGGGGCGGGGCGGGGCGGGGCGGGGCGGGGCGGGGCGGGCGCTAGGTCACACACATGTTAACTACTAATAGACTTGCCGCCCTTCACCGTGCCTCGCTTAGCACTCCCCCCTCCGTCACCGCCTCTTCTCTCGACCTTCTCTCTTTCCCTCTTCATCCCACACCCTTTCCTTCCGCAGAATTAAATACTTGTATTTTATTAGTTTTTTAATTGTGTGCTACACACTTTGAGCCCGCGACTTTCTCAGTTCGAGAGGCCTCTACTCTGGAAAACCAAGTGTATACATGTATTCATTATTTACTGCATACTTACAGTTACTCAGTAAATAGTGTGTACATGGCCATGCATGCCGTACATAGTGTGTACATACCAAGGTGCACACGATTTGCTGAATATCTTGACCTTGGCATGTACACACGAAAAATCACACAGAAACTGCGTGGCCATGTACACACTATTAACTGAATACCTGTAAGGTATGCAGTAAATAAATGAATACATGAACACACTAAATTCTTATGAACATCTGGCCATGTAATCATACATAGTTATGAATAACAGTAGCATGCACACAGAAGTCCAGTAAATAAATGAATACATGTACTGTACACACTTGGTTTTCCAGAGGGCGCAGGGCTACAGGGTGCTCACTACTCGCCCCGCGTCCTCCTCTCTCTGCTGACTCGCTCAAGTCAGCAGCAGCAGCGCTGGTGAAGACTGTAGGGGGGGGGGGGGGGGCGCTCTGGCGGACTCACATCCCGCCGGCACGGCGGCGCACCGGCGTGTACTTCCTCTCGTTTTCGTTTCCACGCAGCTCTTCTTCCTGTGAGTGGTTTGGTTTTGCCTTTTTTGACGCGAGAGGGCGCGCGCCGCGCGACTCTATGTGGGGTGCGACGGGACGAAAGAAAGAAAGAAAAAACACGCGGATAAAGACGAGGGCATGCGGCTCTTTCCTCGTAGAAGACGGAGTCGGCCAAAGGAGTGGGGAGGGGACTTGTCCCTCTGCTACCTCACAAGAAGTCGTGTCGCACCAGCAGGGCGTGGAAAATGAAATTACGATAGGCGACGGCCGGGCGAGGGCGCTCTCTTGAGTGGGTACGCCTAAACGGCGAGCAACACTTTTTAACGAACTCTCTCTCTCTCTCTCTCTCTCTCTCTCTCTCTCTCTCTCTCTCTCTCTCTCTCTCTCTCTCCTCTCTCTCTCCCTCTCTCTCCTCTCTCTCTCTCTCTCTCTCTCTCTCTCTCTCTCTCTCCTCTCTCTCTCTCTCTCTCTCTCTCTCTCTCTCTCTCTCTCCCTCTCTCTCCCTCTCTCTCCCTCTCTCTCCCTCTCTCTCCCTCTCAGTGCTGCCGACAGCATCAGCCGCGCGTGGCACTCTGCGCTGTTAAATGAACTTAAGGTGGCCGGGGCGGGGCGGGGGGGGGTGAGGCTCTGTGCTTGGCGATGTGGGGGTGTCGCGGCGGTGGCTGGGCAAAGGGCGCCCTGCCCCGCCCCGCCCCGCCCCGCCCCGCCCCGCCCCGCCGCGCCCCACGCCCTGCCCGTGGCGCCGCGCCGTGGTGGTTAGGGGCAGAGGGGAGGTGGGGGGGGGCCTCGGCTGGTTGTCAGGCTGGCGTCATGCGGGGCGACAGCGTGCGGCGGGTAGAGCGGCGCGTGGCGCGGCGCGGTGCTTCTGGGGGATCAAGCTGTGATATAGCTCGCTGGGGCGGGGCGGGGCGGGGCGGGGCGGGGCGGGGCGGGGCGGGGGGGGGGGGGGGGGGGGGGGGCGGGGGGGAAGGCGCCTGCCTGCCTCCCGTCCCTGCGACATGTGGCGGCTCCAGGGGCGGCAGGGCAGGAGATATGCGGAACGAACGGGTTGCATTATGTCGACACTGGAAACCTATATAGGCGCTCGTGGAGGCTTCGTACAAGGCTGGGGGTAGCTCGGAGAGAATATCTCGCTGTGTAAAATATCTGTGTAAATTTACGATAAATTTTATAAATTATGATTTACGTAATATGTTGTAAATTTACGACAACCTATTCTTGCTGGTGAATGAGATTTAAGTCGATACGTAGTTGTGCTTGTGCTAATAGTTTTACGAGGTGCACTGTTAAACCGAATCGTCATCTGAAAATAAATATTGCTACGAACATTTCGTCACAAGAGCAGTGATGAAATCAGTCGTCACATGACGTGCATCTCGTCACTTGACAATGTCAAGTTGACATGCATCTTTCGTCACATGACATGCAACATTCGTCACACTGTGATGATCCATTTGTCATTTAACGTCTATCTCACCTCTTGTGACGAACCTTTTTTGAAGTAAAATTTAGCACTGACTTAGTCGTAATGTGGCGACTTAAAATTTTATATTGTGTAATAGTCATTTTTATCGCCCAAATTGAGCGCGACGTATTTCTGCATCACTCAATTAGAGCGATGTTCGCTAAAATGACTCAGATTGAGTCGTATCTAGCATTTAAATTTCGTTAGCTGAAACGACTCAAGAAAGAGTCATATGCATAGCCGATAATGTCTCTCTATAGAGAGCGAGATTCACAATTCCTCGATTCACAGTGGTGGGGCGGGGTGGAGTGGGCCGGGGTGGGGCGGGGCGGGGCGGGGCGGGGTGGGCCAGCGGCCACGCACCTCATCGCAGCAATCAGCAGGGGATTTGGAAGAAAATTGAGCGAGTTGGGCGGACCGTACGGCTCATAGTCGAGTCGCCGAGACTTGGGCAGCCGCCATGCTGCCCGACAGGGAGTTTCCGAACAGAGAAAAAGAAAAAGTGAAAATGTTTTTTTTTTTTTAAAAAAAATTGTTTTGCGTGTGTTTGGCCTAACGGGGCCCTGTGCTGACTCGAGCGCAGCTAATGAGCAGAGACCTCGGTCCAGGGCAGTTCCCGGACCGTTCCAGGTCACTCCCCCCCCCCCCTTTAGTAAAAGGTCACTGGGGCTTATGTGCGGGGCAGTGGGGGGGGGGGGGGCAGCACGACTCTCGGGGCTGGAGAAAAAAATTATGAAACGCTGCAATGAAGGTTGGGACGAAAAAGATGTTTACTTTCGCTTTGTCGCTTTACTCGGAACGAAGCAGCAGTCGCGGAAAGGGGGTGAAAAACGCTTCAGCTTTTTTCTGTTTGTGTACACAAAAACGACATGAACTTTTCTGGAATTTGCTGTCGACATTACTTGCTGCTGTTACTTCCTGACCATCAATACTCTTTTCGTCGGGCGCGTGCGTGTGTTGAGCCGGTGTGCGTGCGCGACCCACCAAGCTCTGTGTGTCAAAGTCACACGGACGGGGACGGGAGGGACGGGGCAAATCGAGCGGATTTTGAAAACGCAGCGCGGTGGTGTACGTGCGCCGCCTCGCCGACCTTGGATATGACTGACAACCGAGTGGGACGTGGGGTCGCGTTGGGTCGGGTCGGGAGTTGCCAGATAAGTACACTGCTCTGTCAATACAAATGTGTACATTGTATACTTTAAATAAAGTATACATGCCGTGTATACTTTTAAAAATGTATACATACCCATGTACACTTGGCAAAAGAACACACGTGCTGCTGTCACCTTACAGGCCATGTACACTTTGAAAGATGTGTACATGGTCATGTATACACTTATTAAAGTGTACATGGGCATGTATACATTTATTAAAGTATACATGGTGATGTATTCATTTATTAAAGTGTACATGGCATGTATGCTTTATTTAAAATGTACCATGTACACATTTGTGCTGACAGAGTGTTTAACCGAAATGTGTCGTTAAATATTACTACGAACATTTCGTCACAACAGCTGGGATAAAACAGTCGTCACATGACACGCATCTCGTCACATGACGTGCATCTCGTCACATGCCATTCATCTTTCGTCACATGGAAGCAAAATTCGTCACATGGCATGCAACATTTGTCGCACTGTGATGAACAACTTGTCATTTAACATTCATCTCACCCCTTGCTTGTGACGAACCTTTCATGAGTAAGATTTAGCACTCACTTTGTTGTAATGTGACGGCTTAATTGTACAGTGTAGGCAAAAATTCCCACGAATACACCTGTGTGCCACAGTAAATAAGGGGTTGTGAGATAAGTATAGTCAAAAAGATCGTACGCACGCACCTGTGTGAGGCAGACCGGTATCACCGCCTGCCCACTAGGCAAACTCTCCACACAAGAGCACGGATTCTGCCTCGTAGGCAGGCGGAGATACCCGTCTGCCTCACACAGGTGCGTGCCTACGACCTTTGCCTCACTGGTAAAAAAATCCCTGATACCTCATCATTTCGTTTAGTAGGTTGGCGGAGATAATCGTCTGCCTCACACAAGGTGTAGTCGTGGTAATTTTTTGCCTACTTATCAGGCAACACTGGTCGGGGCGGGGCGGGCAGGGTGTTTTCGGACCCTCCCTGGGTGTCGACCGCCCCGCCGTCCCGCTCTTTCCGTCCATAGCTCTTTTCCGTGCGGCAGGAGCAACAGGTCCCGCCCCACCTCGCCCCACCCCTACCCCCTTCCTTTCCCACGCCCCACCCCGCCCCGTTTCCTCCTCATCCTAATACCCCTCCCCCTCCCCCACCGCGCGGGTAACACTGTGAGAAATACTTGTAAGAGTTACGGGAAAATTTCCCATGAGAAATGTCGTCAAGTTACGATATCAAATTGAGAAATTACAAAATTTTAAAGACACCTGGTATCGACTTCTGATTCATAAACGAGCACAATGAAAGGCTTTCGTAAATTTACGATTTCGATCGTAAAGTTACAACACCGTTTGTAAGTCAAAAATTACGAAAAAAGTCGTGAACTCACAGAGATATTTTTTACAGTGTAGGGGGAAAAAAAACAAGGTGATCGGATTACATCGATATCGTGGCGCTATTCGCATCCCTCCCGCTGCACGCCACGCACCGCTCTAGCACCGCTCGTATTTCACGTGGCATTTCGCGTGGCGCGTCGCATGCCGTGTATGGGGCGGCGGGCGGGGCGGGCAGGGACAGGGGCGGGGTGGGGTGGGGCGGGGTGGGGCGTGGTGGGGCGGGCAGGGAGAAGGAGACAGGCCGCGGCCAAATTTACGGCATGCGTGTGCCCGCGGTGTGCTGGGGTATGTATGAGTGTGTGTGTGTGTGTGCGCGCGCGCGGCCGAGCGTGTGTGTTAAGTAGAATGAAGGGACTTGCTCTTCGCTTTTGTGAAAGTCCCTTTTCTCTCCCCGGCCCGGCTCCACCTGGCCCGGCCCAGCCTGGCCGCGTGTTGTATGGCGTTTGTGAATATAATACGGCCCTGATGTAAACTCGGCCGCGCGAGGCGAGGCGAGGCGGCGCGAGCGAGAGTCGTACCACGTAACAGAGCAGAGGACTCACCATGTGTTGTTGATCTGTGTGTTGCAGAGTGCGAGTCGAATACTACGTGAATGAAAACACCTTCAAGGAGCGGCTGCAGCTGTACTTTATCAAGAACCAACGTTCTAGTGAGTTATTTTTTGCCTTCTCTCTCTTTTTATGTACACGGTAAATCTGTATCCTGGGACCTCCCAGGAAAGAAGGTAATTTTCCAGGAAAGTTAGTTCCTGAGTATTTCCAGGAAAGTTCCTTGGTATCTCCAGGAAAGTTCCTGGGTGTCTACAGGAAAAGTACTAGAAAATTACCTTATACTTTCCTGGAAGGTCCTAGCAAACAGATTTACCGTGTAGTTTCAAGATTTTCATACCATACGTTTTTCTGACATCGGTTCGATCACCTCTAGCTAGCTATATCACTTACTAAATCCAAAAGTCCACTCAAACTCTGTTTTCCTATCTATTTCAACGCGAATAGAGACGTCAGTTTTGCATACACTTTCCATCCCGGCAGCCTAAATACCGTTTCGTTCCGCCCCACCACCGCTTGCGGTGCCTAGAGAGCGCTCTGCTGGTGGCCGGTAGTTGGTGGTCTCAGGGGGGCCAGGGCCTGCCCCCACCTCTCTGGGGGGTCCAGTCATAGGCCAGAGCCCGCTAGAGCCCGTCACGCCAGACGCCAGCCGTGGCGTTGAGTGGGCGGAGAGCACCCTGCTTCAGGTCGTGGCTTTACCGAGCTCATATCGTTCAGGAGGGTGTTGGTTCCGGAGGCACTATAACGCGGTGGTGGCGTGGCGTAGCTGAGATTGATTCCCTTACCCTAACCAACCTGCCCTGTTTCGCCCCAAGGACCTGTTCCCCCTCCAACCCCCTGTCTCAATAATCCTATCTCTGTCTCTCCCTCTCCCTCTCATTCTCACTCGCTCTCATTCTCACTCGCTCTCATTCTCACTCGCTCTCATTCTCACTCGCTTTCATTCTCACTCGCTCTCATTCTCACTCGCTCTCATTCCTCCACTCGCTCTCATTCTCACTCGCTCTCATTCTCACTCGCTCTCATTCTCACTCGCTCTCATCCTCACTCGCTCTCATTCTCACTCGCTCTCTCCTTCTCACTCGCTCTCATTCTCACTCGCTCTCATTCTCACTCGCTCTCATTCTCACTCGCTCTCATTCTCACTCGCTCTCATTCTCACTCGCTCTCATTCTCACTCGCTCTCATTCTCACTCGCTCTCATTCTCACTCGCTCTCATTCTCACTCGCTCTCATTCTCACTCGCTCTCATTCTCACTCGCTCTCATTCTCACTCGCTCTCATTCTCACTCGCTCTCATTCTCACTCGCTCTCATTCTCACTCGCTCTCATTCTCACTCGCTCTCATTCTCACTCGCTCTCATTCTCACTCGCTCTCATTCTCATTTCTCACTCGCTCTCATTCTCACTCGCTCTCATTCTCACTCGCTTTCATTCTCACTGGCTTTCATTCTCACTCGCTCTCATTCTCACTCGCTCTCATTCTCACTCGCTCTCATTCTCACTCGCTCTCATTCTCACTCGCTCTCATTCTCACTCGCTCTCATTCTCACTCGCTCTCATTCTCACTCGCTCTCATTCTCACTCGCTCTCATTCTCACTCGCTCTCATTCTCACTCGCTCTCATTCTCACTCGCTCTCATTCTCACTCGCTCTCGCTCATTCTCACTCGCTCTCATTTTCTCACTCGCTACTCACTCGCTGCCTCATTCCTCACTCGCTCTCATTCTCACTCTGCTCTCATTCTCACTGCTCTCATTCTCACGCTCACTCTCATTCTCACTCGCTCTCATTCTCACTTGCTCTCATTTCTCACTCGCTCTCATTCTCACTCAGACTTCTCATTCTCACTCGCTCTCATTCTCACTCGCTCTCATTCCTCACTCGCTCTCATTCTCACTCTGCTCTCATTCTCACTTCTCACTCACTGCCTCATTCTTACTTGCTCTCATTCTCACTCGCTCTCATTCTCACTCGCTTTCATTCTCACTCGCTCTCATCCTCCACTCGCTCTCATTTCTGCTCACTTACTCTGCTCATTCTCACTCGCTCTCATTCTCACTCGCTCATTCTCACTCGCTCATTCCTCACTCTGCTCTCATTCTCACTCGCTCTCATTCTCACTCGCTCTCATTCTCACTCGCTCTCATTCTTACTGCTCTCATTCTCCACTCGCTCATTCTCACTCGCTCTCATTCTCACTCGCCTCATTCTCACTGCTCATTCTCACTCGCTCTCATTCTCACTCGCTCTCATTCTCACTCGCCTCATTCTTCACTCGCTCTCATCCTCACTGCCTCATTTCTCACTCGCTCTCATTCTCACCCACCTCATTACCCCTCTCGCTTCCTCTCTCCCGTTCTCCCTCGTCTCGGCCACGCAGTGTGTCACGGAACACGTTTCGCGCTTGCAGCGCTTTATTGTAATTGGCCGTGGCGTGTTAATTATTCGCAGCTCATCAAGTTTCAGTAAGTTGTGCGGATAGTGTGTGCCGGGCCCGGCCCACCCGCCCCTCCACTGCCGCGCTCACGCCAGCCAGCCGGCCGGCCTCCCCGGCCGCGCCCAGCGCCAAGCCCCGTGGAGCACGTTTGAAATTTTAATACTTTTGCGCGCCTGAAAGCTTACGGCCCGCGTCCCGACCCACCCGGCCCTTCGACCTGAGCATACGCACGCAACCTGAGGTCCAGCCACCGCTAAGCTGCTACACATTATTACAAAAAACCCACGATAAAATTCGTCTCTTTTCTCATTTTTTTCCAGGTTTACGGATACGAATTGTAGACTTGGTCTTTAAATTGCTAACATGTGTCCTGTACATCCTAAGAGTCGTCACGGACCTCGATCCCATCTACGCAGCATGGTAAAAAAAAAAAAAAAAAACCTTTTGCCTTTAAAATAAAATAAGATTACTTTTTTAAGGAAAAAAAATATTCTGTGTAACTGACCGCCCTCCTCCTCCTCCTCCAGCTACGGCTGCACCGTGACGGCCGCGGACAAGATGCAGTTCATCGAGTCCAAGAACCTGACGGAGGAGATGTTCCAGGAGAACCCCATCATCAACTGGGACGCCATCTGGTGGGTGAGCCGGCCCTCGTACCTCTGGGTGGTGCAGGTCGTGCTCGCCATGATCAGCCTCACCGAGGCGCTGCTGCTCGCCTACCTCGGCTACAAGGTGAGGACCCCCCACCCCACCACGGCCTCTGCGGCCAATCAGCTCTGTGAAAGTAATGCCGTCGTCCGTTTGTGAGCCGTTGCGATAGAAAGTGCAAGCTTAACGGATGGACGGCATTATTTTCACAGACCTATTTCCCCGCGCGACCAAAAGCGGCAACATCGGCCAAAGCCTCGTTCACACACGCTCCGCTCAGGCTCCCGCCGCTCCGCAAGCTCACGCTCACGCTCCCGCTTAACGAGATTGCGCGCCGGCGGATGGAATCGCTCCCAGGAAGCCCTGCCGCCTCCCGGCCCAGCCTGACCTAGGCCCCCGGCCCCTTGTTCTCCATTATTCATTCAAACTCCGGAAGGCTATGTGCGCAGGCCTGTGGGGCTCGCTGCACTGCTGCACACGGGTGAAACCGAGGGGGCCTCAGCCCGGGCAATCCAGAATCCAGTGTACGTACACCCACCCTGGCAATCCATGAACAATCTTCGGCAATCTCTACTAAATCATGGTAACACCGGAAAAACAAAGGTGCTAAGCAACGCCTTTCCTGTGGCGCTAAAATCAAGTGCCAAGTTTAGTGCCTTTCCTGGGGCACTAAATCTTAGTGCCTTTGCAAAGGCACTAAATATGTTTGGAGTAAACGCAGCTGGTCAGCTAAAGGTGCTAAGTCCTACCTTTAAAAGGCACTAACAAAGTTTAGTGCCTTTCCTATGGGGCACTAAATCTTAGTGCCAGTGCCTTTCCAAAGGCACTAAATTTTGTTAGTGCCTTTTAAAGGTAGGACTTAGCACCTTTGTTTTTCCAGTGAAAATAAGTTTCTTGAATTTCAAGATCCAGTCTTGGATCTTATGGAGACCGCACTGCGAATCCAAGTGTGGAACATTCATACGCAAGGTTGCGTGGTACAAACTGTTCCACGCAAAGAAGCGTGGAACACGGCTGGTCCACGCATAGAAGCGTGGACCACGGTAGTTCCACGCATAAAAGCGTGGAACACAAAATGTTCACCCCAAAGAGGCGTGAACGAAGTATGTCTTCACATTAGAGGATTTCCACGCACGGAAGCGTGGGACATTTTGTGTTCCACGCTTCTATGCGTGGAACTGGCGTGGTCCACGCATCTATGCGTGGAACTGCCGTGGTCCACGCTTCTTTGCGTGGAACACTTTGTTCCACGCAACCTTGCGTATGAATGTTCCACACTTGGATTCGCAGTGCGCCAATGGCATCCAAGACCGGGTCTTGAAATTCAAGAAACTTTTTTTACCGTAATTCGGTACGAAGCCTTGCTTACTAATTTACATACAGGCGTTTCACCTTGAAGCCCCCCCCAAAAAAATATACCCAGGCAATCTGGCAATCCGGTGTATACTGCAGGGCAGAGTTGAGGCCCCCTCGGCCTCGGGTAAAAGAAATTGTGCAGTGTTTGATCATATTGCACACTTTCGTAGAGTGCAAACGTTAAGCGTTTGATACGTGTGCAAAGTTCGCACATTTTGACGCATACAGGTCTTTGGGGGGGGGGGGGGATCATTACACCGACCTAATTCGTCCGGCCTCATTATGTATATTCAATTGACGTCAGTTTGACGCCACAAAGTGCACATCTGTTTTACCAGTGCAGGGACTTGTACTGATATCGCTTCTCCGTCTGTTTGATAAAGGGGAATATCTGGCAGCAGCTTCTCTCCTTCCACTTCATCCTGGAGATAGTCAACACCATCCCCTTCATGTTCACGGTAAGAAAAACGCACACCCTCTGTGTAGGTCCGTCTACCTTCCTCCCTTGCCTCTTCTCCACTTCTCTCTCTCTCTCTCTCTCTCTCTCTCTCTCTCTCTCTCTCTCTCTCTCTCTCTCTCTCTCTCTCTCTCTCTCTCTCTCTCCCTCTTACTTTATCATCTACTAAATGAGGGCCCTGTTGTACAGCTCCTGTACCCACCACTCCGCCACCTGTTCATCCCCGTGTTCCTCAACTGCTGGCTCGCCAAACAGTCTCTTCAGAATATGTTCGTGAGTATCTCTGCCATTGTCGTGTGTCAGCAACATCAACTAGAAAAACTCTAAATATCTCACGGTTTATCTTCTTGCCTCCTGTGCGCAGAACGACTTGCACCGTGCCATGCAGAAGTCGCAGTCCGCACTGTCCCAACAACTTATGATCCTCTCCGCTACACTTCTCTGCCTAGTTTTTACAAGGTACATATTTTTTTTTTGTATTTTCAAAAATACCTCTGTTTGAAGGTCTTCTACGAGGAAATCATTCTAAAACTCTGTTTGGGTCCCGTCAGCGTCTGCGGCATCCAGCACTTCCAGCGCGCGGGGCACCGGCACCTCAACCTGTTCCAGGCCACCTACTACGTGGTGGTCACCTTCTCCACCGTGGGCTACGGTGACTTCGTGCCGGACATCTGGCCGTCGCAGCTCTACATGGTCATCATGATTTGCGTCGCGCTCATCGTGCTACCCACGCAGGTAAGACACCGCCAAAAATATACATGCAATTTTAGAAAAACTAGTGGAAGGCAATGCATTTAAGGCTGGAAACATTTCATTCTTTTGTAGAGGCTTGCTTTTAATTTCCTTCCTTGATTGTACCTGGGGTTATCCTATTAAAACATTTTCTCTAGCAAAATACTTGGCCTCGTGAGAAAGTACAGTATAGTACATTACTGACATTTTTAAAATAAAGTTTGCACTCAGCCAAAAATTGTGATCTGTGATTGTGATGAATATTTTCGATTTGTATCGTAATTTACGAAAGCTCATGTAGGTACTGGTCAAAGAATTACAAAGTGTCAGCTCGATGTGTCCATTACAACCATGTCATTTCACAATTTGTTTTTGTACTGTATGTGATGTAGCCACTAAATATATTTGTCATAGCAGAAGAGATAAACTAGGTATATATTTTTAAAAATAATGTCCGTACGTTTACAAAATACAAAACTAACATGAAATCGGCTAAGTTCACGGTAAATCTTATTTCCTGGGACCTCCCAGAAAAGTACGTACTTTTCCAGGAAAGTTCCTGGCTTTTCCATAGCACTTTCCCTGGAAATACCCAGGCCCTTCCCTGGAAAAGTACCTACTTTCCTGGGCGTCCCAGGAATCAGATTCACCGTGCTCTAGATTTAGGTGTGACGTGGTGTGTCTGCAGCTGGAGCAGCTCGCCTTCACCTGGATGGAGCGGCAGAAGCTGGGCGGCTCGTACTCGTCGCACCGCGCGCAGAGCGAGCAGCACGTGGTGGTGTGCTCCACCACCCTGCACGCCGACACCATCATGGACTTCCTCAACGAGTTCTACGCGCACCCGCTGCTCCAGGTGAGAGCACGTCACGTCACACGTCCCGCGCACCCCGCGCCACGCACGCTAAAGGGCGCGAAACTTTGATTACACGGATGTTAGTTAAAACAACAAAGACGAGGGAATATAACTATATAGATGAGGGGAGACGGATCCGCCCTTGCTCCCACTCTCTGACGCCGTTTCCTCTCCGCTTCTCTCCCCCTCTTTTGGTCCTTATCTCTTCTTTCTTCTCTCTCTCTCTCTCTCGCTCTCTCTCTCTCTTACTTACTCTCTCTGTCTCTCTCTCTCTCTCTCACTCTCTCTGTCTCTCTCTCTCTCTGTTGCTCTGTCCTGCGCTCTCACCCTCCGCATACAGTCACGCGTACGCTACGAAACGGCAACATCGTCACCGTGACGTACACGAGAAGAACTCTTTTATGCAGCGCAGTACTGAAAGCAGCCGGGGTTGTAAGAGGAGGCGAGAGGGAGGAACCAAAAAAAAAAAGAAGAAGAGATGACTGACAATTTGAGTACTCTTTCCTTTTCTCTCCTCTCGCTCAGCCCACCCCGCCCAGCCCCGCCCCGCCCCGCCCCGCCCCGCCCCGCCCCGCCCCGCCCCGCCCCGCCCCGCCAGGCCAGGCCGCGCCTCGCCCAGACCAGCCACTTCAGTGTCGTGCTACAGGGCTGTGCGCGGGCGACCCATTAGCCCTGTACCGCTCCGTCCACCCCGCCGTGCTGTCGTCCTGAAGGGGGGGGTTTGTCTCCTCGAGAACTGTCCTTCCCCCCCCCCCCCCCCCCTTCTCTCTCTCTCCTTTTGTCTCCTACTGTCTCCTACTCTACCATTCAATAGATATTTAAAAAAGTATTCGAGGTATACTGAACAGTTTTGTTGCTGGTGCTCCGGATAAAATTAAAAGTACGCGTGGGGTTATGAACGCTCATTATATTCGTCTGCACACGGGCTGATATTACTTCACATATTACATCAATATTACACCTATTTGGTGTTATATTTTAAACGATATTACACCAATTTTATACACTGTAAAAAATAATTGTAAGGGTTACAGGAAAATTTTCCTTGATAAATGTTGTAAAATTACAACTTGGAATTGTAAAATTACAAGAACCTTGTATCGGCTTAGAATTCATTGACGAGCAAGAACGGGCGGTTGTAAATTTACTACATGTTTTGTAAATTGTGATTACAAAATATGTTGTAAATTTACGAAGATATTTTTCACGGTGTGGCTAGAATCGTATCGTAATTATGAATGCATTTCTTTTTTTTTCTCACAGGACTTTTACGTGGTGCTGCTGTCCCCCATGGAGCTGGACACGACCATGCGCATGATCCTGCAGGTGCCCATCTGGGCCCAGCGCGTCATCTACATCCAGGGCTCGTGCCTCAAGGACGCCGACCTGGCGCGCGCCCGCATGAACGAGGCCGAGGCGTGCTTCGTGCTGGCCGCGAGGAACTACGCCGACAAGACGGCTGCGGTGCGTAGGGGACAAGGATGAAAAGTGAAATATTGCACTGTCGAACCAAGTGTTCAACAGCTCAACACTTGTATGCGTGCAACTTCCAGCCTAGCACTTGCCATGTGCAAGTGCGCAATCGGCAATTGTGCAATTTCACGTGTTTAACTCGCCAGTTGTATACACTTGTAAAGGTTCAACTCAACAGATGTGCACTTGCAAGTGTTCAACAAGGATAGTGTTGCACGGGACAGTTGAACACTCGCAAGTGCACAACTGTTGAGTTGAACACATACGCGTGTACAACTGGCGAGTTTGACACTTGCCATTGCACAACTGCCGAGCCGCATACTTGCGCGTGTTAGGCTGGAAGATGCACGCATACAAGTGTTGAGCAGTTGAAAACTTGGTTTAATAGTGTAAACATTTGGTTTAATAGTGTTATCAAACAAATCGAATTTCTTGACCAAAAGTACAGAAATATTGAAATTGGCCCCACTGTTTCACTTGACGGGCAGGCGGGCCAGCTTTGTTTCCCGCGGGGTGTAGGGCTGCACTGGAAAAACAAAGGTAGGACATAACACCCTTTTAGGGGTGCTACTCGTAATAGTGCCTTTACCAAGGCATTATTCAAACAGCACCCCTACAGAGGCACTAATTTGACCGAAAGGTGCTATATTTTAGTGCCTTTGGACACAATCGCGCCTTTCTAAAGGCACTGAAGAATAGCACCTTTTAATGGCATTAGGTCGCACCTTTGTTTTTCCAGTGTGGTGGCGGCGGTGATTTCATTAGCTCGGCTCGCAGGTCAAACTTAAAGGAAAGAAAGTGGCTCGCGCGACTGGAATAATTGAAGCGCCCAGCCCAGCCTCTCGGAGCCCGGCACGGTCCGGCCCGGAGGCAAGGCGTAACGAACTGTGCCGCTTCACCGCGCCCCTGCCTCTCTTGCCCAGGACGAGCACACCATCCTGCGCTCCTGGGCCGTCAAGGACTTCGCGCCCAACGTGCCGCAGTACGTGCAAATCTTCCGGCCGGAGAACAAGCTGCACGTCAAGTTCGCGGAGCACGTGGTGTGCGAGGACGAGCTCAAGTACGCGCTGCTCGCCAACAACTGCACCTGCCCGGGGACGTCCACGCTCGTCACGCTGCTCCTGCACACCTCCAGAGGACAGTGAGTCTAGCTCTCTCACACACACTTTCTCTCTCTCTCTCTCTCTCTCTCTCTCTCTCTCTCTCTCTCTCTCTCTCTCTCTCTCTCTCTCTCTCTCTCTCTCTCTCTCTCTCTCTCTCTCTCTCCTCTCTCTCTCTCTCTCTCTCTCTCTCTCTCTCTTTTCTCTCTCTCTTACTCTCTCTCTCTCTCTTACTCTCTCTCTCTCTCTCTCTCTCTCTCTCTCTCTCTCTCTCTCTCTCTCTCTCTCTCTCTCTCTCTCTCTCTCTCTCTCTCTCTCTCTCTCTCTCTCTCTCTCTCTCTCTCCTCTCTCACTCTCACTTTCTCTCTCTCCCTCTCTGTCTCTCTCTCTCTCTCTCTCTCTCTCTCTCTCTCTCTCTCTCTCTCTCTCTCTCTCTCTCTCTCTCTCTCTCTCTCTCTCTCTCTCTCTCTCTCTCTCTCTCTCTTTCTCTCTCTCTCTCTCTCTCTCTCTCTCTCTCTCTCTCTCTCTCTCTCTCCCTCTCTCCCTCTCCCTCTCCCTCCCTCCTCCTCTCTCTCTCTCTCCCCCGCCCCTGTGCTCTCTCATATCCTTAAGCGCTCACGCGATTCCCAGGAGCGGTGGCCATGTCCGCTCCATTCAGCCGCGCGTCTCCTAGTCTCTCCCGACCCCACCCTTCGCTCCCTATTCCATTTGCCGCTGGACGCTAGGAGGCCTCAGTCCTAGCGCCTATTTCTCTGCGCTGGAAACCAAAGTGTGTGAATGTCGCACACTTGCAGGCGTGCGAATTTTCATTCTTGTTCTTACCAGTGTGCGAAATTTCTAAGATAATTCACCTCATGTTTAAGTTTACGGACAAAAATTCACTCGCCTACCAGTGCGTGAAATTCACACACTTGGGTTTCTAGTATATCCAGCCTGGTAACAAGACCGAAACCCATACTCTTTCCTAACTTATTTCTCCCGTCGACTGGGAAGCAGTGACGGTATAGCGGAGAGGTTGGGGGAAGGGCGGAGACAACAGAAGTAGAAGAGTTTCGCCTTCGCCGAAATGGAATCGTCGAGCCACGGACGAAAACTCTTTGGCCTCAATGCATTCTAAACTTTTCGGCAATTAAATTAAACAGCGTTGTCATCGCCCGCGGAGGATTTGGGGGGGGGGGGGGGGGATGATACCGGCGCTACCCCTCAGCCCCACGGGGTATCGCCGACCTGACTGGACTGTTTGCCTCTGTTCTCAGGGAGGGCCAGACCTCGCCCGAGGACTGGCACCGCCTGTACGGCCGATGCTCGGGCAACGAGATCTACCACATCGTGCTCCAGGACAGCCGCTTCTTCGGCGAGTACGAGGGCAAGAGCTTCACCTACGCAAGCTTCCACTCGCACAGAAAGTAAGAAGTGCGCGAGTTGTTACGTTATTACGCGTCATTGCATGTTTTATTACGCATAAGAACCCCCGTACTTGAATATGTTCTAACGCTGATTTTTAAGCGTCGCCATTGCCAATATCGGCTAGAAAGCCCTCTCTAGTGAAGCAGAAAAAATGATTTAGGGGTTTCAAACGCGGTGACTTCCTATCGTGTAATTTTCATCGTTTGATATTCAATGTAACACTTTCTAGCCTAGCAGCTTCCACCCCTTGTTCCCACATCCCCTCTTTTCTCGCGGTTACCAAAAAGCCTTTCGAGTGAACTCTACGGTTAAAACAAGGGCTGATTTTTTGAGGAAAAGGGGAAAACTTTGAGGATCCTTCTTACTTTGAGGAAAACTCCTCAGATTTTGAGGAAATCTCAAAATATAAGGGATGTTACCTCATTTTTTGAGGAGCCTTCCTCAACATCTGAGGATTTTTCCTCAAAGTGAGAAGGTTCCACAAAGTTTTCCCTTTCTCCTCAAAAAATCAGGCATTGTTTTTACCGTGCTTTACCTGCTTGCTCGGGCTGGCCCTCAGCGGAATAAAAAACGAACGCTACCAGTAACGAGGGAGGACGCGGGCGGGGCGGGGCATTGTACCTCAAGTTCGGAGTGCACAGTTCGAAGGTGCGCAGGCACCTCCGACTAACTTTAAGGACGCTGTGAAGCTCGGCTCGGACCGTAGAAGCTGCGGAGAGCGTATTGTTGGCGGAGCGTCAAACTTCATTCTATTCATGCGGGCCGCTGGCGCGATGCGCGATGTGGGGCTGTTGCCGCCCTGTTAAACCAAGTGTTCAACTGCTCAACACTTGTATGTGTGCAACTTCCAGCCTAGCATGCGCAAGTGTGCAACTCGACAGCTGTGCAATTGCAAGTGTCGAACTCTCTAGTTGTACACTTGTAGGTGTTCAACTCAACAGTTGTGCACTTGCAACTGTTGAACTACCCCGTGCAACACTATCCTTGCTGAACACTTGCAAGTGCACAACTTTCGAGTTAAACACTTAAAAATGTAGAACTGGCGAGTTAACCATGTGAAATTGCACAATTGTCGATTGCGCACTTGCACGGGCTAGGCTGGAAGTTGCACACATGACATACAAGTGTTGAGCAGTTAAACACTTGGATTAACAGTGCGGGGGTTTCCCTGCGAAAAACACTGTTAAAAAAATACGGTCCCGTGTCCTCCGTAGGTACGGCGTGGCGCTGGTGGCCGTGCGCCCGGCCGAGCTGCCCGAGTTCTACGAGGAGACGATCCTGCTGAACCCGGGGCCCAGGCACATCATGAAGGCCACGGACACGTGCTACTACATGAGCATCACCAAGGAGGAGAACTCCGCCTTCGTGGTGGCGAACCAGCAGCCCGCGGCGGACAGCGGTTCGACCCACGGCCACAAGGACAAGCCAAAAGACTGTACAAGTGCGTGCAGACGCTGAGAGCGACTCGACAGCAGGGCGACGTAACGTGACGTAACGCAAAGAGAAACGCTCCGAAACAAAAATTAAAATTGCAAAATGCAAAGCGTTGTTGTTGAAGCGTTTCCAGCTTTTTAAAGGTGGCCCTCCAATGGAACATGGCACCCATCACCCATCATTCCAGATTTATAATCATCGGCTCAGCCTGGGTTTGCGAATGTAATCTAGGTTGTTCAGCAAACCAAAAAATCAATTTTGACTCATTATGAAGATAATTTGTGTCCCTAGACAGATGTCCTGATAAATGATGGGTACTGATGGGTAACTGATGTCCCAGACAGAGGCCCCAGATCATCTTCATATTGAGTGAAAAAATATTTATTGTATTGCTGAACGGCCTAGATTGCATTAGCTAACGCAGGCTGAGACATTCAATTCAAAATGTGGTATGATGGGTGTTGGGTGATGTGCGCCGTGTTCCATTGGAGGGCCACCTTGAATGCGTATTCATTGAGAAAACGCTGGATAGCTTTAGAAACCGAAACAAAACCGTATTAAAATTACAATTTAAATTGTGTTTTTGTGTGTTTTTATTGGCGTTACGTTACGTTACGACGCTCTGCTGGACTTATAGGGCGGCGCTGCTGACGAGCGTTTCTCTTCCAGTACCCATTGAGACTGATGTGCGCGCTGCGCCCCCCTCCCCCGCCGCACCGGAGGCGGCCACCACGGGGAACCACCTGGACGTCCCCCGGCCAGGCGAGAACCCCAACCTGCTCAGCCCGGAGATTCTCAACCAAAGAAGAGGTGAGTGCGGTGGAAGGAAAAGGTAAAGAATAGTGTTATTTGTTGCCTCGTTTCTTTTTTATATATTTTTTTTTTCTTGTTTTCATTTCAGGAAGCCGGAGGCCGAGCATCCTCCCCGTGCCAGACATGTTCACGAGCTCGGCGCTCAACATCTCTACGGACACCGCGGAGGAGGAGGGCGACGAGAGCGAGGATGAGGTGGACGACGACGTGCCGTGGAGGTCGCCGTCGGAAAAAATTGCGTGAGTTACACAATCAGTTACTTTCCACATTTTTCTTATTCATGATTTTCACCTTTCTCTTGTCACGACTTATCCCTCACCGTCATTGGCCCGCTCTGCATCATGTTATACCCAATCCACCCAGTAAAATTGTGGTGATGTAGAGCATCACACTCCTGTAAATCAATTTGTACATATACGAAGGCCCCACCTGCTTTGAATGTTGTCTGCGGTTTGATTGCAATTATTGTCCTCGAAAAGACCTAAAACGCACTCACCCCTTGCACCGAACATTACCGCTTCGCTTTCAGTCATACTTCTGTCGTCACATTTCGTCTTTTTTTTTCTTTCTTAGAATCATTACTCGTAATCCAAAACAAATCTTCAGCTCAGTCTAAATATATTTTAATATTGAATAGCTCTTGAATCTTTCTACAGAAACTTAATTATGAGTCCATTCTGTTCTTTGCCTCTTATATCACCTTTTTATACTGATCTCAGGCGTCTCTCGAAACGTTATTGATTTGAGGCTGAAAATAGTTGTCTCCTTAAATCAGACTGAGTTCTTTAGATGGAATGCCCTTAGCCATGATGCAATACCTTGCATTCGTCCTTGCACTGTCTAGTATGCCCCTCCGTATGCCTTCAGATTGGTATCAAGCTCTAGCACAGTGGAAGATGTCCATTGCTCTAAATCTGCCTGGCAAATTGAAGTGTCCGGGTAAGTCTTTCCTTTCCTCCTCCTATTTCTTTCTTCCTGTGCAGCATGAGTAGTTAGTTACTTGTGTGCTGGTGCAAATTTCAAATTGTTTTTTGTTTTTAATAATTATAAAAGAATGTTTTATGGTTTTTTGGTTAAGTATAAATAAAATGAGGGCACTCAGCCCGTATCTTCCGTATGCATCTAAAAGTTTGCTTAACACAAGGAAATGCAACTAATCTCTTTCTTTTGCTTACTATATCGGACGAGGCTACAGTAATTAGGGATTTGCAATTAGACATTGGGGTAGAACTAACATATAATAAAACCCATGTTTTTGTAGAAGATTAGCTGTACTGACCACGGAAAAGACCATTTGAATTTAAAGAAAAATCTGGATGGCTGGTCTCTTTCCTTTTGTTCTCTCTCCAAAGAGAATTGCATATCGTACACGTACAGAACTAGAACACGTCGCCTCCTCGCGCACGCACTTCACACTCTGTTTTCTCGTTGCAGAATTGTCAAGGGCTTCCCCCCCGTGTCCCCCTACATCGGCGTGACCCCCACGCTGTGTTACCTGCTCAAGGAGAAGAAACCCCTCTGCTGCCTACAGCTCGCCCAGGTTCGTGCGTGCGTGCGTCCATCAGAAGTGTTCTACTGAAACACACTTGCCAGTGTTGAACACAGTGTTGAGCACTTTAAGATGCTTGGTCGAAAAGCCAGTGTATTTCGTTGGGGACAAAAGTGTTCGGCACTTTTAAGGTGCCCCCACAATGAACTCATCGGGAGGTGGTGGCACGAAATTTTAGGTACCAGGAATTTCATTCCTGCTTCCCCCTGCGCTTGGGCTCTCCGGGTAGGCCGCCAACTTCACATCGGTGCTTGGCGGGTTGGCCTATCCAGTGTATCGCAGGCGCTCCACCTCGGTAACGTCCATTGTGGGGCGCCAGTAGTTGGACACATTCTGCTGGCCAATAATATATCGGTGAAACTGGGTGTAACACTAGATGCCTCATATAAAATACATGCTCCTTTCATCCAAGCATCTCAAAGTGTTCAACACTGTGTTCATCACCAGTAAGTGTGTGTCAGTTGAACACTTTTGATTGCAGCGTGCATGGCTCCTACTTTTGTTAAGTTTTCAGCCCACCCCTCTTTTGTTTATTTCTTTCCCTGGCCGCCATAACCTCCTCTGTCTGCTAGGTCTGCGAGCACTGCTCGTACCGGAACGCGCGCGAGTACAACTGGCAGAACAAGACCATCATCCTAGCGGCGGACTACGCGTCCAACGGCATCTACAACTTCATCATCCCCCTGCGCGCGCACTTCCGCTCCAAGAACTCGCTGCACCCCATCATCCTGCTGCTGGAGCGCCGGCCGGACCTCGTGTTCCTGGACGCGCTCGCCTACTTCCCCCTCGTGTACTGGATGCTCGGCTCCATCGACTGGTGAGTGAGCGCCCACCGAAGCAACTCTCAATTTTACAAATTACGTAAATTCTTATAAATTTGTCTCAATTATTTAAAAAAAAATTCTAAATCTGCCTGAATGTCTAAAATTTTAATGGATTAATTAAATTAATATTATCAAGTACGTGGTGCACAAAAATTAAGTTGTTACCGGTTGCTACTATATTATTCTTAAATTTTCGGCGCTTATTGTCTCACTCTCTGGAAATCCATGTGCACGAACGTCACTCATTTGCAGATGAGTGAATTTCTCGAACACTTGTGTGTGTGTGCGGCAAACTTTCTGTAGGGATGAACAATTCTGACACTTGCATGTCGGTCCCAAATATACAAGTGTGTGAATAATTTGTGATACACATCTACAAAAATGAAAAGCTTGCCTCACCAGTCTCACCACCAAGCGAGTGACATCCGTACGCACTCGGAGTGTGCACAGTGCCCCCTGTCGCCCACGCTCGCGCACTGTAAAATGCTTGCAAACTAAATTCTTTGCAACGTTGCGAAGAATTTTTAGTATTCGTATTACGAAGAATTTGTTCGTATTGCAAAGAACTTCTTTGCAAGCTACTAAAATTCTTACAAACTATTTGTTTGTATTGCAAAAAAAAAAATTGTTCGTAAGCTTACGAAAAACGAGTTCGTAATACATTGCTTCAAAATTATTTGCAACTTACAAAGGAAATAGTTTGCAATACGAACCAATTCTTTGCAAGCATTTTAAAGTGCGTGACCCTCTTGCAGCACGGACGACCTGCTGCGCGCTGGCATCACGCTGGCCGAGAACGTGGTGGTCGTCAACAAGGAGCTGTCCAACTCGGCCGAGGAGGACACGCTGGCCGACTGCAACACGATCGTCGCGGTGCAGACCATGTTCAAGTACTTCCCCAGCATCAAGAGCATCACGGAGCTGTCGCAGTCGTCCAACATGAGGTTCATGCAGTTCCGAGCGCAGGACAAGTACGCCCTGCACCTCTCCAAGATGGAAAAGGTGAGCATCCCCCTCCGGCCGGCCCGGGGCATAGCCCGGGGGACCCAGCCCCCCCGCGGGTTGCATGGTGTGGGTGAAGGCGTTGTACCGACACGGTCTGTCTGTAGAAACCAACATAGCTTCATTAGGCGCTGCATTTCTGTTTGGGGCCTTAGATCTATACTTCTCATGAGATCAACGGATATACGCAGATTTAAGACATTCTAAAATGGGGGACAAGACGCGTGTGCGACAAAGCGCCGCTTGCACCTAGAAGCGTTTTCAAGGCCACGTGTATAACTGGGTTTGTTGGTTTGAGTTTGGGAAATCAGCTTTCATTCCTTCATCACGTCATGACTCTTCACCGTTCGGCTTGTTATGTTTGGCTGGCCTTCATGGACGTGTCATGTTGCATGCCTATCCTCCTTTGTCGACCCGACCGAGGCTTTCTCTCGGACTTTATTCGTAACGGTCACACACGGACAAAGACCCCAGGCGTCTGCAGCAAAACGGGATGGAAAAGTCGTGTTAACCGTTGCAATTTGACTTTGGATTGAGTTGTGAAATCCGCCATTCTTTCACTTTACTCAAGAGTTACATATCCCCAATGAATTTCGGGAGCGCCACGAGTCAAAAGCGGAGGGGATTGTTCGGCGCGTTCAGCGCGGCGAGCTCGAGCGAAGGCCACAGTGAGGCATCAAACGTATGTACTTAGCACAAACCTTTTTTTTTTGTTTTCACACTTCTGCCGTAGTGACTGGCGTCGTTGTCGCCGTAAAGTAATATTTGAATGAATCAAACTTAGGCTGGACTAGAATTAACTGACTTACACTCTCCAACTTCCTTTTGCTGCGGACTGTACAGACTCACTTTAGAGTAGAAAGCCACGCGGGATATCCGCTTCCAGCGGGAACCACTCTGCCCCGTAACAAATGTAACGTGGACTTGAGGATGCCGTTGTTCGAATCGCCGTAGAGCTACATGCCTCTCAAATTCAATACGAGGATAGTTTTTTCAACTCAGAAACTATACACAGTGACCTGTGACCTGTCAACCTCACAGTCTGCATTTGCCTTCTCTTTTGACGTCTGTTAGTAATGCATGTGTTGTGCAATGCATGTCATGTGTTGTGCTGTGCAATTTATGGCCATTGAAATGGTGTGTTTGATATCAAATACTGTTCTTTGATCAATTGTTTTGTTTTATGAAAATATGACGAATACCACATATAATATGCTTACTGCTCGATCCAATTTGGATGCACCAAATATTCGACAACCCGCATTATGATAGAAAAATGGAAATACGTATACTATTTTCCAGCGATTGAGTAGATTCCATTATGCATGCTTTACTCTTTTTCAAGTAGCTTGTTCTCATGTATAATTACGAGTCACCGTAGTGAGCTGATTGGCTTATCTAGCCTGTGAGATAAAACATATTGCTTTATAACAATCGTTTTGTAGAGCAAGAATGTGAATGACAATGAAACTTGAATAACGGAATGAAGGAATGATGGAAAAGTCTAACATCTTGCTGCGGTCAGGTCCACTGTGGTCCCCTACCCATGCCTCTGCCATGCAGCCCGTGCGTCCCAACCTCTAGCCTTCAGACGCAGTCCACTTCCCTCCATCGCGTTTAGTAATATGACTTCTCTCTATATCTTTAGGAAGCAGCTGCAATGCTTTCTTTCTATTTCTCATCTCGTCGTATGTGCAGTTCGGTCTTCTAAACGTTATAGCAATTTCATAGAAAGAAATCGTAACTTTCTATCGGAAAATGTTCAATATATATCGTACACTCAGAGACCAATCTGCTGCTAACAGTCATTCGTGTTGCCCCTCGCAGCGGGAAAAGGAACGAGGCTCGCACATATCATACATGTTCCGACTGCCGTTTGCCGCGGGCACGGTCTTCTCCGCATCCATGCTCGACACCTTGCTGTACCAAGCGTTCGTCAAGGACTACGTCATTACCTTCGTGCGCCTCCTGCTTGGCGTCGACCAGGCCCCAGGCTCGGGATTCCTCACATCGGTACGTGCAAGTCAACTCTCTATTTATGGTGTCGAAGTCGAGGTCCCGAGGGGGCAGCCGGGGCAACCACTCGCGAAATCCTGTGTACAAACCTGCGAAAATATCGATGACATCCTCGGAAATCTCGATGAAACGCTCGGGAATCTCGATGAAATCCTTGAAAATCTCACTGAGAAATTTCATAAAATCTCATTGAAATCTTGTAAAATCGTGTGAAATCTCATGAAATCCGAGATGAATCTTGTGAAATAACGTGAAATCTGAGAAGTCTTGTGAAATCTCGTGAAATCTCAGAGAAATCTCTCAAAATCTAAGAGAAATCTTGGTCAATCAGTAGAAATTCCGCATCAAGAAAAGCGTGGTTTTGTATCAAGTACAAAATACTTGAATCAAGTGCAAAATAATTGAATGTTTCAAGTGCGGCTGAATTCAACTCGAATTTGTTCTCGAATCGTTTCCCTTTGAGCCTGTATGAAACGAATTTTCTTGATTAAAGCCTAAAATGGGCTTTGATTGAGCGCCGAAATGTACTTGAGAAACTCAAGTACACGCTTCTCTGGGTGCGTGTACACTAGGATGGGGAGTGGTTGCCCCCTCGCGAGGTCCAATTGTTCAAGAATCGCTTTGTCTTAGACATAAATGAGGACTGTAACATTGTTTCTTTTCACAGATGAAGATTACTAAAGATGATATGTGGATCAGAACTTATGGCCGTCTTTACCAGAAGTTGTGCTCAACAACGTGTGAGATTCCAATTGGAATCTACAGGACGCAAGAGACATCGTTATCAGAACACACACAAGTAAGTGCTCTGGGTCTGTCTTTGAAAATGTTTGTAGGTAAACACATTGAACATTTAATTCCTTCTCTGATAGCTCCTTTCTACTTTATTGTTCTCTGCGTATGTTGGACAAATTGAATGCATTGTCCATGCATTCAGAGAATCGGTATTTTGATGTAACTTCTCTTGGCAGTACAGTTAGTGACTTATTTCTTATCGTAGAGACACCGGTCTGCCAATTCTGCTTGTTATTCGATTAGATCATTACTCTACTAATCTAGCACTTTGTATCGTATAACATATTCGCCAGAGCCAACGCAGTTATTCATCGTTACACATTACTTTAACCATAATGCCAATGAGGAGTACAGTATGCTTTTGAGGAATATTTCCAAAATGATAGAAATATAGTATTGCTTGGAAAGGTGATTATCATCACTGTACTTCCAAATATTATTTTTTTTTAATTTACTTCGTCGCTCTATATTTGCCTTCGTGGTACGTGGTACGTGTGGTACGTCGTTCGTGCGGCATGTTTTCTCTTGATTACTATTACAATTTCGGTGGTCGTAGTATAAACCCACCGTCGATAGCTAGTCAATGCTCACGTCAGTACCGCATGGTCTACTCACTACTCTAATCAAAATACCTCATAAATTCTTTACGATCCCGTGCGTAAGGCTAAAAGTGCTCTCGTATTCCAACATTTTCTCACCCTCCGCCAAGCACAGACACTCGCACCCGACAGAAACACGGACGCTTACAAGTCCTCCATAATAACAGGTACTGTCTTTTTCTTTCTCTTTATTTCTCCCTCCCCGTCCTCGTCTCGTCCACCTCTCTCTCTCTCTCTCTCTCTCTCACTCCCTCCCTCTTCCTCTCTCTACTCCCCCCCCCTCTCTCTCTCTCTCTCTCTCTCTCTCTCTCTCTCTCTCTCTCTCTCTCTCTCTCTCTCTCTCTCTCTCTCTCTCTCTCTCTCTCTCTCTCTCTCTCTCTCTCTCTCTCTCTCTCCCTCTCCCTCTCCCTCTCCCTCTCCCTCTCCCTCTCCCTCCCCCTCTCCCTCTCTTTCTCTCCCTCTCTTTCTCTCCCTCTCTTTCTCTCCCTCTCTACCACTTGCCTCTTCTCCACAAGCTGGACGAGGACGACGGCGTGGGTGTTACGTACAAGCCCAAGCGCGGCCGCTCGTCCATGTGCGTGGCGTGCGACCAGCACAGCTCTGCGGTGAGTAGTGGCGGCCTGTTCGGCCCGGATGGCGGCCAGGATGCCGACCAGGACGCCGACCAGGAGTCCCCGCGCGGCTGCTGCTGCGGCCGCGGCTCCAAGCGCGGGCCCCGGCGGCCGGAGGCGCCCCCCGGGGTGCCGGGCGTGGCGCCGGGAGGCCCCGGGTCGAGCCCGCCCCCCCAGGCCCAGGGGTCCCGGTGGCGCTTCTCGTCGCGCTGGGGGAGGAGGACCCAAAAGCAGCGCGGGCGCGCGGATAGTTACCAACCCATCCTCACGGCAGAACACAGCGTGCGTCTCGTAGCCGTACGGCCCCTCTACCGCCCTGCCTGAGCCCCGCCGCCCTGAGCCCCCTCGGCGGAGTGATGTGCGAATACTCCGAATCCGAATCGAATCGAATCATACTTTCTACTAGTCGGATCGATTTCGAACAAAAAGTATTCGGATTTTGGTAATTCGTAAATACGAATTCACTTCTGTCAGAGAGATCTGGTTCCAGTGGGTTTTTTAAGACTTTTAATCGTTGTGACTTACAATTCTATCCGGGGTAACGTCCACAAAAGTCAAATTCTTGCTTCGATTCGAGCGAAAAATATAACATTCGATTCGGTTCGGGTAAAATAAATTGAATTTGATTTGACTTTGAAAAAAGCTACTTCGCACAACACCACCTCGGCGAGGGGCGGCGGCGCCAGGGCGGGGCCCAGGCCAGATGTACATATACTTGTAGTAGCAGCAGGGCCCGGCGAGGCCGACACCTCCGAGGGGATGGGGTATTCACTGCGGCAAGTCTTGTACAGAGTACTCGGTATCACGCTGTATTACACCGGTTTTATTCTCAATATTTTCAAGCATATCTCGCACACTGTGAAAAATATCTTTGTAGATTTACGATAAATTTTGTAAATTACGATTTACTAGACATGTTGTAAATTTACGACGGACATATTTTTGCTCGTGAATGAATTTCCAGCCGATATGTAGTACTTGTAATTTTACGATTTTGCAACTGTAATTTTACAACTGCGGTCGTGGAAAATTTTCCCGTAAACCTACGACTATTTTTCACAGTGGCACGATACATTCGTACTGCGTAGTACCCAGACGATATGTACAGGGTGTTACGGAAGTGAATACCCTCTCGGCCATCACATGGGAGGAAGGAACGTGCGCTTCCAGCGCGGCGCCAGGCCGCCAGTCTTTTTGACGGCATCGCGTTTTCAGAGTCGCCCCCATCACGTTGTGCGGGATACCCTTTTTGTAGAAAAACTCGTTTGCTGGAAGCCCACTTCTGTTTCGCCCGCGTGGTGAATCGCCTCGCATCAGTGTTCGATTGTGTGCGGCCAGCTGTGTGCCCATAGCTTACACTGTTTTCTGAGCCTTTTTTTGGAGCAGACATGTCGCTCATGTAGAGCTACATTTTGAATAGGCTGTACTTTTCCCCGCCGAACATCTTGCAGGGGGATTTTATTTTTTTGGCCAACCATAGAGGCTTTGAGTAGCGCATAATGGAAGCCGTGACTCGCGCTCTTAAGCTTGTACTTCACCTCCCCAAGTGTGACTTTTTCCAATATTTTTCGTTAGATAAGTCCAAAACCCAATGAACGGAAGAACCGTCATACCTCTCCCTTACTCTTTCTATTCTCCCCATCCTGCTCGGACAGTGGTCGGGTCGGGTCGGCGTGTCCCTAGCTGCCATCTCGAGTGGCTTCATCATGGTTTTTTTCTCTCTCCATGTTTTTTTTTCTGCACGACTCCTTTGACTTTTTGAAGCCACTGCGTTCTCCTTGCCCACGCACTGAATGACAAAGCGTTACCCCTTTTTTGCTGGCGTGTTTGACGTTCCTGCTCACTTTTGATTTAATGCCGAAACTGCTATTTACATTGCCCTTAGTGTCTCTGCGCGCTCTCTCTCTCTCTCTTTCCTCCCCCCTCTCCCTCCCTCTGTCTGTCTCTCTCCTGCTCTCTCTTTCTCCCGCCGTCACCTCGCGCATGGTCGGGCCTGGCGCTGACTGTCAGAGGTAGCACCACATTTGTTTTACGCATGAGTAGAGCCACGACACACTTGCCGGTGTGTGAGCCGTAGCGTAGCGTGACAACATGCATGCAATCGTTTGACACTCCAAGCGCGCCGATACACACTGTAGAGGAACTGAGGCTCGTCGCTTATACCACCTCCATTTTTCTTATTGCATCGTGTACACGTGTTTCTGCACAGTATCGTTAGGAATAGCACTGAATGTACGAGAATGCTGCTAAAAATATGTCGAATCCACCCACGCCACGCACTCGTATCGCTGAATCTTGCTTCACTTGCGATTGCCGTACCGTGCGCAACAGGCCACGGCCCACATGGGGGCCCGGCGCGCTGCTCCGCGCCCCGAGTACGGCACCCGCCAGTGCACGAAACAGCACTGTTAATAACCAAGTGTGCAACTGTTCAACACTTGAATGTGTGCAACTTCCAGTCTTACACGTCCAAGTGTACAACTCGGTATTTGTGCAATTCCCAGTGTCAAACTTGCCAGTTCAACTGCCCTGTGCAACATTTCCCTTGTTGAACACTTGCAAGTGTACAACTGTCGAGTTAAACACTTACAAGTGTACGACTGGCGAGTTTGACACTTCCAATTGCACAAATACCGAGTTGCGCACTTTCACCTGTTATACTGGAAGTTGCACACTTACAAGTGTTGAACAGTTGAACACTTAGTTTCACAGTGAGGTCACCGGCGACACGGTGCGCGCATGCCCCATAATCGCTGATTGATGCACTGGAAATTCAATTGTACGAAATGTCGACCACTTATTGCAGGTGAATGATTTTTTTCCCGCACACTTGCAGGTGTGTGACAAGCTATTCACACACTTGCACTGTTATTCAATTACTGTGAGTCACATATCTTTTTAATGTGGAAACTGTCACATCGGTCAGAATGTGATGTCACATTTGTTTTAACATGAATCGGCCACACTGTGCAGGCTGAATGGTACAGTCACATTCAAAAGAATGTGACCGTTTTCACACGACATAAAATGTGAACAGTAATTGTAATAACAATGTGTACGTGGGTGGCTGCCTATCGGTGAACTGGTAGCTGTGGCTATGGCCTGCCTGCAAGAGGTCGAATAGGCAATCGATTACCAACACAATTTATTTTACCGCACCGAGGGGCCCCCCACTCTCCAAAAGGGTGTACAAAGAGTTTCGCGAGTATTGGCGAGTATTGGCGAGTATTAGCGAGTATTGGCGAGTATTGGCGAGTATTAGCGAGTATTGGCGAGTATTCGCGAGTTTTGGCGAGTATCGTGCGAGTATTTCTTGATTTTTTTCGCGAGTATTGGCGAGTATTCGCGAGTAACTCGTGAGTATTAATTTGCGAGTAACTCGCGAGTATTTGCGAGTAACTCGCGAGAAATTTTTTTGGTGTACAATGATTATTTTAGTGGGGGACCCCTCGTACCGCACACCTTGTGTGCCAAAAAATTCACTCACGTGCAAGTGAGCGACATATTCGTATTCTTGGACTTGTCCCCCCGCCTGCCTCCGCGTGCCCCCGGCCCCGGCGCTGACGACCTCCTCCGCTGTACAGTTCTCGCTCAACCTGGTGGACGAGGCGCGCGACAACCACACGAACCAGATCGAGCGCGCCGAGATCGCCAACCTGGTCCGCTCGCGGATGGAGAGCCTCAACCTGCCGTACACGGACTACGACGACGTCGGCGACAAGCGCAACCACCTCAGCTACGTCATCATCAACCCGAGCTGCGACCTCAAGCTGGAGGAGGGCGACATCATGTGAGTACCGCACCGCCAGGACCCGGCGGACCCCTGTGGGATCCAGGATAGGCAGTCCCGCCGCGCGCGCCTGTCCGCCGGGCCTGCCTATCCTCTGCACGGCAGGCGTTTTTCATCCAGGCTGCTGCAGAGTTGCCAGCAAAAGTTTGGCAAGAAGCTGCCGAAGCCATCTGATGTGCGCTGGTGATTTCATTTCATTGCCGGCTTCATGACGCTGATTTCCAGCAGCTTTTGCTGTTTTAGTGTGTACAACACTGTGAGAAATGTTTGTAAAATTTGCCATGAGTAACCGCGTAAAGTGACGATATCAAATTGTAAAATTACAAAATTGTAACGATACTTGCTATTGACTTGTCACTTTGAAACGAACCGTTTGTAAATCACAAATTACGAAAAAAAAAGTCGTAAATTGACGAAGATATATTTTCCAGTGAATGCATACTCTCCATGCTCACGGCGGACGCCCTGCTCTGTCTCTGCCCGGCAGCTACCTCGTCCGGCCCAGCCCGTTCTCGGCCCAGAAGACGTTCGAGCGCCACAACTCGCGCCGCAAGTCCAACATCAGCTTCTGCTCGCAGCAGGCGGCCGGCTCGGCCACGGGGTCGCGGCGGGGGTCGTCGCTCGGCCTCTCGAGCACGCCGTTCCCCTCGCCGCGGCCGCCGCTCGTCACCACCAAGGCCAACTCGCTGTCGCTGCCCGACAGCCCCACCGTGCAGGGCCACTTCCGGGGCCGGTCCAACTCGCTCAGGGTGGGCGACGACATCCTGCTGAGGTGCGCACGTAGTCACGTAGTGCGCCAGTCCTTCTGACCCCCTCCGCCCCCCTCTCCCCCTCCCCCCAGCCTCGCGGGGAGCCTGCGGCCGGGCCGGCGCCCGGGTCGGCGGCGGTGAGAGGCGACAGAGGTAACCGCGGGCATGGCCAGGCAGGCAGGCAGGCACCCCTCCGCGGGCCGGGCAGCCGCACTGGTATAGCGCTACTGTCGCAGGAAAAAGAAAAGAAAGTTCAATCCTTCGATTTCACCCGCAAGTATAGTGCGCACACTCCCGGGGTATGTACTTTTTAGTACATTGTTGTGTACGTCTTTAAACTTACGATGCTTGTGTACAAATAAGTACATCGTAAAGCATAATGTTGTGTGTAAGTACGTAAAATTTGAACTTATCTATACATAGTATTATGCTGTACTATATACTTATTTGAGCACGAGCATCTTAAGTTTTTAGACGCACACACCAAAGTACTATAAAGTACACACCGCGGGAGCGTCCACGCTATGCTTGGGGGTGAAACCGAAGGGTGAAACATTGAGCCATTGGTTATGGCGACAGCGCTGAGATTGCGTTTATTTTATTTTTTGTTACCAGTGTGGCTGTTGTTGCCCGCAGGTGTGTTAGGGGCCTGCTTGTCTGTCTGTCTTGTCTACGCTGGTAGGCCGGCATTGGCTGCTTATCGTGCAACAGCGGCCTTGATTGTGGTCTACCTTTAGCTCATGAGATCCCTTTAGCTCCACACACTGTGAAAAAAATATTTGTAAATTTACGACTTTATAAATAATTTCGGATTACGACCATGGAGTCGTAAGTTTACGATCGCAGTCGTGAATTTACGAGAGCAAATTCCCGCCCGTTCAAGAAAACTAAGTCGACAGATGATGTCAAAAAATACTCTCAACTATGCAACTCGAAGTCGTAACTTTACGACATTTGTCATGGAAATTTTTTCCGTAACCCTCACGACTATTTTTCACAGTGCAGCGGAGCGGAGGCCTACCTACCCTTGTGCTCGTAGAGCCCCGCGCTGCCCGGCCCGGCCCGGCCCGGCCCGGACTAGTTTTAAGTCTGAGCCGCCGACTTAAGTGTCCCACCGCGCTGACGTCTCTCTCTGCCCGTCTCTTTGCTCTGGGTCTGCTGGGTTGAGCACGGTAAATCTGTTTCCTGGGGCGTTCCAGGAAAGTTCCTGGGTATTTCCAGGAAAAGTACTGGAAAATTACCTACTTTCCTGGGAGTCCCAGGAAACATATTTACCGTGAGCCGACAGTGATACCTGTTTCTCTCCTTCTGACAAGAGTGAGAGAGCCAGGGACCTGTGAGCTCAACTCAATACGGAGTGCACCGGAAAAAACTGTGTCTCTTTTTCAATCTCGCTATCCTCCTCCTTCCACTCTCTCCTACACATTCAAACACACGCTCACACACGTATCTATCTCTTTCTCTTGCCTACCGTAGAAAAGTTGTGAAGAGTGTGTTTGCTTTCGCGTGTGTGTGTGTTAGAGAGAGAGAGAGAGAGAGAGAGAGAGAGAGAGAGAGAGAGAGAGAGAGAGAGAGAGAGAGAGAGAGAGACGGACGATGGAGCTCTGGAGCACTCTCCTGTTAGACTGCATTGTCGTTTGTAGCGTTTTCGACTCGTTTCCATGAGAATCTCACCCCACTCTATATTGGAGGAGAAAGATATATCGCTCTCAAAAGAGAAAGATTTTGAAACTAAAAGTCTTTTTCTACTGAGGGTGAGATTTGATTTTCTCGCGCTATTACGGCGATATTTTACAACTCTCACTCTATTGGAATCTCGCCCCTTTTGAGTGAGGATTCCACTCCTGATATCACTAAATTTGAGTAATATTTTGGAATCTCACAAAGCGAAGGAGCGAAATCTCGCTCCTTTTAAATGGGACGCCTGACTTGTGCATTTGCAGTGCACTGAGTGAGACGGGTGAGAGGTGGTGCGCCACGCGGCGGCAGTTTCCCTTCGTGGGGTGAGATTTGTTATGGAGGCGATGCACTGTGCCGGACCCCTTACACAAGGCGTGCCCTGTCTGCTTGTGACGACGCTGTAGCCGGAAGCGGGCACGGTGTTGTTAGTGTGCACGGGACGTAGCTGTAGAGTCTGTGATGCATGCTCTCTCCTCGTGGAGGATAGCTAGATCTGTAAATTATTTTCCCTTGCCATCCCATCCCTCACGTGTGCAGAGTGAACGTATTCTTCTATTTTCAGTTAATAAATGAAATACATATATATGTGACGTTTATATTTTTCAAACTGCAAAATATAAAACTTATTGTTGTTTAATCCTAGTTCAAGTCGTAATTAGTCAGTACTTTGAGTCACGCCCACCCCCTCATAGTTTCAAGTGTCTGACATATCCATTTCTTTCATTTTTGTTCGATCATTGACTTGCTCTATGACCATTTCATCGAAGGACTGTCTGCTATGTGCGGATAAAGTTTTAAGTTTTTTTGCCATGTAAAGTACAATGCAGCTTAACAAAGTCCTGTGGAATCAATCGCTGCTCAATCCAAACATTCCCCGTTAGACATCAGAAATATGAAAATTAATCTACTGTATAGGAAGATTTATAATGTTGTTAAGTTTGCTTCTTTTGTAATTACTAGACCAGTGCTTGTGCTACGGGAGCCCTCTCTCCCGATGACCAATGTGTGTACGCGCGAGAGTATGTAGATGAGAGCGTGTTTGTGAGTGTGAAAATCTGAATGAACGTCTTTGGGACCACTCGATAATTGCACAATTCTTCTCCCGTATCAATGGTCAATTGAATCATTTCACAAAACAGACGAGACAACGCACAGTACTTTTTCACCCTTCTCTCACTCTTTCTCCCTCTCATTTTTGTGTTTTATCGAGTGGTTCCTTCCCACACTTTAAATTGTATATCCCTGCATCCATTGAATGCTGAACGTACAATAATAGCTGTGACTTCTTCTATGACTGGATTGATTCTCAAAATAGCTCCTTGTAAACTTGCGGCTGTGTTCCAAACACTGGTATTCTTCAACTCAAAACAAGAGACTGAGGTAGCATGTTCTTTTCCATATTTTCTTCACTACTCTTGGTTAACTCTTTCTTTAAATTTAAATAGTAGGATCGATAAAGCTAACTACCACAAATTGTTATCCCATAGACGTGGCTTTTCGTCTATGTTTAACTCTGTGATAATATAAATTCGTTCATAACGTTTTCATCGCCGTTAACAATCGCCTTAGAATTCTTAAAAAATTAAAATAAATAACTATCGCCCTTGTAAACCTGCTCCCTACTACCGCTTTGAGATATTCATGCATGGCGCATGGAAAGAGTGTGTTTAAATGAACTTAACAATTTGAAACAAACATTTTTCCACACACAAATGTACATAAAGGGGAAAAGACTAATGTAAATAATTTGAAATCTGTTCGCATTGCTGTTGATTTCATTAAATGGGGTTATAAGGTTAACATCTTGGTCACAAGCTGCTGCCCGTAAACGTGGTCTCAAACATTTCTAGCAATCGAGTACAGTCATTTAATTACTTCCGACTTATCGATGCCTCCCACTGCTCGGTCTCCGAGGCCTGACGTGTCTCACTCAGTCCCTTATGCAGCTGTTTGGTACACAGCCAATTCAACTCCTCTCTAAATAACTGTTCAATTGTAATGCGTTTGTTGTTCGTATTAAAAGAATTTAAATATCGACCAGAAAGTTTTTCATTTCAAGGAACCTTCTCTCTGCCAGCAAGAGGCTCGACTCACCACGTAGCAAGAGACAGGGCAGCGGCTGACACTTCTTTTCGTTAAAATATGCCTTTCTTTCTTTTCCTCCATGCTGCATCTAACATCAATGGTGTGCAGCTCTTAAGTACCTTGTAGAACGCACTGGTAGAGACACTCACGTATACACAAACATTTCCAAGTCGAAGCCCTTCACTCCTTGTGAACCGGAACGCTCTTCCTGGCTCTGGCGCCCCTCTCTTCTTTCGCTGATGCTCATTTCCGCCCCCCAGAGTAGCGTAACAGTACACACTGTAAATACTTGATGTGTGAATCTTCTTCTCTTGTGCGCATGTTCCGTCACCACTCCCGCCCCGCCCCGCCCTGACCCCGCCCCGACCTCACCCCCCGCCCTGACTCCATGTGACCGTGCCCCGCCTGTCCGTCCTACTGATGAGTGCCGTGCCCGCAGGCGGTCCAGCTCGCTGAGGCAGGGTCTGAGCGCGGGCGGGCGACGCAAGAGCAGCCTGGAGGACATCGGGCTGCAGCGCGCCGAGCCCCCCCAGGGCCTCCAGGGCCTCCAGGGCCTCCAGGCGGGGCTGCCCGGCCTGCAGGCGCACAGCCCCGGCGTGCCGCGCGTGCCGGTCAACCCCATCAAGATCGCCCTCAACGGGAGCATCGGCCTGGAAGTGACGCCGCCCGACCAGGACCAGCAGGGCCTCAGCCCCTCCGGCCTCAGCCCCGGCGCCATGGGCGGCGGCATGGGAGGCGGCATGGGCGGCGGCATGGGAGGCGGCATGGGAGGCGGCATGGGAGGCCTCAGCGCCATGGGCAGCCACGCCCACTCGCCGCCCTCGCCGTCCGGGGGCGGCGCGCCCTCGTCCCCGGTGGGCGACCCTCAGAACTTACAAGGGACGATAGTATGATATAACCTTATGTGGGGGCGGCGGATGAGCGGCGCTCGCAACAAGTGGCTGTAAAGCCCTTGGCTGCGATGTGAGCCTCTCGTCGGTCCGACGCCCCCACAGCGCCCGCTGCGCACCCCTACCGCCGCCAGGCACGCCCTGTGACACGCCAGTGGCACCCCAGTGACACACCAGTGACACCCAGTGACACCGCGGGGGACGGCCCGGCCCGGCCCGGCCCGGCCGGAGCACCCCAGTGGCGTCCGGTGATACTTGCACCTTCGCGGCGGGTCCCGGCCCCGCCCGGCCGCTCACCACTGTGCACCGCGACACACTTGCTTCCTTGCACGGTCAGTGCCAATAGGAACCCCAGCCGCTGTGTGCCAGCGCGCTAGAGCTGGTCGCTGCTCACCGCGTGTTATCAACTCAACTCAACAGACTGTATTGTACAGAGTCATGTTTAAATATGTAAAAAATAAACTGTTAGATTTTTTTACCCCTCTTCTACATATTTTGTGACTTGTTACATGCTAGAAAAGTAGGACATATAGATTTTGTAAATCTTGAAAGGCTGTACAAAATTGTAAACGACGCAATTTTCATGATGGGAAGTAATCATTGTTTAAACTCTGTTAACATTAACTTTTGTTTGTTCTTTTACGTGAAGCGTGTTACAGATTGTTAAAGAGAATCTAGGGTAACGAATGTAACAAAGTACTATCGTAGTCTTGTCTTGAATTGTGACTTTTAAGAAAGACCAGAAACTTATTACTGACAGCAGAGAAAAATGTGATGTAAACAGCCCTGGTATTGAAATACCAACAATTAATTTGACAATAAACCCAGTGGTGGGAAAGAAAGTATAAGAAATAAATATCACATCATGTTGACACTGTGAACTCTAAAGGTGAAACTATGGGTATTATATGTATGTGTGCAGTGAAATTTTAGCTGTATAAGGATTGTTTTACCTTAAATTCAGTAATATTTTGAAGTTTGTTATTTTCTTTCATAGTCTCTGCTAGGTATGAAGAAATGTTTATGGATCAATCTGAAGTATCGGAATCAGGGAACAAAACACATTTATTTTTTAAGAAGACCTTACCTTTGACCTCCTATGTAGACAGATATGTTCTATTAACATATTAGAATTTTAAAATAGCAAGCCCTAGAATTGTTTGAGAATGCAGAAGTCAAATAAGTAAGTCACTTGGTATTACAGTGTGCACTTGATTTTTGCTCCTTGATTTCTGCACGCGAGTCATCCCCACCACTTCTTGGGGACAAGCCCGGGGTACCCGGGCGGGCGACCCCGGCCGACCCTCGGGGAGCCAGGCGGCAGGGGATTACCGAGGGGATTAAGCGGCTTAGCGGAGGGGTGCTGCATGTTCCGTTCGCATAGTGTTCCGTTCGAAAAATTTAAGATGTTATTTAAGAATCACATTGTACGTGAAAAAATAATGCGATCAGGTCTAAACGGCATGAAAATATTCCAACTTTTAGTCTTTTGGTGCCAGCGGCATGCAATAATCAAGCTGGCACCAAAATACTAAAAGTTGGAATATTTTCATGCCGATTTAACTGATCGCATCATTTTTTCACGTACAATGTGATTCTTAAATAATATCTTGAACTTTTTGAACGGAACAGTATTTGTACGAAACAGGCTGCACCCCTCCGCTCAGCCGCCTAATCCCCTAGGTAATCCCCTGCCGCCGGGTCGGCCGGGTGGGCCGAGGGTCACGCTCACGGCCCAGGGCTAGCCGCCTGGGTCTTCCTTGATTTCTGCACAGCGTGATGAACATTTGACGTGCAAAAATCAAGTGCACACTGTAGTTGAAGATCATAAACTTTTCTATTTTTTCAAACCAAACGGATGACTTTGTATTCTAACTTAATTTCTACATTTACACCTTTCCAGTCATTCAAAATAACAGCTAACCAAAGAAAGTTGTTTAGGTAGCTCACAATATTGTACTTACTTGAAAATGTATTTCCTGCATCATCTCCTGTAATCTACCTCTCCTACGAATAAACTTTATGAAGGTATTGAAAAACTGTACTTCCAGCCATCAATGCTATATGTGTTTAAGCCCCAGAAGAGGGTACCCTGTGAGTTTGGTCGAAATCTGAGACAATTTTGTGCAGGGGGACTCTAGTGTGCCCCTTGACCACTTCCCGAGTGTTGATTGAACCAGAAACCGGGGTTTTCGGCGAAAAAATGCGACGATAGATTTGCTGAGGGAAGTGCATCCGCCGAAGCGTTTTTCTCCCAAAGTAAGTCCGATATCGGGCTGCTTGGACTTGCTATATGTGTTTTAGCCCCAGAAGAAGGTACCCTGTGAGTTTGGTCGAAATCAGAGACAATATTTTTTTTAGGCCGAAAATCGCCAAAACGCAAAGGCTATAGCCTTTGCATTTTAACGATCTTCGGCCGAAAAATAATGTTGCTCCAAAGTGACGGGGGTTGTGCAGGGGGACTCTAACGCACCCCTAGACCAACCCCCGAGGTCAGCCTGTGAGTTTGGTCAAAATCGGAGACATTTTTTTTTTCGGCCGAAAATCGCAAAAACTATGCCTTTGCATTTTTACGATTTCCGGCCGAAAAATAATGTTGCTCCAAAGTGACGGGGGTTGTGCAGGGGGACCCTACCGCACCCCTAGTCCAACCCCCGAGGGTAGCCTGTGAGTTTGGTCGAAATCGGAGACAATTTTTTTTCGGCCGAAAATCGCAAAACCGCAAAGGCTATAGCCTTTGCATTTTTACGATTATCGTCCGAAAAATAATGTTGCTCCAAAGTGACGGGGGTTGTGCAGGGGGACTCTAACGCACCCCTAGACCAACCCCCGAGGGTAGCCTTTGAGTTTGGTCGAAATCGGAGACAATTTTTTTCCGGCCGAAAATCGCAAAAACGCAAAGGCTATAGCCTTTGCATTTTTACGATTATCGTCCGAAAAATAATGTTGCTCCAAAGTGACGGGGGTTGTGCAGGGCGAGGGGGGAGCCACTTCGAAAAGTCATTGTCCGGGTAGGAAAAAAGTCAATTTTACAGTCAAAAAAGTCACTACAAGTCAAAAAAGTCACAACAAACCAAAACAGTCACCACAAGTCGAAAAAGTCAAAAAAAGTCAAAAAAGTCACCTACAGTCAGAAAAAGTCTCGAAAAGTCAGAAAACGTCTCGAAAAGTCAATAATTTTTTTTCTAAAAACAGTGACAGTTTTTTAAAATTCGTCATTTTGAATAACTTGCACGATATACCGAGGCGCATTTTCAACGTTTAAAAAGTCCCGCCGGTCCGCAACTAGTCTCGTACGTGCCACCCGTGCCACCAGACCAGCCCTCTTCTTGCCGCCAGCCGAGCTGGCAGCTATCTCCAGGTCGAAGCTTGAGCAAGCTTGAGCGTGTTTCTTCATGTCAACAACACCAGCGTAGACTGTTTATTTGGATTCTTGGGGGTAAGTAACCGTGATCTTTCGAAATTTTGTGAAGTTTTGTCGCTAGTCGCAAGGATAGGGCTATTTTGAATTGTTGATGCTAAAGTTACTGGCGTTGGGGAATACTCTTGCAGGAAGAACCCCTATTTTTTTTTTTAATTTGTCAAGAGTGAGGTGAAACGAAATTGCTGAGAATCCGCATCATAAGTTTTCTGTTGAAGTCAAAGATAGGCACTGATTTGGTGAAAAATATCCAGTAACAACTCGAGGCTGACATGGCCTGATTAACCTCTAAACTTGAGATCTTTCTTTCAATCATGATGCACAAGAGGGAGCATGGGGTTGGGCATCTAGCGAATAGCCCTGGTTTTAAACAAATTTGTTTTTTTTCCCCCTTTTCGCCCTGCTTTGACCATTTTATTTTACAGGTTTGCTGAGACCTGTTCATAAACAACAGTTAGAGGAAACAGTGGCAGCTTCCTTACTGTGTTTCCCACCATTCATCATGTTGGTGAGTAGAGGCATGTGCATGGATCATTTACAAATATTTTCCCAAAGCTCATAGCAACATTTTGAGATCTGTGTGAACATTTTAGTTTTAAAACTATCCTGAGAGGTATCATAGCTTGTCTCTTATTGGAAGGCTAACTTTCTCGAGAGTTTATCTCGTCCTTATATACAAGTAATTAAAGTGGAAAATACCCATTGAAACAGTAGAATTTTTGCATGATTAGTATTAGACTACCAGGATGGTATTTAAATAGGATGGTATTTTTTAAAAAAAATAATTTTTGTGTGCAGCTTTATAACACATTTAAGTGTTTGTTGGCATTAGTGTCGTGTAATGTCTTTTCTGTTGAGATGTTAAACGGATGGAAAATCAGATCTTAAAGTCAGCTATTCCGGTCAAAGCTGTTTCTAAAGTTGTTAATATTAAAAAGTAAAATATTTTGAGCCATGTTGAGCAAATACATTTTCCTCTAAGTAATATGTTTACTTTTTGTTTATAGGAGACCGGACTTGAAAAGCTGGAAGCGGACACTGAAAGAGATAAGCCAAAGGAGCAGGACACTACAATAATTGATAACTCAAATGTGGGCAACGAGTCAGAGCAGGAGAAGGCCAACATAAATGGATCTGAGCAAACTAAACTTGAGGTAAGCCTTACTTTTATACTTCCACAGTTCATTTCAATGACATGACAAGGGCTATTAGTGATCTTAATTTAGTGTGGGTGAAATTTTTGAGTTAATGAAAAAGTGGTGTGACTAATTGAAAAAGAATCACCCATGCATTAAATAGCAGTTATCAACTATCTATTGCTACTCTAGAAGAGTATATTCTAGCAAACCCCCTCCAGGAACACCCTCTTGTTATTTTGTAATTGCTTTACAAGTATTTTGAGGAAATATCAAGGATTTTGTCGTATTAAGTGGATGTGTCTGGCTCTTCCACAGAATTTCAGAATTTTTTTGAATCAAATAATTTAAAAAAAAAAATTCCTCAAAAAACTTGTAAAGCAAATACAAAATAACAGAGGGATGTTCCTGGAGGAGGTGAACAAGTATGCTTCCCACTAGAAATGCCTTTAAATTAGTGGAAACACTTTCACATTTTTTACTCGTTCTTTACCTCCTGTCTTTGAAGTTATAATTCTTGAGGTAAAAAGAACGAGTATTGTGTTTGGTCACACCTAATTTAGAAACATGGATTCATCTCTAAAGCTATAGTACCCAAATACATGATTATATACTTTTTTTAAACCGCATACCGAACCGAACAATCCATAATAGAAGTTTTTTTGTGTTATGGGGAAACAAAAAAATTCATTTAGAGAAAAATTATAAGTTTTAGTACAGAAGCTTTTGATACACCTTAATCATTATTTTATCTTCTAAGTGAACTAAATACTGGCATGCATGATACTATAAAACTTTATAAGAAATGTGTTTCGCTGTTATTGTAGAAGGAAAAGAAGTGATTTCACAAGATAATTCGATGTTTGTTGGTTTTAATGAGGGGAAGACCGTGGAATTGAAAGTAGGTTAGTAGTGCGGTAGAAGCGCCATCTATTGGTAGTGTGACGTATCACGATGCAGAAGTGTCGACGCAAACGATATCTACCGGATAATATAGAAAACGCACGCCGGGATATGTAAACAGAAGAAAACTGATGACAATGAGATAAACTGGTTACCATTGACATCTTGTTATAAATTCGTTGGCATCGTTTGACGGTATTGCGACGGCATTCTGATTTAACTGTAAGTTGTAAGAAGGTAAGTATAAATTTATCGTGAATATAAATATAAGGCAACATTTTACATTGAACTTCTGCTCTCTTAATGGTATTACTCTTAGAAGGGTACCTAATAATTGTGCATTAATGAATTTTTTTCAGCAATGTACGTTACGTTTATTACGTTTGTTACGTTAATTACGTTTATTACGTTAATTACGTTTGTTACGTTAATTACGTTTGTTACGTTAGTTACATTTTAATAATTCTAATAATAATCATATGTTACATTTATGATGTGAACTCTCTACAAGAATGTAATTTTCAACAGTTGACGGCAGTCGATTTTCCTAACTGGCATCAGCATCAGCTGCTCCTCTCTCATCTGCCACACGCTGTTTGGCTCCACAAGGGTTCATCCTTCATGCATCATTTGGTATCATCGATTAAACTTTTTCAACAGACATTTACCAAACATCTTTACTTTAATTTCAATCTAATAGTAACAAACGTAATAATAATTGCTGAAAAAAATTCATTAATGTACAATTATTAGGTACCCTTCTAAGATAAATTATAGTAATACCATTAAGAGAGCAGAAGTTCAATGTAAAATGTTGCCTTATATTTATATTTACGATAAATTTATACTTACCTTCTTACAACTTACAGTTAAATCAGAATGCCGTCGCAATACCGTCAAACGATGCCAACGAATTTATAACAAGATGTCAATGGTAACCAGTTTATCTCATTGTCATCAGTTTTCTTCTGTTTAAATATCCCGGCGTGCGTTTTCTATATTATCCAGTAGATATCGTTACTCTTTCAAAATAAAATTACTACTCCTTATCAAAAATCTTACATTTATACATTATACTTAAAAAGATGAATCCATGTGTCTAAATTAAGTGAGACAAACTACCATATTCTTGATTTTCATCTCCTACTTCGGGTAAAGAACGAGTTTAATTCTTATATACCAAAGCACTTTGGTATATACTTGGCTTCTTGTTTTTACTAAAGGAAACTTATTGAGTTATTTTATTTTATTTTTTTGTAATCTATTTATTTTGTTTCAGAATGGATCCAAGGTTGTGCAAGTGTTAGTGCCAGAAAAGGAACCATCATCATTACCTGAGCCAGCACCCTCACCGATGTGGCATATAATTGAAACAAGCATGGGTGTGATTGTCCCTAAACATGTAAAACTGATTTTAGATTTGCTAGGCTTTAATAATTTTGTATCTTTGAAGGAAATTGATGCCTCTGATATGGACGAAGTAGAAAAGTATGTAACTAGTGGCAAGCTTTTAAAAAAGATAAAGTCACAGTCAAATCTTCATCACTTTGTACCCGATGGTGAATGGGCAACTTTTAGTTTTGTGCCAGGAACTCGTAAACTAATTTTCAAAATTGTTGAGTATGTTGCAAGGAACCACAAAGTCATGGATAAGACCTTAGTTGGCAAAAGAGTTTTTTCATTATTGAGTGATTGTAATGAACAATCTGTGGGTGATGTTCATAGTAAAATAAGCAGGCAAAGCATGAATAATAATAGCGGAGAAAAGACTACTGAGTTTGTACCAACAACTAATTTTCTTAAGGAGATACAGGCTATTAGAAAGCTGGTTGAGAATTATTGTAATTCAAGGGAGACTCTGAAATCTTATTCTGTCAAAATGAAAACTATGGAAATTAATGTTAAAGTTACTGAAAGTAGCATTAAAGGACCAATGCTAAGTGGTAAAATTAAGTGTCCTCTATGCTCAAAACTTCAATCTGTGCACCGAGAACCTACTAAGACGTGGACTGTCTCTAATTTTACTCGGCACATGACAAGTGTTCATTCTAAAAATAGTTCATTGTCATCAATTTCAAATATTTTCAGTGCTAGTTCTAAGAAAACTGTGCCCAATGATGCTGGTGAAAATCCACATGTGGATGTTGATGATGATCTAGATGTTCATGTAATCTCAGATGCTGTAAATACATCAGACAACAATGGAGAGGATTTTTAAATTCAGAGCAGCATTGTGGGACAGATGTTGCTCTATCTCAACCAGAGTCCAACTATTTTTCGAAGGGCCAGAGGAGAAAGCGTGCACTTATGCACCATACTCCAGGTCAAACACTTTTGACTTCTTACTTTCCGTTGTTGTCAAGTATTGAAGCCCTTGTATCTCAGAAAGATGATTTAATAGAGAGCTTGTCAGCATTTGTTAAGGACCTATTAGAAGAAAAACAAAATAAAAGCAATGTTAAGGACAAGTTACCTGTATTACTTAAAATTCTTCTAACTGCTTCTGAACAAAATTCAGAAAAGAAAAGTCATGGTAATAGATACAATAATGATATCAAATTGTTTTCTTCCTATACTCTACTTACTGCTGGACCCATGTTTTATGAATGGCTACAGTCCAATTATTGCGCGGTTGGCGCGCGGGTAACGTCATTCAGTCTTCCGTTTTGAAGTTGCGCGCCGAAGTACCGCCTTGGCGGCCGAAATACCGCCTTGGCGAACGCCGCGTACCGCCCTGTAGCGGCCAGAGGTTGGCAACGCTGGCTACCGCCCTCCCACCTCTCCCCTCCCCTCTCGCTCCTACCGCCGCCTCCCACCGTCAGACCAAGATCGGTCGGTCCTCATTTGGCTGCTGTGGGTCGAAGAGGTAAGATGTATTATAGTTTAAGGTCGCTGTAGGTTGGCTGGGTTTGAATGGAAACACCACGTGTTGGGAGCTACATGCGTTTCCTGTGTCCGTCTGGACTGGAATTGGGGTGTGTAGAGGTTTTGTTCAGATTCTCCGAACGGTTGCGCATTTCCTTCTTGGGTTCTCGGTGTTGGCCTTCAGCTCGAGTTTTTCTCGGTCGCACTTGACTCTTCCGAAATGCAGGCGTCGCGTAACTTGCTCTCATTCGCGTTCAAGAGAGGGCTGCTCTGAGTTCACATCTAGGTTAGAATGCCTGCCTCGTGTTGCAGTATTTCAGTATAGAGCTGTGTATGGGACATCTAGGTTAGAATGCCTGCCTCGTGTTTCAGTATTTCAGTATAGAGCTGTGTCTGGGACAAGAGAGGAATAACGCACTTAAATTTAGGATCTTCTCATTTATTTTGAAACATTCGACATACTAATTTAGTGCTATCTTTTGTTATTCTTCAGGATGATGCTGATTCTTTCGTCTAACCAGTACCTTGAATTCTGATTGAAAGTGTGGGGCCAGCTGATGAATGCTCGAATATATTGGCCTGCTTGGAATTCCTTTTGCGATGTTTGAGGCTGCATTGCAACATGACCAATAGCTCAAGGTGTGTATTTCATTTACTGGCTTATGCTGGGCTCTATTATCCATCACATTTCTTTGCTACCTGCTTGTCAGTCTCCATGCTAATAAGTATTGTTTGTCTGTTTCAGGTTGCCAAGTTGCATTCGTTCTGTTGAACCCTGCCCTTGACGGCTCCCACTTCACTTCCAAAGACTTCCATGGGGCTGCTTAGATCTTTACTCTGTCTGCCATCGCAGTGCTGATAAGCTGTTTTCATCTGTGATGTCATGTCCATGTCTGGTGCTTCTGCTGAGCATATGGTGGGTATTTCATGGTTCAGCTGTGCTCTTTTATACATCAGATTTGTTGCTATCTGCTTGCCCTTCTTTCCTTTCTTTCATGCTAATAGGTTTTTCTTAATTCTTTCAGGTATTCACCATGTTCTGCATAATGTACTGAAGCTGTTATTTCACCTCTTAATCTCCATCCGCTGTTTGCTGTTGCAACCTTATCATCTGCAGTGGTCATGCTGCTTATGTGAAGGTAAGCAATGTTAAGAGCAAGACCTACTTGATCAGCTACACTGGACGTTTTGTTGTGTACAATACCCTCTCAAAACGCATTCTAAACCCGAGCCTCGCCCAAGCCCACCTCCTGGCTACACCGCTTAGTGGAAGGGACTAGGGACGTTTTGGAACTACGTCAGAGCCTTTAAAGAATTCTTAACCCCCATAGTGCAGATTTTATTTAAAACATAAAATATTCTGAATTTAGTTTCAATGAAAGTGATGTAATTGTTCCCCTAACTTATTTGAGAATATTTTCATCTGGTTGTGTGATGAACAACTTCAACAATCATGAGCAGTAATTCGGGCGGAGACCGTAGAGCTATTTGCTACCACGGGCTGAAGGCTGGGGGGGAGGGGGGGTCCCCAGAGTGGCTTACTTTTGGCACGTTCAGACTCAGTCCTGTCAGGGTTTTGTACGCAGTGGAATATCCAGTGGAGCTGATCAAGGTGGTCTTATTTAAGTGTGACGGTATTGATTTTTGAAAGAAATCTGAGAAGTTAAAAAAGACTTGTGTATTTTGATTTGCACCCACTTGAAATAATTTTTTGAAGCATCTTCGCTTGTAAGTGACTATTCCCGTGGCTGAGACTAATGTCTACACACATCTGCTAACTTGAGCAAAGTTGTAACTGGGACAAATATGGCTTACCTTTAATGAAGAGTGGTGCATTTATATTTATACAATTTGCAAATGAGTGCCCAAAGAGAAATCCTGTTCTTTGTCTGCCGAACAGCACATTGTTGCTGCTGCCTCAAAGATCTTTTCCCATTTGGATTCAAAATTCAGATCTTGGAGCTAAATAGCCATTTTGGCAATGTTCATTTCCTGCCTCACCAGTACACTGGACATGCTTTCAAGGATGATTCATTGAATCTTATCCTTTGGAGTAAGGATTTAATAATGTATAGCTCTGATCAGATTATTGAACTTTTTCTCAAAATAAAAGAAATTAGGTTGCTAGTCTCTTTTGGAGAACATTTGTAGTAGTAAAAGCAGTAGTTCATATTGCAATTTGTAATTGAGCACTTGGGGGTTTCATCTCAAGGTAGTTTGCCACTAGCAGACTGTGATTGGTTTGGGAAGACAGACCTTTGACAACAGGAACTGAGTTAAGCCACATTTGGAGTGCATTCCTGGCACAGCACTACCTGTTTGGTTGGGCTGCTGTACAAGCTATAGTAAATAAATGATAATATTCAGCAATTTAATATTTTAATTAACTTCTATTAGTATGAGTAGACCTTTCATGACAGTAACTTTGATAAACAATGAATTTTTTGAGCTTGCCTAGTACAGCACCACTCCTGTGGTGAATTTTAATGTCTAGTCAGTTACTTTGATTTCTTTCATTTTGAAATTCAGTGCCCTGAATTTAAGATCAGGCAGTAAGAAATGTTTCCCTTTTGCAGAATGGTGAAAAAGCATTTAGTTATTTGTATTTTAAATATCTGTCGAGGGAAGCTTTGACATAAGTTATGAAAGTCTACTCATTCCTTTCATTTGAAAAGTTCACTTGGTATTGCACCACTGTTCTGAATCAGAATATCTCTGAAACTCACCTATGAAGTAGAAGGCAATTGGCTTTCAAAATTAAACTGCCACTTTCTACCTTTGCTGGTTGTGAAATCAATAGAAAATTGCAATATTGCTGCTAGTACTTTGGTCTCCATTAATACAAGAAATACTAGAAATCATAGTGGGTAAATTTTGACACTAAAATCGTGGAATGTTTTTGAGTTGCTGCCATAGTGACTAAAACAGATGCATGTCATGTTGAATAAGTTACCTGTATAATGGTGAATAACATCACGCATTTGTTTAATAGTTTAATTGATTTTATTACCATTCATAGAGAATCACTTGCTGCTGTGTTAGTCTGCTCAGAGCTACCAATAACTGAAAGCAAACTTATGGTAGGAGTGAATTTTATGTCTGTTTGCCACTTTGGTTTGTGGTAATCATTTTCAATAAAATATTTGAAGTAGACGTAACTTTGGGCTCATTATAGCTTTACCTTCTTTAAATTGCTGAACATATTTTGATTTCAAATTAAAATACCTTAGCAAGATGTAATATTTTGGCACGTCATCACTTGTACCTGCCATATTGAATTAAAGAGGGATTGTAGAATTTTTTTTTTTTATTTTTGTCTTTTTAAATAAATCAACAGTTGTGATGAAATGATACTCTTTTCTTGAACTGCTTCTGATACATATTTGTTTTTGCAGGTTACATGAGGGAGTTACGGGGAAAGGAGAACCAAATGTGCAGCCGTTGACGATTCTTCAAATCAAGCAACCAACTCAAGAAAGGACTGAAGATTCTTCAAAACTCAAGACGAGGATGTCAGCATGGAGAAATGAACTTACTTGCTTCTGGTAATTTTTTAAAACTAATATTTATAGTTGAAATAGATGCAACTGACTTCATTTTAGCTTCACCTTCCAATTGCTGAATATATATTGATTGCTAATTGAAATACCATGGCATGACCATGGCAAGATGGAAAATTTTGGCATGTTCTCTCTATTAAAGACGGATTGGATAATTTTTTTCACATCATGTCTTCCTAAATAAAGTCAACCAAATCGTGAAATAATGATACTCTTTTATTGAACTGCTTCTGATACATATTTATTTTTGCAGGTGACAAGACGAAGTTACGGGGAAAGCAGAACCAAATGTGCAGCCGTTGACGATTCTTCAAATCAAGCAACCAACTCGAGCAAGGACGACTGTGAAGATTCTTCGAAACTCAAGACGAGGCTGTCGGCATGAAGAAATGAACTTACTTTGAACTTACTTTTGCTAATGTGAGCAACGATTGCTTCATGTGGAGGAGAGATCAGTCACAGTGGAACATGGAATGGCCCGAGGTCCTGGTACGCATTTCTCGGGCTCCTTTAGTGACATGTTATTGAAGGTTCACCAGGCCACTGCTTGCTCTCGGGTCCTGTGTTTCATCTCGTCGGCTGTGATTGAGTTCATATGAAGTGATTGTTGCGTAGAGTCAGTTTATGAGGGGTTTTAATTAAACTCCTCTTGACAGTTAATTTGACTAGTTTTTTCCAGATGGAACTTTGTTTGACCTCCCCAGAAATTTTACTTGGGCCGCATCACATAGGGATCTCGAGATAGCCTAAAAAAGGGCCTTTTTTTGCAGGCCTCCCATTGGCCAGCTGCTCTTGCTTCTTTTTGTTCTTCTTCCAATAAAGCTTGTTTTCCTTTATTCAACTGTTTGTTTATTTATTTGTTGTTTTTTTTTTTTGTTGCCGCTGTTCCACTGCTCCAAGTCCCGAGCTCAGCTGCTGCGCCTTCAAAGGCGCAGCAGCTGAGCTCAGAGCAGTGGAACAGCGGCAACAATTCTTTTTTTCCCCTCCTTGGCTGTTGGGTTTGGCTTTCCTTGCTCGAGCAGCTCATTGGTGGAAACCAATGAGCAGCTCGAGCAAGGAAAGCCGAAGCCAACAACCAAGGAGGGGAAAAAAAAAAAAAAGTACAAGTGCTGAAAAGTAAACAAAGCATGAATGTCAACAACAACAAAGAGCAGAAGACACAGGATGAGAAAGTGGGAGGAACACTGCAAAGGCCAAATACTAAGTCCCAAAAAAAGAGAAGAAGAAATTGGCCAGTGGCAGAGCAGCACAAATGTCAACAAAATTGTAAACAAATGTAAACAAAATTGTAAACAAAGCACTGTGTTCCTCTAAATTTCTCATACATTCAGAGAGAAGGAAGGCAGAGCAAGGCGAGGCATAGGACCCGCTGGGATTCGAACCCAGCAGTGAGACAAGTCCCACTCCATGAGGCCGTATTATACCAAAGCCAGAGGGAAAACAGCAGAGCACAGAGCAGTAAAAAAGTATCCATTCAAAAATTGAAATTCAAAAGCAAAGAGAGAGGAATCCCCTCTCCTTTGCCCCCTCTCACACACACATTGACCTTCAGGAGACTGGCCTGGGTCAACATGCCAGCAAGAGGGGGCAACTACAACAAGTTTAAAGCAAGCAAAAATTTACATTTCAAAAGTACAAGAGCAAGACACCCACTCCTCACACCCTGACCATGAGGAGTCTGGCCGAGGTCAAAGTGCGAGGAAGCAAGCAAAAATTTAGATTTGAAAGGTTACCACTAAAATGCCTACTCCTCACACCCTGACCTTTAGGAGTCTGGCCGAGGTCAAAGTGAGAGGAAGCAGGCAGGCCAAATGGCGCAAAACAAAGCATTAAATGGATACTTTTTGCAATAGAGCAAGGAAAGAGCAGCAGCAGACACAAAGGCAACACTCAAATATATCAAGAAGCAAGGCCCATCACTCATATATGTTTAACAAAAACAAGCTTTAGTACTTTAAAAAGCATTTCGCCATATTATTTAATGCCTTCAGAAAAACATAAAACTTGACTTGTTGGCGAGATACCAATCATGAATAAGATATAGAGAAAACTGAATGACTATCATTTATCTAAATAACACACCAAATCTGGTAATAAAGATGAGTGAAGGGCCATGCACTTTCAACAATATTGCATTTAAAACACATAAAACTGATCCACAAGGTTATTTGATAGCTAGACGGCATTCTGAGAATGAACATGCCATACTCTAAATGATTTAAACCTTAACAAAATTTGGAAAAAGAAAAGGCCTCATTTGTCTTATGACTAATGTCACATTTAATTTTCTGGTTAAAAAGATGCAATGAACATGCCATACTCTAAATGATTAAAACCTTCACAAAGTTTGGCAAAAGGAAAGGCCTAATTTACCTCATGAATAATGTCACGTTTAATTTTTCTGGGTAAACAGAAGCAATATTGTTCAAAGAGCAAGAGGGCAATAGGGCAAGTAAAGAACAGCAGACACAGGGGCAACAGGGCAACACTCATATATCAGTAAGCAAAAGCCGTCACTCATCTCTGTTCTCCACAAAACAAGATTTACTACTTTAAAAGCCTCTATCCGAATTATTAAATGCATCCAGCATATGACTAGTTGGCAAGATACCACCCTTAAATAAGATGGATGGAAAAGTGAACAAGTATTATTTTTAAAAAGCCAAATACCTTAGAAAGGTAATTGCACATCGATAAAATGCTGATGATATCTCTTATGGATATCAGTTGGCAAGATACCAACCATAAACTAGATCGATAAGTGAACAACTAGTATTTATACAATTGACAAACAAATTCTGGATAAAGACGAGTGACTGGCCATACACTTTAAACAATATTGCATTGAAAACAAATAAATCTACACAAGACTATTGTATTATTAAGTTTGTTTGAAAACTAGAAGGCGTTTTGAGAATGAACATGACTTACTCCAAATGATAAATATCTAAACAATACTTTCAGTTCTTGAAAAAAAAAAGATCTCATTTACATTTAATTATTCTCACTACGAAGATGCAATATTGTTCAAAGAAGAAGAATCATCATGAGCACAGAACTGCGATTTCAAGTGGAAGGATACCCACTAATGCAACAAGCCCTACTGACTCAGCCAAGAGTCCTAGCTTCCCTATTTTCCCCCCAATGTTAACTTATACAAAACCCTTTGATTTTGAAATGAACACACAAGTGTGCCTGATAGAAAATGCTACTACTGTTGTAGGCTGTCTGTCGCCTAATCGGAATCCATGGCTGGGTACCAACTAATGCATCAAGCCGTAATGACTCGGCTGAGTGTCCTGGCTTTCCTATTTTCTCCCAATTCCTATCCTCACTTTACCTAGGATGCCCTCCTTTTCCCATTTAAACAAGAACGCAAAGTAAAATTAATTTATGGTGCACACTATTGCCCAATTAAAGAGGTTCATCTAGATCGTGTCCAGGATTCCCTCACAGAGAGTACTAAGGATGACCTTCTTTTCCCATTTAAACAAGAACGCAAAGTAAAATTAATTTATGGTTCACACTATTGCCCAATTATAGAGGTTCATGGATGAACCATAGCCAGTTATCTCTGGCCATGAGGTAACCTAACCTTTATACCTAACCTCCCTTGGGCACTACATTATGTGCCACAAGAAAATTACAGCCTTTCAAGAAAATATCGACAATCCGCTAATAAGAAATGTCATTGAAAAGTTACACCCAATGCTGATGGTTAATTCTAGGCTTACAGTAGGCGCTCAGCAGAAAGAGGCACCATCAGCCATCCTAGAAGCGAGGACGTTCAATTTGTCCTCTCCAGCACAATAAAATATATCGAATTTAATCATAAAAGAACTATCACACTCCCCCTAATTGATTATTTAAAAAATATTACGTTGGAAACAAATATTATCACAATTTCACTCACACTTTTCGCAAAACCACACGCAGCCGCCATGATGCCAGATCCACAGTTGCAAATTTGCCCACCAGGTGGCGCGGAAACCACACATCCGCCAACATGGCCGCCAGATACCAACCAACTTTACTTGACTTGACTTGACTTGAGAGAACCAGGCCACAATTGACCCACGCCATGGTTAAATCGCAGCTGCCGCCGCGCGAAAATTTAAACCGGAGAAGCGCCGTAAGCATTAAAGAGAGGCAGAGGGAAGAGTAAAGTAGAGCAGGCTGTGCTCTCCTCCCAGCTTTCGCCTGCTTTCGCCCTTTGCCCCTCCAGAGTCTCCCTGCACAACTACCGTCATTTTGGAGAGAAAAAAAATTCGACCCAAAATCGTAAAAATGCAAAGGCTATAGCCTTTGCGTTTTTGCGATTTTCGGCCGAACAAAAATTGTCTCCGATTTCGACCAAACTCACAGGTTACCTCCTTCTGGGACCAAAACACATAGCAAGTCCTAGGAGTCCTATACCGGACTTCGTTAGTGAGAAAATAGGCCCCTAAGCCACCTCGCCCGAACACATTGCGCGCTATTAGGAAATAGTGCATTCCCTCGCAGACAAACCGGGTTTTCGGACGAACTGACCCTTGGGGGTTGGTCGAGGGAGTACGTTAGAGTCCCCTGCACAACCCCCGTCACTTTGGAGCAACATTATTTTTTTGCCAAAAATCTTAAAAATGCAAAGGCTATAGCCTTTGCGTTTTTGCGATTTTCAGCCGATCAAAAATTGTCTCCGATTTCGACCAAACTCACAGGCTACCCTCGGGGTGGGTCTAGGGGTGCGTTAGAGTCACCCTGCACAACCCCCGTCACTTTGGAGCAACATTATTTTTCGGCCAAAAATCGTAAAAATGCAAAGGCTATAGCCTTTGCGTTTTTGCGATTTTCGGCCGATCAAAAATTGTCTCCGATTCCGACCAAACTCACAGGCTACCCTCGGGGTGGGTCTAGGGGTGCGTTAGAGTCCCCCTGCACAACCCCCGTCTCTTTGGAGCAACATTATTTTTCGGCCAAAATTCGTAAAAATGCAAAGGCTATAGCCTTTGCGTTTTTGCGATTTTCGGCCGATCAAAAATTGTCTCCGATTCCGACCAAACTCACAGGCTACCCTCGGGGGTTGGTCTAGGGGTGCGTTAGAGTCACCCTGCACAACCCCCGTCACTTTGGAGCAACATTATTTTTCGGCCAAAAATCGTAAAAATGCAAAGGCTATAGCCTTTGCGTTTTTGCGATTTTCAGCCGATCAAAAATTGTCTCCGATTTCGACCAAACTCACAGGCTACCCTCGGGGGTTGGTCTAGGGGTGCGTTAGAGTCCCCCTACACAACCCCCGTCACTTTGGAACAACATTATTTTTCGGCCAAAATTGTAAATATGCAAAGGCTATAGCCTTTGCGTTTTTGCGATTTTCGGCCGAACAAAAATTGTCTCCGATTTCGACCAAACTCACAGGCTACCCTCGGGGGTGGGTCTAGGGGTGCGTTAGAGTCACCCTGCACAACCCCCGTCACTTTGGAGCAACATTATTTTTCGGCCAAAAATCGTAAAAATGCAAAGGCTATAGCCTTTGCGTTTTTGCGATTTTCGGCCGAACAAAAATTGTCTCCGATTGCGACCAAACTCACAGGCTACCCTCGGGGGTTGGTCTAGGGGTGCGTTAGAGTCCCCCTGCACAACCCCCGTCTCTTTGGAGCAACATTATTTTTCGGCCAAAATTGGAAATCGGAAAAAGTCGGGGACCCTGGGGAGCGCGCTGAAAATTGTAATGGAGTATTGCAGCTGTTACTGTGCTGATATAACTTGTTGTATTGATAGCCCATAATGTTTTTGCAATTGCTTACATATGTAAATACACGTTATCATTCTAAAACGAGACCTAGGCTATTTACATTAATCTCTTTTGTTTCAATGGAACTGTAATTTATTCTAGTAGGTTGTCAGAGAGTCAGGGCTTAATCCTTCCACACAAGGGCCATTTTAAAACAGAAGACACAATTAAAATACTTCTTATTTTTAATAGAAGGTAAGATATAGCAGGTACATGTTTTTCTTTTTTCTGTTATCACTTTAAAGAGCCTGGAGGCTAATAGTTTTGAAGCTATACAATATCTATCAAAAATTTAAGCTGAGATAAAGACTCTCTCAGTAATAAAGGGAAATTCATAACTTACTCCTTTTGAGACCCCCAAAAATACTAGTTCTACTTTCTTTAAACAGCGAAGTGAACAAACAATTGCTGGAGGTATTATCAAGTCTGACCTATCAATGACCAAGCCTGACTTATTGTGGTCTCTAATGGCATCAAAAAGGCATTGGGCACTGCTTATTCCTTCCTGGTCAACACCCCCAATCATGGTCCACACCCACTTCCACTGTTTGGGAGAGAGACTAACATCATTAGATATGTGGTGTGAAATGTGCTTCAAGGTAAAGTCAGTGAGTATTTCATGTTCAATAAACATATTGCTATCTCCCTTTTCAAAAACTCTTTCCTGAAAAATAAAGCAGAGTTTAGATGTATTGCTTCAGTCATTTTTCAGTTAACATAAACATACATTGTAATCTTGCAATTACCTCATCAGCTTCAAAATTTCTGGAGTCTGGCAAGGGGCCAATTGCAAGCACTATTAATGTAGCTAAGCAATAGGCAGGAGAACTCTTCATGACTGTATTTAAATTTTCTAACAAATTCTCTAAACATTTCTGAGGGACTGATGGCATTTCAGCTTGTGAGAGATGAGCTGCCTCTAGCCTTACAGAGGAATTATCATCACAGGCCAACTTTATTCCATTGATCCATAGCTCACAAACGGTCTCGTCTGAAAATAATACATACAGTATAATAATAACTACTTCTCAGGCTTTACTATGTCACTTCTTGTAGTGGACTGTGAGATCACAGTCACACACAAATTTTTATAATTAACTAACCAGATAAAAATGAGTATTGAAGATCTAATGCCGTTCTATGGTTGGATAGAAATCTAGCAGCTGTCTTTCGACTAATTGCGCTCTTCTCCTCATCGCAGTACAATGTCACTAGCTTGCATCCTCGTTCACAAAGTTCAGGTACAACTTCCTAAAGTAGATTAAAATGTATTATCAGTAATATAATTTTATAAACTTGACATTAAGAAAGGATATATTACTTATTTTGAACTTACATTACTGTGCACCATATAGTAGAGAACAGAAGAGAAGCATGAGAGTGCTGCACATGCTGTACCTTCATGAGGAGATGTGAACCAGAGTAATAGCTGTCTGAGATCAATGTCATGACACCATAAGGATGGGTTCACTTGTACCAGAGCTTGCAAAGCTAATCTGCTCAGAATATCTCTTTTTGACATAGCAATTGCTAAAAGCCTCTGACCAAGCTCTTTACTTTCACGAAAAACTGAATTACATTCAGAGTCAGCTTTTTCAGACAATCGTTCAGTCCAATGTTTGTCACCTGTTAGACAAGATGGTTTTGAAATTTATCAACATTATTTTATAATCTCTAAAAAAATTAATCATCGAGGGCAATCATACCGCCAAACACATCAGGTACTATATCCTCAATTTCTTCAATGATTGCTGAACTGTGGCCTCGCAAGAGTCTTTCTAAAAAGACCAGTGTTTCTTGCACAACTTCATCATTATTATGTTGCAAAAGTCTTAAAACTGTTAACTTCAAGTCATCATCTTGGTTATGAATAAGAAGTTGCAAGAGAACTCTTGTTGCCCTCATTTCCAAAACACTGAGACCCAGCGCTAAACCAGTCGTCTTTTCTCCATAGAGAGCAAGTACATTAACAGAAAGTAATTCTTTAACTACATTCCATACAGCAGAGGAAACAAACGGGAACCAATTACCCACAGCCAACTCAACAATCTGAAATTTTAGTTGAGAAATAAATACTTGATTTCAGGGAGAAGCCAGTTTAGTTACTCAGAGCCATTGCACAAGATAAATTACACTTGGAATATATGCAGGTGAAATCTCAGGATATGTCACTTTATGTACCAAAATAGAAGACAGGGAAAGTTAGAATACCACACCTGTAAAATGATTTCACGGAGAGGATTGCAGGAGGATTTGCTCAGGCACACAAGGAGTTTTGATAACCAAGAACTCAATGGATTAGCAATTTTCAAAGATTGTTCACTTTTCACAATGGCTGCGTTGGCCAATAGATGTACTACCTACAAAAGTTTAGAAGGATATGAGATGAATGCTAAATTGAATTGATGATAAGCATACTGTTAAATTTTCACTCCAATATCATTAAATAAGATTATTCACCTGTACAGCTATGCCATGACTTAAGTTGCCAGAGGGAGTTAAAGCCAATTGTGTAATCAGCTCATCCACATAATTTACAAGAAAATTAGTGGTGATTAATGGAACCACAGCCTTTGCGGCCAAGACACGAGTTTTTAGTACAGAATTACTTGCACACTCACGAACCAGTGGCACAAATGAACTCAACTATAAACATTCATCATCAGAACATTAGATCAACATAGAAAACAGCTTGAAGAGAGTGGTGAAAGCAGCAGTGAAAATAAAGAAAGGTTTACTGAAAAGAAGAGGCCAACCTGCATAGGTGCTTCCATTCCTTCTGATGATGTAGGGTAAAGTCGGCCAATTAAAAGAAGAATGGGGTGAAGTATGGCCAACTCGCCTACGTCTCCTGAATTTAAGGCATGAACAGCCTGGCTCAATTCTGCCAAAAGGAAATCAAAAAGTTCTGGGTATCTATGAAAAAAGACTCGGCCTGTCATTTTATTCCTTGAGCTCAGTTCTTCTCGACTTCGACGAACACCAAAGATACGAGTCATGAGGCTGCTGAACAGTAAGGTTGCAGAGTTCCGTTCCTAGAGCATAATTAATAATCTAAGACTGTAAAATTTCAGCTCTACCCCAATGAAATAGTTTGAATTACAATTCACGTACAGCCCATGATTTGCATTTAAAACCTGAAACAGCAACCATCACTCCTTCAGAAATGTAAGGGGCAATGTGTTCTGCAAGTGGTGCATGGCGAAACAAGGCACGAAGAATATTTAAGGCATGTGTGCGGCACTCTACATGCCTATCGTTGTCTGCAGCACACACCAGAAGCTGTGACATGGTTGATTGGAGAGATTGAGGACTTCCAACAGTTTGAAGTTCAGCTGATACCAAAGCCTGTATCATAAAAAGAAAAGAAGAAGAAATTACAATTTTTTAAAATTAGATTAGATTATTGACTTAAACAAACCTGAACAAGATATGGAACTCCTGCACTTCTTCTTGTGGCACAAAGCTTACTTGAAGTGCGTTCATTGCTTTGAACAGCATCCAACAATTCGTTTAACCAGAGTTGCGGAAGTTCTTGTAAATTCTGCTTTGGATGCCTTAGTAATGTAAGAAAAGTAATATGTATATTAGATGAGATAATGTTATATTTTATTCCATAACAAGTTTTTTTCTGTATTTTCATCCACCATTATCTGGGATACTACCTCCATAAGCGAGCTGCAAGAAGACTGAAACCAACATAAGCCTGTTCAAAAGCACCCCTGTGCTTTGTCTCCTCAAGTAGAGTGGTAAGGTGAACACCAATTGCTAATATTTCATCTTCACTCAATAAACCACAGGGGTCAGGAAGTATTGGACAACAATCAGAGAGTTTACCCAACAGAAGAGACACTTCCTTTACTGTCCGCCATGAGCAAAGCAACACCATTTGTGCGGTAACTTTGGGATGCTGAACAGGAGTGGAAATCATATTGGATTGCAAGACGGAGGAGGCTGCAATATTGGTTACAACACTGTAAGCACATATTTTCTTTCAACCAATAAAGTTTAGACATTCATGAAAATCAATCTACATACAATTACTGTCATTAAAATCCATTGGGAGGTGCCCTTCGGGTGATGAACTGTTAACTATAGCAGATGCTATTTTATCCAGTTTAAAACAAATAGCAACCAAATCTTTAACCAAAAGCAGCCATCTTTGTTCTCCTTTCAATTTGCTGAAATTTGGAACCAAAATTATTGAAAGCTAAATAATCATTGTTAGCATTCAACCCGAATGAGACTCACCTAAAATCTGTAATCAGCCGCAAGAGGTGACGAATACAAAACAATGTTCCATACATGGGGCCCTTGCTTGCAGCCTCAAGAATATTGTACTCAGCAACATTTAATTCACTTTCTAACTGTCTTTTTAGAATCGTAACTGCTTCAAATATTTCTCCACTTAAATGGTTTGAGCTGGAGTGTCATTAATCAAATACTATTAGAGTTGAGTACCACATTGCCAATAGTGCCGACAAGAGTTTATATCCTACCCGTCATCAGTTTTAAGGGTAAGCAGGCAACAGAGTTCCAAAAGGTATGCTGCAGAAATGCAATCTGCTGGGTGTATACTTGATGCAAGAGTACATCCATTCTTAAAGAGTTGTAACTTTTTTGTTTTGTCCTGGAATTTAAAAATTAGAATTTCAAACAAAATAGGTAAATTTAACATAAATGGATTCATATGTAATTATCATTTAAAATACAAACATTAAATAAAAGAGAACTGTCTGGATGTGACCCCAAAATTTTTGTGGCCATAGCTTTGTTTTCTTCATAAGTATCAGTTAAAATAACACCCAACAAGGTAAGTGCATTCTTATCAGTCCACATTGCTTGCAGACAGTCACCATCTAATAAAAGAGTATCAGATTTGAGGATATCTGTAATGATTATAAGGAGTTTGAGAGTAAATATTCTGCGACTATAGTTGGATCCAACTCTAAGGTTACTAAAACTAAATGGCAAAATCCACAAAATAAATTCCTTGTACTGATGTAAAATTTTGAAAACATCTGTCTCATTTTTCTTCATGGTTTTTGTGTGTCTTTTTAGTGTGTGGGCACTGTCTTTCATACGAGTAAATAGCTGAAAACAAAAGTTTTCTGAAATCAAATCTGTTGAATCAAATTTTAAAACAGCAATAGCAGCTGTCAAAATGGCTCCTACCTTATACATGAGGGCAAGAGCTTGTTGGCGGAACGAGGGAATTTCACAATTCACATTATATGCCAGAAAAGACTTCAGCAAAGAGAAGTCCACGTTAGAAAAAAGCTCAGTACTGCGATTTGTTTCTATGATCAATCCCAAGGCAGCAACACGAATCTAGAATATAAATTGTAAGTTTAAAAAAGTCTATTTGAAATGAAGGATAAGTGTTTGAGAGACATTTCAGACCTCATCACATTCATGCCAAAGTGCACATCTCAAAAGTGACACAGGAAGGATTCCAAACCACAATTCTTCATTATTGTTCATTGATAGAACACCTTGCTTTCTACCCAGCTTCACACAGGTCAGCAAAATTCTCAATCTACGAAGTTCAATATTTTGCTTTCTTGCAGGAAAAGAAAAAAATTAGTAAAGAAGGCAGTAAGTTTGGAGGTAGTAGTAGACAACCCCTAGGGAGGGAAACACTAACTTGTCCAGAGTAGAAAAAACTTCATTTATAACACTTGGGCACATTTTGACAATCTTAGAAAGTGCCTCTTCTAGTGCGGGGGATTCTATTGTGTCATTCTCTAGCATTACAAGGAAAAGTGGCTCCACCCATGTTTTGTACCACTGTGGGTAAGGAAAAGTCTTGAAATCAGCAGAAGACATGGCCACAAAAGCTCCTGACACCTATAAAACATACAGTAGTTATTAATAGGAGATTAGTCATTTATTTAAAATATTTACATTTAAAATCAACATTAATTTAATGAAAGTTCAATTTATACTACATACGTGTGATGACATGGATGTACACTCCATTGCGCAGAGAAGATAGCTGATCACATCAGGAATCTTTTCAATTATTTCAGAAGTGCTCATATAAGCAGTCATTGTTGACAGAATTACATATCGGCTGCGTTTTGTTTCAGGCGTCACTCTAACAGCCTCAGCCATCTTATCACCCAAATCAATACCTTATGAGGATAAAATTAATTATGATATAACTACAACAATAATTAAAAAGCAATATAATAATTAATTGAGCATTTCTCACCCAATAAGCTGAAGGTATTTTTTATTTGCATCAAATTTTCCAGTATTGCTCTTGCTAAATGCCTTACAGCATCTATATAATGGTCAAGAAGGCCCATAAGATGTTTAAATATACTTTCTACCTGAGACACTTGCAAATAGTTGACCAGTTCTGAATTTGAGGCAAGCACTCTTGTCAATTGTTGAACTACTCGCCAAAGTGCTAACACTACATTGCTTTCTTGAATGCAACTGAACAAGTTAAAGTTGAGTTAAGTTAAGAATAGATTATAAATAACAGACATATAGTGACAGATAACTTACAGTTCATTCACTGAAAGAGCTACATCAAGAATGCAAGAGATTACTGCTTTCTTACTTGATGGGTGCAATATTACAAATTGATCACTTTTTAAGCCAGACAGGAGGCCAGAGCAAATGCACAGGATGGATAGTTCATCTGTAGTTGGTACATTTCTTTTGTTTTCGAGCAACTAGTGTCAAGAGAAATTTTAAAGTTCGTATAATTTAGCTCTAGAAACATAAGATCATTTTGAATAATTTACCTGCAGCCAGCCTTGAGGCCCCTCGAGGTATTCCAAAATTATAACCATGACAAACCCAAAATTAGTTCGAGTATCTAGGGGAACATCTGGCCTGTTCATAAGTTGAACAGCTGAATTTAAGATCAAAGACATATTCAATGTTATAGTTTGTTCACCATCCAAAGGATTTGTTGTAATTTGCTGAAGTGCAGTGATAATTATACGAGAAGTGGTATGAGCAGCTTTGCACACTTCCACTTTAAGCATAGGGGTGATGCTAGAGCTGAAAAATATATCATAAACATAATATTAAATATTGTGATAAATAAGCGTGTTTAGTTGTCAGTCTAAAACCCACTCTGTCAAATCAGAGAGCAATGTCTTGATATACAATGTGTATTTTTTCACATTTGATGAATTCTGATAAGAATAGACATTGAATAAGTTTGAAATAAATGAGGTTTTTCTGAATGGAATCAAGACAATACCTTAAAAACGACTGGCACATGTTCAATGTTTTTTCCAAATACACAATAATATCTGGTGCTATAGTATCCAAGACATCAGGACCCAATTTAAAATTTTCACAACAACCTAATAATGCACTTGAGGCAATGGTCAAATATGCAATATCTTTTCCATTTAGAATGGCTTCTTGCATAAGACGTTTAAGACCTTCTTGCAGACATTTAATACAAGATTCTTTTGCATACTGATCAATCAAGTTAAACGTTCTGGAAAGATAAGATTATATAAACCACTAGATGAAATCCAAAAATATCAAAATTCTATGTTAAGCCCCTTACTTTGTGAGAGCACACTTCACAGGATGTTTCAAAGGGGCTTTTAAATACAAATCAGCTGCAAAATACACACAGTTGGAGTCCAGAATAACTGAAATATCTTTGTCTGCTAAAGTTAAGTGTCTTGATATCTGTGAGGTTTGGATTAAGTTAGCAGGGTTTAAGGATTGAATTGACAAAATAGAATAAGAGATAATATGTGGTAGGAAAAATTCTCACCTTCTTTACCGCATCCATCTGCTCTTCCACATTGCAAGATATTGTTACATTGTGAAGGATATCAGGTTGTTCTAATTGATCTGGAAATAATTATTATTTTGGAAAAAAGAATTGAGAAGGACGAATGTCCTTAAACGTTGTCTTTTTCATGTCAACCGAAAATTTAAACAAACTGGTACCTGTTATGGCTGTTGCACTGACACCTGATAATGTGTTGACTGTCTCACTAGCACGCGTCCCCGAACTATCTTTTGCCACTGCACCATCCTGTTTGAGCTGATGACTCTGGAGTAGGTGATTCATCCTGTTCGTGGAGATGATTGATTGAAAAAAATTAAATAGTGTAGATCAGATCAGTGTGGATGACTTAAACACAAGAAAACATAACCTTTCTCATGTTAGATGAACCTGAATATGAGAAAGTTTCTTCCTAATCCCCCCTCAAACCCACATTCAGATTCATTTCAATTGTTGATTGTTGTTTGGATTTGGGGAAGCTTGTTGCGCTTTTTTTGTAGACTGTATGAAACATTGTGGTAAGACCTCGCAATATTTACGGAAACTTAGTTTTGCGACAAAGGGATTAATTCCTTTTCTTAGCTACGCATCTTTCTTTCTTATCACAGCACTATTGCATGACTGCAGAGTGCAGACTGACGCTTAAACACTAAACCCCATTTCCACCCTCCGGACATTTCTGTAAAGTTGCCATTTTACATTTCTAAAACATGTAATTCGTTATATTTGGCGTATTTATGGCCGTGTTGCTTATTCGTTGCGAATTTATATCTGTTTGGCGTGCTTATTATGGAAAATATTCAGTTGATAGTATCTGTATACCGCTTTTCAACCCATTCCGTTGGCCCAACAAATGTCAAGTATTAGTAGTTCTTTTAATTTTATATTTATTTACTTTGTATTTCAGGTTCAATACAGCGTCTCGAATGTCACCTCAACGTCAGACAAGAGCTTCAGTTGGCTCTACTACTGCATTGAGAACTTCCAAGCAGCCAACAAGTGAAATGGCTTCTCCTCGAACCAGATCAAGTAGTAAAATGAACACTAAAAGTATTCCTTCACCTAAGCATAGAAAATCAGTAAATGAGTCACCTGTGAGAAGATGTACAGGTCATGATGTACTGACTCCCTCCAAGAAAAATCAGTCCAAAGTAAACTCACCCAGACGTCAGATACAGAAGATTGCTGAAGTCTCACCCAAGAAAAAACTACAAAGTAAGGAAATACCCTCTTTATCTGCTAGTAGAAGCCTGAAGACATCACCCAAGAAGTCTGTTTCTGTGCAATCAGTTCCCTCTGTCTCCCCCAAATCTCCTAGGCAACAAAGGAGCACTAGAGGTAGATCTCTTGGATGCAGTGCTGTTAAGGGAGTTGTGTCCAAACCTTCCTCTTCCAACTCACCCGCAAAATCTACATCGAATACATTGTTGAAGTCACCATCAATGTCTCCCCCAAAAATGTCATCCAAATCACCCTCCAAATCAGTAACTAAATCACCCCGCAGATCTCCTTTAAAATCACCCCCAAAATCCCCAGTGAAGTTTCTCTCTAGATCACCATCAAAGGCCGCTGCAAGAATACCTACTCGAAGTCAAGTGTCACCAGGACAGGTAGCAGTAGAGCACAGTCCGTCTCGTCAAAATGCTTTATCTCGAAAACGTCTTCTTGCTTCACCACAAAAATCTCCTCATAGTGCAAAAACTAGAAGACTGAGAGGGAATATTGTGAGCCCTGTTCAGGCAAGCATTGAACCAGAGCCTGTTGAAGAGTGCAAGCCTCTTGACAAGTCAAACAAAAGCTGCAGTGATGATTCTGTTGTGAAACCTAGTTTTTCACATCTTCCAAAGAAGCAATTATCAGCTGCAAACACATTGCCCACTGATCCTGAATTAACTGGGCGATTCCTTCGTCGAAAATGGTTTTCATTAAAGGTCTCGCCATTTTTGTTTTTAAAATATTTCATCTAATCTAAGAAACTTTTTTAACCTGTTCAGGATTATCATTTCTTATATATGTTTCAGACTCGTGGAGGATTCACATGCTTACGTTCTGCAATTCTTTCTCCTGAAGAGATTGCTCAAGAAGTCTTGCAGGCTACAATGATAGATACACCTAAAGTGGAAGAAGATCCTAACTTTTTTACTACCAAGCTAATGATGCGGCTTTCAAGCAGGTAAGCTAAATTTTGTTTTTCTATTCACATTAACTTATTTTTTATGCATTCTTTACCATCACACCTACACCTTGGTGGAAGAAAGAACGAGTATTGTTCTCAGTGCAGTGTAACCTAGAGTGTAACCCTGAACATGTTCCCACTTTCATATCAGAATTCACCAAACATACAGATTTAGAAGTAGTGCCATTTTCTTGTAAAACCGCTGGTCTCAATTTCAACAATGAACTTGTTTTCAACTTTAATAGCATTATTTTGAGTACTCTTAACAAATTTTGCATATTGCGGACATTGGGCAGCAGTACATTGCAGCAGTAGGGACGGAATGTTATTGTCCCGCACATATTTGTGTACTACAAAATACTAATTTTCAGAATATTTATAACACATGCCCCATAATCATAAAAAACAGTATTCACGAAATATTCTGAGATGAAAGTGGTATTTCAACGCTGTAAGGGTCTCTGGAAAGAACTAGATGCATATTTACCACAAAATTAATTTTGTGTTTTCCCTTTCCCGTGTTTTTTGTTCTGATACTTAGTTTTTCATTTACAACACAACTTTGCTTTCCAGTAACCTTTTCTGTTTTTTTGTGGTTCTTCTAGACTACCTCCAACCCGAGCTCGTCCTTCTTGTGAAGAGTTAGTTGATCTCATTAAATCGAAGCAGAATGATAAAAAGTTTGATGCCCTCACAGAACAAAAAGGAGAGAGCACTGCCATCCGAGTAAAATTAGAAAAACGTTCATTCAGTGATACAATCACACAAATAAATACCAAGCCCTCAAAAGTGACGAAAACTGCCCCTGGCAGCAGTAAACCTGAGATGGAGGGAAATATGGCCAAGAATGAAAAAAGTAATCTCTCTAAAAAGCAAGAAAGAGAAATTGCATTATTACAATTAAAAAACCTTAGGTATTGGTGAAAGATGACTATGACTTTTCTTCTTATATATGAAAGTTGTGGTCACATTTCAGCTTTGATGGTTGCTATCATAATTTTATTGCAGATCACAACTGTCCGTGGCTAAAGAACGTGCAGAGAACAGTCCTACTAAAAAGAAAGAGCGTAAGATTGCTTTGTCACAATTAAAGAATTTGAGGTACTTGTAGCCCGTAGAATATAAAAAAGTACAAAATATTTCAACTTTTGTGTGTTTGTAATCACTATGTGGATAAAGTTACCTACTGAAAGCTTAGACGTTATTGTTTATTAAAATATTACCAGTGGCTGAAAAACTAAGCATTTTATACCTGTATTAATCTAAGGAGCTCTTAATAAGTCATTTATTTTACATGTGGCCTTAAATGTATATTTCTAAATTGTTGGTATACTTGAGGGAGAGAAACAAGGGAAGTGGAAGGTTCATTATTGCACAGGAAATATTCCTAGCTGACGTACATAAATTTAAAATCTATATTTTATGTTTATCAAATTTGTTTTTAAATTATATCAATTTTCTATTTGCTGTATTTTTTTTTGGTGTGTGTGTGAAATTTTATTTTGGAGCAAATATGTATTTAAAATATCTTAAAGTTGATGTGAGTTAAAAAATGTATACAACAGTACTAACTAACTTTTTGAATGGTAAATCTTGTATTGGGCAGACATCACAACTTGCATCACAATAAGTATACTGTATCTTTGTTAACATTTACTCATAGGCAGCCTATTTATGAGGCCAATTTCTATTATGTGTTGCACTAGCAACACAAGTTCCATTTAAAATTGGAACACTTAAAGTTTGTTCTCTATTTGAGTTTTATAAGTTATCTATCTTTATGAAATGCATTTTAAATTTGTGTTCACTTATTTTTACAGACTTATTTTTTTCTGAATTTGTAATGTTCTTTTCATTTGATTGATGTAAATATATATACACTTCTAATAAATACATGAATTTTAATTCTCACTCTCAAAATTTATCCTTTGTCCTTCCCAAGTGATGATACGGAGACAGTGGTGGTTGTTGTAAACTGAGCGCGGTATTTGGCTCCGTGGACTTGATTCACGTTTTACACTCCCAGTAGAGGGTCTCCTGTGACTTTGATCGAAATCGATTTCGCATTTTGGCGAAAAATTAAAGTTGCTCCATCCTGACGGGGTTTGTGTTGGGGGGTTCTAATGTACCACCAGCAGCGACTTTCCTGCGCCGTGGGGTAGCTCCGGGTAGCTCGTGAGACGACCCAGCGGTTCACCCCGCGTCGTGGGGATCCCAGTCCTGATTTCTAGCACCGATGGAGAGTTTCAAGCAGAGCTGCTTGGAAAACATACCGAATTCCAAGGCGCAAGACGAGGGGTCTTTGTTTTTAACCGATTTGCTTGAAAACCGAGATATTCACCTTGTTTTCCAAGCTGAGGTTTTTGCCGTGCGCGCGCCCGCAGGTGCTCGGGGGCCCAGGGGAAAGCCCCGTGGGGGGGGGGGGGGGGGGTCCGGCACGATGTTCCGGGGAGGGGGAGGGAGGGGCATTTCCCACTCCACACTTGCCCGACGAAATTGTAGCCAATAGGGAAAGGGGATGGGGATGGGCGTGGGGGAAATCGCAACCCGCGACTTGCCTAAAGGGTGATTCTCCTAAGGATGTCATCCGTTTTAGGGGTGATAGGTCTCGTCCAGGCGATCATTTTTCAATTAGGAACATGGGGTCGGAAACGCTCCGTTACGGAGTTACGCCCTCTGAAAGTGGCACACCCTTGCGCCGTAAGGTAGGCAACATCCAACAGTGCCAGGCTCCAGGCTCCAGGCACTGCAGCACGCGCCGCAACCGCATTAAACTAGGAGTACGTGCGGCAGGCACGTAGTTGCTGAGCGAAGTGAGTGTTAAAACAAAAGGACGGTTTCAACCCTTCCGCCGTGTAGATAGGCAATCTACATGATGCCCGTCAGCATGAAGTAATTGAGAATTCCGGGGTGGGGTGGGGAAGGGGGAGGTGGTGGTGGTGGAGGGACAACAGGCCAACAATCACCGTTCGTACTCAACCGAGAGAAGGGAGCATTCCCTCTCAGATATCGTTAAGTAGAAAGTCCCGGACTCCCAATGTGTTTGACACCAGATGTGCGGGTCGCCGTGGCCTCCAAAGTGCGGTTGTCCTGTGCGGTGACCACGTGCCCCTCCTGTGCCCGACGGGGGGAGGGCGCCATAGACGAGGGACGGCGACACCCTTCCCGAACCCCGAACGGACGCCGTTGTGACAGGGGCATGCTGAGCATTCCCTCTGAGCTGTCCCCAGGTCGAAAGTCTCAGACACCCAATTGGGTCGACGCCAGAGGCGCAGTGGCCTCCAAAATGTGGTTATCCTGCGCGGGGACCTAGAGCACACTTCCAGAACCTCCCTCCTCCTCCTCCGCCCCCCCCCCCCCCCCCACCTCCCCTCCACTTTCCCCCTCCCCACCCGGAGGTAAGATAAGTGCCAATAAGTATCATTTACATGATGAGTATACGAATGCAACTGCATGATATGCTGTCCGCCCCCCCTTTCCTATCCTTCTGAAACAAGTTTATCTTGACATCAACTTACAAGTATCAATGGTAAGCCAAGCATTGGGTCACTCATTGATAAAGACATAGTAATGCATGTTGTTACAGAGGCCACTAACTTTGAATGCAATTAAGACATTCACAATGACTCACAACCTTTAAATGATGAGGCGAATCTATTTTGAAATGATTTATAGCTATTTGAAATAGAATTGAAACACTCCAAAACCTCTGTAGCATTTTAATGGTTATATGACTTTGTTTTGATAATATTTCAGTGTTCTTTAGAAACACTGATTTAGGGGTGTAAACACTCTTAGCATAATAACTTATAATTCAAGTGGCACCGCTTCTCACCTAAATACAATCTACAGTATCGCCCTTGTGTTTGTGGGAGTCAAATTTCTATAAACTAAACATTTTTAGAAAACAAATTTAGTCTGTATCATTACTTTTATAGAGCAGCTTTCCTCTCATTCAAATTCATAGCCAAAACGGATCAAGCAGTATGTTTAGTTTAATACATAAGATAGCTTGATCAGAAATCGTATTACTGGGAAGAACAGCAAATGTTTGCAACATAATCCTACTAAATTTATCTGAATAATACCCATACTATTTACTTTTCCTAGTTGGGTTTAAAGGTTATAAGATATTAATACTTTCACCATGCTTTGATGTGTCTTCTTTAGAAGAATGAGACTCCAAATGTTTCTATTTGACATTTATAAATTAATTACCTTTTTTATAACAAATTTCTGTTATCTTATGTCTAAAAGGAGCACAGTTCTACTACAGCATCAATACCGCTTTGGGGAAACCGCTTGGCTGGTAATTTGTGTAAGGCTCAATAAGAAATCACAACACTTGGGTATCGAGCAAAGGTTTAAACAAAATCTAAATAAATATAAGTAAATAATGTCACAGCTAGTAACTCTCAATTTTTCAGATCAAGGTGTTATGTGATTTTAATACTCAGACCAAAGTCTGCTGTCTCCCAGACAGAGCTGTGTGTACGCTATAGTAAACAACATTGTTTATGTTGTTAGGTTATGTCACTCACCCAAATATTATGTTCCGAAGTAAGTTGAAGCGATCCTGGCTGTCATTTCAGCAATCCGTGACGTTCATTTCACAAATCCAGTACAATCAGAGTTTTTTTTTTATAAGAACTTGAGGCACTTATCCTCCCACTTCCCACCCCTCAGACGTGAACACACGACAAATCACTGTACACACACTTCTACAAAATGACGACACTTGAAACTTCGTGAGACAACTACCACCACTCTAAAAACTATTTCAGACAGCATATTTCGTCGAACTGACAATTGAATATCTAATTTTGATCATTTCCTCGAAGTACAATCAGATGGCAGTCGTGTAAACGCATTGCCGAGGTGGACATCATTCGTTGCCAACCTGGGCAGTTCGTGACGTCAGTTCACTGCACGCTAGGTGCCGCTAGCTGGCTGCTCCTACATTCGTTTAACACTCCCTTTACGATTGCCAACCTTTGAAGAGTGAACTGGCTTACATTAAACGTTTCAGACAATATTTCAAAGTCCCTTTAGAGAAAAAGTCTGGACAAATATTATAGCGCTGAAATTAGTAGATAACACTACCGGTCCGCTTTTACGATTATTTCTGTACTTTAAGAGGAGAACCGGCTAACCCGTTCAGAGAGACAGAACGCGGGGAGACAGACTCACGACCAAGTACAACGACCACTCCTGCGGATCCCTGTAGAGTAAGCTTCGCTTGAGGTGAGGACGCCCATCAGCGACCAACCAGCACTTCGCGACATACTCCTGGCCGTAAACCCACGCCACAGATCAATGTAATAGCCGAAAACACCCTGAGTTCTCTGCGGACCCGCGTAATACAGGTAATACAGGTAATACCGTGTAATACCGAGTAGTCTGTGCCAAGATTTTCCGGTGATGGTGAGGACCAGCGGCCATCCCTTCCGCGGTCTCGCGCGTATCCGTGCCACTTTTCGCGATCTCGCAAAGACCTGGGGACACCCCCGAGATCCCGCAAGAACCCGCGGCCACCCCTCGCGGTTCCTGGAGCGCGGCGCTGCTGGATTTTGCCTACCTTACAACGCAAGGGTGTGCCACATTCAGAAGGGCGTAACTCCGTAACGGAGCGTTTCCGACCCCTAGTTCCTTAATGAAAAATGATCGTCTGGACGAGACCTATCACCCGTAAAACGGATGACATCCTTAGGAGAATCACCCTGTATGTCCCTACACCCTGCAGTCAGGGTTACCAGATCGGGCTCGGGCGATTTTTCGCTCGTGGGGCGCTCGGGCGCAGTCGGCGCTCGACTCTGGCAACCCTAGCGGCCGTACCGTGATGTGAGGCTCCAACCAACCATCATGGTGGGTGATGGGCGTGATGGGTAGCGTCGCGCGGTTCATTGTGGGGCCACCCAAAGAGCCCGATACCAGACGTCGTCTGGGAGAAAATCGCTTTGGCGGGGGGCTTTCCCTCTGCGTCGTATCGTCGCATTTCTTCGCCGAAAAACGCGGTTTTCGGACAAACCAACCCTCGGGGGTTGGTCTAGGGGTACATTAGAGTCCCCCTTAACAACCCCCGTCATTTTTGGAGCAAATTTTTTTCGACCAAACTGACAGGTCACCTTCTTCTGGGTCTAAAAAACACATAGCAAGTCTCCAGCCCGACATCAGACTTCGTTTAGGAGAAATATCGCTATTGACCGCTGAAAAGTTATGGTTTAACCGCACCTGAGAGGTAGGCAGGTCATTCGATGCCAAGCAAGCGGTACACGCGCGCGCACACACACATATTTTAGGATTGTTTCAAGCTGATGTTCTTGCCGGATCCCTATCTACCGCATGGACGGGGCCGGCAGCGAAGGCCTCCGCTCCCACTCTGTTCTTGCCTCCTGGCGCTGAAAATGGTCAGTAGATAGGGATAAGTCCCCCGCCCTTGGCTGAATGTCTGTTCAGACGAAAACACTTTCCGCGTACGTCGCCAAACTAGACCTGACGCGACCTGCGCGTGCAAAATATTTGCGGATGTGGGTCGTACTAAATGTGTGGGCGGTCAGCCAAGAGTGGACGGCGGGTGGGAGCCCGCGCGCCTCGGAATAGCCCGCGGGCCGGGCCAGCTCTGAGCTGAGGCTGAGGTCAGGAGCTGAGCGTTGCAGGGCCAGGGCGCCGCGCGGGTCGCAGCCCGCAGTGTCACTGTCGCGCCTCGTGCGCCGCGCCGTACCGCACCGCGCCGCACCGCGCTGCTGACACCGGCAGGACGGGGAAGACCGCGCCGGGCCGCGCCGGGCCGGCACCACCCCGAACAGCACAGCGGCTCCCGCCCGACCCGCTGCTCCCCGCCCCCGCTCATAGCTGCGCTGCGGTCATTCGCAGTCCACTAAGCGAATGCGCAAGTGTTGCGGACGTGTATTCCGCCGGTGGCAGGCTGCGCCACGGAGCTCGTCACGTGACCGAGCCGGGCGCGGCGATGAAGTGTGCGTGTACGTAGTCGGCCAGGGGACCGTACAGTGGCTTCCGCATCGGCCATGACGGACTCGAGCCGACGGCCGCCGACGGGCCCGGGCCGCAACAAGAGCTTCCGGAAGGCGCGGGAGGCTGCCGAGGAGGCGCACTACATCGACATGTCGCTGGAGGACGTGCAGAAGTACTTCTCGCCGGACACGTGGCGGAAGGTGTCTGGCATGCACCTCAACTCGGTGCCGTCGTCCTCGGTGCAGAAGTACTTCGACCCCGTCGCGTGGGAAAAGCTGCAGCGGCTCGGGTGTCTGCGCGGCCGGCCCACCGCGCCGCCGTCCTCGTCCTCCTCGTCGTCCTCAGGGGCCGCCTCCCCGGACCCGTCGGCGCTGGCCGCAGCGCGAGGCTGCTTCTCGCCGCGCTCCTGGGACGCGCTCACCCGCCTCAACGTCGTGCCCACGCCCGCGGCGGCGGCGGCGGCGTCCCCGCGCGGCCCCCGGCGCCGCCGGGACGACGCCCTCCGACCTGGCGACGCCGAGGACGACGACGGCTTCCTCGGGAGCGGCATGGACGAGGACGAGGACGACGCGTCGCTGTCCGGCGCGGTGCGCCTGGACGGGCTGGAGGGCCGGCGCGGCCCCGCCAGGGGCTCCGCCAGGGAGCCGGCGCCGCGCCTCGAGGTCACGGACCGGCTCAGGCAGTACTTCTCCCAGGACCAGTGGAAAAAGATGGAGGACAGGGGCGTCCTGGAGAGGGCGTTCAGAAGGCTGAGCAGGGAAACGAGTGTCTAGACTGGATTGACGCCTGACCCTGGACAAACTGCATTTTAAAATACGTTTGATTTGTGGCAATCAGTAGACTGCAGTTTAAACATTTTTATCAACTAAAGTATAATTTATTTTTTCATAAGTGCAATATGCAATGAAAATAGGAAGTACAGTCTCACCAAACATGAGCATAGTTTTTTTTTTTTTATAACAGTTGCACTTATTGAAATAATCACAATATGAATATGAACACTCAACTAGTTTAATAAGAAATAAGTCATCATTGGAGAATGAAATGAAACATCTGACACCTCTGTTACTTATCTCAAAATTCTGTGAACTACACAAAATGAACAGTTAACTAGAATCGTGAGGCGAAACATAATGAAAGTTTGGTTTGACCAAACCTGCAAACAGAAAACTCTGAATTTCTCAACCAGTCGAGAAAGCCAGAGTTTTAAGAATCTTGTTTACAAGGATGTTTTATTTCTCCATCTAGTATTCATATCTAAACTCAATGATGCATTTCAATTATCAAAACAATAAACAACAGTTTGATTCGCCAAAAAATAAAATCTATGTTCTATGAGTTCTCAGAAACCCTGGAATACTAAACAAGCAATGTAGACTGGCAGCTTCAGAATGTGAGAGGTAATAAAGTAAACTATTCAGGAACTTTTAAAGAAAATAACTGAGAAAAATGCAAATGCTTTGCAGAACATTTGAACTATTGACAAGCTATGTTTGTACTTGGCTCAACACCAGGCTTAAAGGAATTTATTGAAACTAGTAAATCACAGAATCAAAGATATGATTTAAAGAACTAATGTCACATGCTGGTTATTCCAAAGTTAAATAATATAACTGCCTACTGATAGACAATGTACATATAGTGAAATACATGGAGGTAAACAATGACAATCATGAGCACTAATGTTAGGCAGAAGAAAAAGTCATAGTAAATCCCAGACAGACACACCATCTTATTTTAAGATTTTAAGATTGAAACGGCTGTGAGGCAGACCAGCTGCTTAATCAGGAACAACAATTGCAACAATATCAGTCTTGGACTTAATTAATAAGGCATTCAAAACTATCAGAGCAGATATTTTGGAATTCATTTGATTGTAATTCCTACGTTTCTCCTAACTGCTTACCCATCAGTTTTGTATAGTGATATTGCAATTCATAGTTTGTCTTGGTCCCATTTACAAAAAGATCGAGCAACCAATTTAAGACAATCATAACTGGTTAAATACTGCGTGAATTTACATGCCACACAAAATAAACTATCAACTCCATTATAATGCATTTTCTTGCTTTGTAAAAATTAAATTAATTGCCACAAAGAAGAAAATTTACAAAAAGAACAGAAAGTTTTTCACATTTTTTTCCCTATAAAACCAAATTACATGGTTTGAATAAAAAAAATCAATTCTTGGCCCAACTTTTTTTACCAAACTGTGTTGGCTCCTGTCAGCCGCATTTCAGTGCTGTAATTCAGGAAGAGACACAGGTTATCACAGTCTGACATAGTGTATACAAAATGAACATTTCTCAAATACTGTAATAATGAAGAGGAATTAACAAAAATGCAAATAAGAACTGAGTGCATCTTGATTTAGAGTAATCAACTGTAATATGTAACATTATCAACATTTCTTGAAACAAGGGCTACTGAGATAGTGGTTTCCAAACATGATTGAATGCGCATCGCCCACCTGAAGGATAGAAAATACAAGTTCTTGAGTAAGTGTCATCAAACGTCTGATTTTTGTATTGTGTCTGTTTGATAAAATAAATACTGCTTTGGTTGAATAGTTAGTTAGGCAATATATCTAAAACTCCACATAGAGATGGAAGTTCGATGCACAGTTGTATTATTATAAACACCAACTCAACGAGAAGAGTATTTGATACAACACCACAATCTACCTGATTTCCATATGTTCTAGAAGTATATTATAGTCTTGGGTTTTGCCTCCACATTCTCTCCTACATCAGGTTTCATTGAACACAAGAACAAGAATGGCATCAGCATGTGTCACAAGCTTAAATGAATAACACTAAAATAAAGATTGAATGGCAACTTTGAAACGGCCAAAAGTCTAGGCAAAAGAAATTAATTGTTGGCACATTATTTTTAAGGAGGAAATAATGTTGAATTGACTTCTGTATCAGAAGAAATAAAAAGAAAACCTACCTTCAATGGCTGGCACAAATTTTTATGAGGTGCCTTACAAAATATATCCCGTGTACTCATTTTCTTCTGCCAAGAGCAACTTATTGAGTTTTGTACAAAATAAATGATTAAAAAAAAAAAAATCGGTCGTCCTGTTTCAGTTATGACACTCCATGGACGGTTTAAAGAAGTTTTTAAAAAGCAAACTATAATAACCACACAGGTTGTAGAATGGTCAAGAAAAAAAAGACAAGGCAACGCTGAACAGCATATTGAGAACATTGAGAACGAGTAGCGGAAGGGTACTCAGTTGGCTGGGGTCGGCGGGGTGGAGGCCGCCACCGTCGAGGCCGTGGCCGAGGCCACCCCCGCAGCGGGTGACGAGCCCGCCGGCGCCTGCGCTTTCCTGCTGGAGACCCTGGTCAGCAGCTTGCGGAAGGACGCCGTCCACCTGCCGCCGCGCTGGAAGCTGGGCGTCTGCTGGCTGTCGGCCTGATCGGCCGCGGCCGACCTGGAAGAGCTGGAGCGGTCGCTCGAGCGTTCGCTGGACCGCTGGAGCGTCGACTCGAACAGCTCGCTGGAGAAGCCCGAGTCGGAGGAGAAGGCACGCGTGCTCGCGGCGCCCTGGCCCTGGCCGTGCGGCGCCGACGTGGCCGAGGCCGAGCAGGACGAGGCCATGGACTGGTCCGCAGCCACCGCGACCAGGCAGTGGCACGCCCCTGGGCCTGGACACCGGTCCTCGCCTGCAACACAAAGAGCACGTGAGCGGGGCGGGGCGGGGCGGCGCGCAAGGGGCGAGGTAGGCAGACCCGCCGCGCAGCGGTGCCGAGCGGGCGGGCAGGCGAGGCGCTCACCCTGTCCGGAGTCGCCCGAGCTACAGCTCGCCTCGTCGATGTACGAGATGTGGGCGCCCAGGCAGTGCAGCGGGTGGGCGAGGGTGAGCGAGTGCGAGGGCGAGGGCGAGGGCGAGGACGGCGCCGTGGACGAGTAGGCCCTGCGGAACGAGTACTCGGAGCGGCACGACGGCAGCGGGCTGCCCTGGCTGGCGCGGCTCGGGCCGGGGCTCGGGCGCGACCCCGCCGCCGCGTCCACCTCCGCGTCCGCCTCGTCCTCGAAGAGCTCGCCCTCGTCCGAGCAGTAGGGCGACGGCGTGCTGGACACGCCCTGGCCCTGGGCGCCGCGCCGCTTGGACCGCCAGTCGTGCAGCGGCTGCAGCGGCGCCTGCAAGCACGAGAACAGCTTGCCGCTGCCGGCCACCGGCAAGGATTAGTGCACCATTACTAACATGCTACTTTCACATTTAGGATAATTCGGAGACTAATTTTTATCGCACCACCGCGGCCATATCCTCCCTACTCTACGACTTGTCTGGCTGGTCAGGCACTTACTCGTTCCTGCCGGCGTACTCGCCGAAGGCCTCGCGCGTGTAGGCGCACACGTGGCACTTCCGCCGCTTGCAGGTGGCCAGGTGCTTCATGCCCTTCTTGAGCTGGCTGTTGAGCGACTGGCTCTGGCGCGCCATCAGCTTGAGCTGCGACACCTCGCGCTCCAGGCCGTCGGGGCAGGCGGACGCGGCGGCGGTGGCGGCGCGCGGCGGCGGCGCGGGGAAGTAGTGGTGGCCGTGGTGGTGGCCCTGGCCCTCCAGCTGCTGCCGCAGGCTCTCGTTCTCCCGCTCCAGGCAGTCCTTCTCGGCGGCGATCACGCTCACCTGGCGCACCACCTCCTGGCGGGCGCGCTCCAGGCCGCGGCGCGTCGCCTCCGCCTCGCGGGACTGCTGCTTGAGCTGCACGAAGAGAGGCGCGGATTGACCAACATAAACGCTGAAATCTCCACTCACAGGTCTGTACTCATTTTCATAACAGTCACGACGTGTCGAGTGGACTCACCCTGCGCAGAGCCTCGTGCTTCTCCTTCTCTAGGGCGTCCTTCATCTGGACGTACTTTTCCTTCTCAGTGCGGAGCTGCAACACAGAAGCAAAAGCAGAGATTACGAGAGGGTCGTCGTGGGGCGCCGAGGAGGAGGGGGGAGGGGGGGCTCCACGGGGAGGGTGACTCAGTCCAACAGCGCGCGTCAGGCCGCCAGAGAGCGCCCCGGCCCCGGCCCGGCCCCGCGGGCAGAGGGGCCCCCCCCGGGGGGGGGGGGGGTGACCAGCTGGGCCGGGCCGGGCCGGGGGGCCAGTGCGTTTGCTTTAGTACGCTCCTCGTGTCCGCGGCAGGCGCCAAGCATCGCATCGTTGTCCATAAGCGAAATCTGGGCGTCGGCGTCGCGACGGACGCGTGTGCGCCTCGCCTCGCCTCGCCTGCGCTGCGCTCCTCCAGCCCGCCGCCCGGCCCTGCCGGCGCCAAGCGCCGCGGCGCCGCGACAGGACAGGACAGGACGGGACGGACGAGGCTGCATGGGCGTCGGCCGGCGTCGCCACGCATCGCAGCCCTTCCGCCTGTAGTGCTGCTGCCCGCCCCGCCCCGCCCCGCCCCACCGGAGGAGGCACATGTAAGTACAAGGCGCGGACGGACAGCACAACGGAAGGGCAGGGCAGGGCAGAGCGCGCGCCGCGGCACCCGATAAGGCTATCTCGCTCATTGCTGTTGTTCGGCCTAAAACGCGGTAATAATTTTTCCGATAAGGCGCGGTGTGGGCACGACGGGCACGGGCACGGGCGCGCGTGCTGCACGGCAGACGGAACGGGACGAGCCGAGCCGCGAGCCTGGCCCCATCTGCGGCCGCCAGGCGGGCCGGCGCCGCCGCAGGTGACCCGAGGGAATGACCAGTAAGTCGCAAGGCCCAGAGAGCATCGCCTCTAGAAACGAGAGATTAAAAAGCGGCCGCAGGCCTTTTACCAAACGCGTGCGCACGCTGGGCCCCCGCGGCTCCTGTCGGCCCCCCGCCCCGCCCCGCCCCGCCCCGCGCCATCCTGACCCGCACATCTCCCTCCGTGCCGCCGCGTATCGGTCGCGCCGCCGTGCCGCTAGTGCCCGCCCCGCCCCGCCCCGCCCCGCCCGGCCCGCGCCAGCAGAGATAACCACCAACCTCTCACGTCGGCCCCGCGCGGGCGGAGCGGAGCGGCCAGCAGCGGCCGGTGCATCGCAACGCCGCAATAATAAACGGACCAAATTTCTCACACTCACACTTTTTAATAGCCGGACACGGCTGTGCTCGGCTCAGCGGAGCGGGGAGCGGACATGTCGAAGGACGCGGGGCACGTGTGCGATGTGTCGGGCCGTTAGGCCGGCCGCGGCCGCGGCGAGGCGACACTCTGCCATCCGGGCCGGACACACAAGAGCAGCGCCCGCGGCCCGGCCCGGCCCGGCCCGACAGGGGGCGGCCCAGTGGCGCCCTGTGTGACGGCGAAGGTCTGAATGAGGAATAAAAAAAAAAAGTGGGACAACGACAGAAACATCTGGTGCGGCGCGGCGCGGCCTGCAGACGAGCACGGCTGCTAAATAAGTGTGAGAGCCCAGCCAGCCCAGAGCAGTTTGCACGCCCGCGCCCCTCCCCTGCAGAGAGTGTACAGTGGCGGTGCGGGTGCGGTCCAGCGAGACAAAGCCAGGCACCAGGCAGGCCGAGCCGAGCCGGGGCTGTCCTTGAGGTGCGCCCGGCCCGGCCCGGCCCGGCCCGCGGCGGCACCCACCGGGGCACCCACACCTGTCCTGCCTGTCCCACTGATCTCGATTAATCGTCTTTTGATCGCCGGAGCTCAGCGCGGCGCGGCGGGGCGCGGCGCAGCTGACCAGCCGCGGCCGGCGCTCCCGTGGCGCGCGTCTGTCGTCACCCTCACCACGCCTCGCCTCGCCTGTACCATTCTCATCATATCATACCGTGGAATCAGGGGAGCTGGGGGGCCGCACCTGCGTGCCCCGCCCCGCCCCGCCCCGCCCCGCCCCGCCCCGCCCCGTGTCACGGGAGCAGAGTGTGGCGGGGCAGGGGCAGGTATTCTCCGGTCCCCAAGCGAGCTCCACGCGTGCTCCAGGCGAGCTCCGGGCGAGCTCCACGCGTGCTCCGGACTAGAGTCCTACAGTAGAGTACTGTAGAGTAGAGTACTGTAGGACTCTACTCCGGACGAGCTCCACGCGTGCTCCAGACGTGCTCCGGGCGTGCTCCGGGCGTGCTCCGGGCGTGCTCCGGGCGTGCTCCGGGCGTGCTCCGGGCGAGCTCCAGGCGTGCTCCGGACGCGCTCCAGGCTTGCTCCAGGCGTGGAAAAATATCCGCGTGATCCTCCGGTCGGCCGGCAGCCTGCCCTCCTCGCCCCGCTCTCCCCCCTCTCCTCATACGCGCGCTGCCCACCGGCTCCGCGCGCGTTTCCCAGGGGATGAAGTGAAACGAGACACAACGCGTAACTCAACACCCGCTGGAAAGGATTTACCCAGCGCTGGCCTGCTCCCGGCCCGGCCCCGGCCCGGCCCCGGCCCGGCACACCCGAGCACACGGTCAGGCGCCTACAGCCCAATCATTTGTTATTACATTATCTCAACTGGACGACACCGACAGATCCGTGTGAGTGAGTAAGTTGTCGTCCCCTGTGACCCGCACAACCGGGGCCGGTCACGGGGTAGGACGTCAGAAGGGCGTTCGATCGTTAATGCTCGGGAGGGAAGCCCCACCTCACACTAACATGGACTGGGCGCGCGCGCGTGTGTGTGTGTGTGTGTGTGTGTGTATGAAAAGGCAAGGGTGGGGGCAGCAGGGAAGGCCACAGCGGGGCGCGCCAAGGATGCCCGCGGGGACAACACCATCTCCTCCCTCCCCCTATCCCCGGCCCCACCTCGCTATTGGTGGCTTGTATCGCCTGGCCTGGCCTGGCCAGGGCTGGCCGCCGACGCCGGCGGCGGAAGTGAGCAAACAGGCTGGCCCGCGCACCCGCCCCGCCCCGCCCCGCCCCGCCCCGCCCCGCCCCGCCCCGCCGCCGGGGACAGACACAGACGCGGTCCCGGCCCGGCCCGGCGCCGCGGTGCGCGGTGCGGCGCATGGCGCACGGGCCACGCAGTTGTGCGTTGACCGTCTTGCAGTGCGCGCGCGCGCGTGTGTGTGTGTGTGTGTGTCGGCACGGGACGGGACAGACGGGGTGCGCCGGTGGTGGCGGTGGCGGCCGAGCCTTGCCAGTCATGCCCCCGGAGGCCCTGCTGGAGGCCCGTGTACCCGCCGCAGCACGTCGCGTCGCACCAACCCTCAGGGCTCCACGGCAAGTAGGTGAGCGCGGCCCGGGGCGGGGCGGGGCGGGCTCCTCTATATTCAAGAGAGAGAGAGATAGAAAGGGAGGGAGCACCAGCTGACTGATTCTGAAGAGCGCTCTCCTCGCTCTGTGTCTCTCGCACCTACACTCTAACGGACTATGTACTATTTTGTGCATAACTACGTACAACTGTGCACATACGTAACTTACGTACAATATTCTTACATAATTACGCACAATATCGTGATTTTGTACATAAATTACGCACAATTTTGTACGTAATTATGTACAAAATTGTACGTAAGTTACGTATGTGCACAGTTGTACGTAGTTATGCACAAAATACTACATAGCCCGTTACTCTGCAAATCTAACTGTTGTACTATAGTTTAAACGTAGAGTCTTGCAGTTTAAACTGCAAACTCGGCAGTCTTGCAGTTTAAACTGCAAAACTCGGCAGTCTTGTAAGTTGTACAACATGACAGTTAAAACTGCAAGACTGCCGAGTTTTGCAGTTTACGCAAGACTAGTTTTAGTTTAAACTGCAAGACTATACTGTCATAGCCAACAGTTAGATTTGCAGAGTAGTTTGATACGGCGCGCCTCATGAGTGCGAGAGAGACAGAGCGAGGAGAGCGCTCTTCTGAATCAGTCGACAGGACAGGGCCCGCGCCCATGTCGTGTCTTTTCCTCAGAAAGCCCAAACACATCCCGCTCCACTCCGCTCCGCTGCTGTCAGTGGTGGTGACGCGCGCAGAGCTCTACGCTAATCCGGTTGATAAAGCCGGGCAGCTGTGCGCACGCGCGTGAGCTGGCTGCCCTGCCGTGCGCACTGGCGCGTGACATCGTATTGACACCCCGCGGCGTGTCGTGTCGATCCGCTTCACTTGTCTTATTCTTGGAATTTCGCCAAACTTGTATTTATGAATGGAACTCGTGGCGGGGCGGCCATCAGCGCACCGCGGCCGAGCACAAAACAGGGGAAGGGGGATGTGAGAGAGACATTTATAGGTTTTTCTGTCGATTGAAGAAAATTATAATTTGAGGCTTGAGTGGAACTTGCTTGTTGTATTCCGTTTGCTGACGCTGCCACCATCTTCCTCCCACAGGCCTCTGCTGCAGTTAGGCGTCTGCCATGAAGAAGTACGGGGCAGACTCCAAAGATGTCAAGGGCGGAAGTGCTTTCGGCAGCAACGGCAGCAACGACAAGTACTCTTCCAAGCAAGGGACCAAAGACAAATACTCCGACAGCAATAAGTACTCGTCACAGAAGAGCACTGCGGGCGCCGTCAAGCAGGACAAGTACTCGACCGCGACCAAATATTCGTCCCAGTCCGGTATGGCCGGCGCAGTCAAGCAGGACAAGTACTCGACCGAGACCAAGTACTCGGCGAACAAAGGCGCCGCGTCCGAGACCACCAAGTACTCGTCCCAGTCCAAGTACTCGACGGGGTCCTCGGGGCTGGAGCGGCGCGCGAGCTACAAGAGCGTCGAGCGCTGGGATAACGAGAAGAACGCGGCGCGGGAGAAGAACCGCGCCCTGACCAAGGACAACAAGTACTCCGCCAAGGACGACAAGTACTCCGCCAAGGACGACAAGTACTCCGCCAAGGACGACAAGTACAAGAGTACGGCCCAAGTGGGCTGGGGCAAGGAAAAGGAGGACACCAAGCCAAAGCAGTACTCCTTCTCCTCCTCCGCCGCCACCAAGGACACGGCGTGGAGCAGGGACAAGAACGACGCCAAGTCCAAGTACTCGCTGTCGACCAGAACGGAGACGAAGGGCGACTACAAGTCGTCCTCTAGCTCGTCCTGGTGCACAAAGGCCTTTTCCTCCGCGGACCCGCGCTACGACCAGCAGAGGGCCTTCTCCTCCCAGACGGCGTCCTCGACATGGGACGACCGCAATCGCGGCCGGGCCTTCCCCTACGACCGCGACCACGAGCTCCGCCGTTCGCTCAACAAGTACGATCGGTCACACCTGGCCGTACGACCACGGCCACTGCTTTCAGAACTCTGACGTTACCGCTTGTCCACAGGTACGACGCTGACACCAAGAACCTGGACCCCAAGTACTGGAAGTCGGGGCTGGCGACGAACGGCACCGGGCTGGCGGCGGCTGGGGGGCTGCTGGGGGCGGCAGTGGGGCCTGTGCCGGGGGCGTCCTCGGCGGTGGGCGGCGCGGGCCGCGCGGCCGAGGCCATCCGGCTGAGGGAGGAACGCGGGTCAGGGGCCGCCACCACGGGCTGCCACAACTGCGCCCTGCAGTGACGCGAGGCGGACAAAAGAACCGCCATCCTAATGCCAAAAATAAACGTTCTACGTCACTGTGCCATCATGTACTTAACATATGCCTATTTTACTTTTTACTGTCTCAAAGACAAAATTAGTTGTGTTTGTATTTGTATTACGTACTAACTCTCTGCACCATGTATGTCACCACGATATTATTATTTTATACCGCATTGAAAAAATAAAAACCTATGATGTATTTTTTTAACCGTTTAGCATGCACACTTTTTGTGGACGTTGGGAGAAGATCGCTTTCTCCTTTTCCTGTGCCACTCAGCGACCCTCCTTTAGGCCCCGCTTGCAGACGACAGCAGATAACAGGATGGGAAAGGACAGCGGCAGAGCCTGGGGCTGGAGTGGGCGTGGGCGCCGGCACTGCCGGCAGGGGTGACCTCCCCCTCCCTCTCCCCACGCTGCTGTACCGTGGAGGGGAGTGAGTTGCACCGGGTTGTGCAAGCGCGCGCCCTCGCGAGCCTCAACCCCCACCCGCACATCCTCGTCCTGCCCTGCCACCCCCGTGGGACCCCACCCCACCCCACCCGACCAGACCCTGGCCCGCCCGGCACGACCTTGGGCAGGGCTGGCTGGCTGGCTGGATAGGGCTGGTCTGGGCAGGCATGCGATCCCCGCAGCAATCACGACAGGAAACGAACTGAGCCTCGCCGACATCTGGCACCTGTGAAATCAGAGGGCGCACCGGGCGCACGCCACAGGGGTTAGGGCCGCGGGGCGTGGCGGGGCGTGGCGGGGCGTGGCGGGGCGTGGCGGGGCGTGGCGGGACGGGGCGTAGCGCTGCTTCGAGAAGGAACAGTTACCGTATAGCTTCCCCCAGCAGCGCGCTCAGCATCCCTCCTGATCGGTCGATACGGCGCGAGAGGCGGGGCGGGGTGGGCGGGCTGGCCGGCCGGGTTCGAGTAGGGGTAGCACGGCGACGACGCGGCACAGCGCGGCCTGCTTGCGCTCCGCACACCGAGCACAATGTGTTGCCTACCTAGCGGGCGCGGCGGGGAGCACGATGGGCTGCCTACCTGCAAGGCGCGCTTCGGCCGGCACAGAGAGGCCAGGCGCGCAGCGCCCGCCCCCGTCTGCTGCGCTCACGGTCCTACTCACGAGCAAGATAAGTTGCCTACTTTCCCGGCGCGAGCCGTGAGCCCGCGCGCGCCTGCCACAGTCACAGTACGGCAGAGCCAGCCACAGGCCGCACGGCGGACAGAAAACGATCTGACCGAGGTGGGCGGGGCGGGGCGGGGCGGAGGTGGCGAGGGGGGAGGGGGAGGAGCGGGAGGCCTCGCCGGCTCGCTGGTTACACCAGACAGCGCGTCGCTGCCGCCGCGGTTCGCAAAGTGCAATGAAAGCGACGAGAGATCCTGCGGGGCGGGGCGGGGCGGGGCGGGGCCGGCCGAGCGCCGAGCTTCTACGGAAAATGTTGAAGGCCTCTCACGATAAGCGGGCAGAGAGGCAGAGCGGCGCAGCACAAACCAACAAACGCCGCCGCGGTGCGGCCTTCGTTTGTCTCTCGGTGCGGACGAGTCGGCGGCGGCGGCGCCTCCGGCCAGCGGGGAGAGTGCAGCGGCGGGGCAGGGCGCGGCGTGGCGGGGCGGGGCGGGGCGCGGCGTGGCGGGGCGCGGCGGGGCGCGGCGGGTAAAACTAAGGGTGACATTTTGAGGTTACTGCGGCACGGTCACGATCAGGGCGTGGCGCGCAACACTACCCCGTCCGTCTACGTGCACCTCGCCCCACCCACCCCGCCCCGCCCCGCCCGAGCCACGAGCCACGCCCCACGCCCTCCCTTCTCTTCCGATCTGCAGAGCACTTAAGTCACCAGTCACCGCAAACTTTGTTTGGGCGGGGCGGGCGGGACTGGCTCTGTTTCCACAATCATCTTGTCGTTCTCGCGAGGAGGTGTCTGCACGAACGCCCCTGTCCTGTCCTGCCCTGTCACCCCGCCCCGCCCCTTCCGTGTTGCAATCATTATTCGATTGTATAACTAGCGCAGTTACAGACCTGGTCGGCTCGGGGCGGGGCGGGGCAGAGTGGGCGGGACGCGCTCCAACACACCGCCCGTCGTGTGAGTGAGGGCCGGGATGGACTAGAACGCCATGAAGATAACCCGGTCGTGCGTGGGCGGGGCGGGGCGGGGCGGGGCGGGGCGGGGCGGGGCGGGGCGGGGCGGCCGCATACGAACCGCTCATCAGCGACGACATGCCCGGCCCGGTGGCGCAGCCGCGTGGGTGATGCGGCGCCGCACGCGGAGCACGACAAGACCCCCGCCCCGCACTCGATTCGACATTCATCGCGCCGTTGTGTTACCGATAACAGCGCGACGATATTAAATTTTAGCGGCTCCTTCACTCACGAGGGACGTGCGGACACGATGTCCACCGCACAACATAAACTGACAAAATTTAGTCACTCTGCTGTCGAAAGAATAACTCGTCACCTGACGGAAGTCTAGTCGAAATTAAAAAATTACTGCTTTGGTGACTTCACTAGAGTGTGTTCAGTGAGAGAGTTGGTTCTTGCACTCACCTTCTCGCAGTCCTCCTCCAGGCGCACGACGCGCTCCAGCTGCAGGAAGAGCTCCTCCTCCTTGTCGTGCAGCTCCTGGTCGCGGCCCTCCAGCCGCTTCTCCAGCTCCTTGCGCGCGGCGGCCAGGTCGTCCCGCTCGGCCTGCGCACGGACAAACGGAGAGACTTGCTTTCAAATTTCCTTGGAAATAAAATGCCTGTGTAACACAACAACTCTTAGTCTGCTTTTCTCGGATTATAGATAGGCCATTTTCAGTATGCGTCATAAAATCTACATCAAAATGTCGCCCCTCTGCGCGCCTCCGCAGGAGCTCCAAAAGTTTCCAAGGTCTCTTAGTTATAAGATCGGGGCAGCAGCAACAACAGCATGAGACTATCCTCGCACGCCATCCAATAAGGAATTCCAGAGGAACGAACCATTCCCGTGCAAGATGGCGACCGGTGGCGGAGCGTAGCGGCGAACCAAAACAAAGCAGAAGGCGCGCCCCCTACGTAAAATCTAAGGAGCTCACCGTGTTGGGCGTCGAAAGCTACTTCCGTAAGCAAAGAACCGCGTTTCAATACGTCGTACATTAGACAAACGGAACGAAAGGAGCCGCGCCTTCTGCTTTGTTTTGGGTCGCCGCTACGCTCCGCCACCGGCCGCCATCTTTCACGGGAATCGTTCATTCGGTCACCGCGCTGCTCAGCATACGACTGTAGCCCGGCGCGGCGCCCCCGCGTGGCGTCGCGACGCCTGGCGCCGAGCGCAGATGCAGATGAAGACCAAACCAAATGAGCCGTGGGTGTGTCCCGCCTCGGCCCCGGCCACTCCGAGAGCCGCGATGAAATGTTTAAATTATTTAGGAGCTCGGCTCAGCTCGGCGGGGCCGGGGCGCGACGCGACGCGACGCCGCTCTCACAGACAGACAGGACAGACAGGACGGCAGGCGGGCAGACCTTGAAACGGTCACTGGAGGATGAGTCTCCCTGCTATTGTGACGCGGCCCGCCCCGCCCCGCCCCGCCCCGCCCCGCCCGCTGTCAGGAGCAGCAGCAGCCCCCACCCCACCCCCATACTACTTCACAACCGCACAGCCAGCCGCTGTATTCCCAGAAGTTTATTGTCTGAGCTTTTGCAGTGGATGAAGTAGTACCTGCGAGTACCGAGGCGAGTTGAGTTCCTCTCGGCGGCGAGGCGCGGCGCGTGAGTCAGCAGCGCTGGCCCGAGGTACCGGAGTTACACCTGTACGCCCCACCCCGCCCCGGCCTGGCCTGGCGCGTAGCGAGCACAAAAGCTTTGTTTCGCCACGTCAACGTAAAAAAAAAACATACAAAATATATTTAAAAAATAAAAAAAACGTTTGTACAGATTCATCAATGCTGCCGTGTTGACGCCGTGATACTCGCAGCTCTTATCCTTCCCGAGGGGGCTCGACCTTTTCTGCATGCCGCTGCGCGCGACATACGCGCCATGTTTAAAATAAAAATAATATTTTTTAAAGCAGTTTACTGTACACTACCACACCCGTGAAGCACAGCTAATGTGCGCCCGTGCTCTGCGTCCAGCAATTTCGGCCAAAACTAATGTCCGGCACTGGCCGGCCAGAGCAGCAGAGGGCACCACCAGACCAGAGGGCTGGGAACGGCGCGGCCCTGCGCGGCCCTGCGCGCCCAGCCCTCTGTGGGAAGCAGCACACTGCGGGGCATGACGGGCGGGGCGGGGCGGGGCGGGGCGGGGCGGACACTGCGGCGAGGAGAGGCGAGGCGAGGCACTCCGCGGGTCAAACCGACAAAATGGGAAAGATGTTTACTGAGGCTATAAAGCATGCCCACCCCGCCCCGCCCCGCCACACCGCCGCATGCATGCGGGCCCGGGAGCCGCGGTCGCCGCGGGGCGGGGCGGGGCGGGGCGAGTTCTAATTAGGATAAGACCCACTGCACTTCATCTTCCTTTCTCAGCCTTTTGCTCGCGCCGCACCGCGCCCCGCCACGCCACGCCACGCCACGACGCTCCAGGTCAGAGGAGGCGCCTGCCTGTGCAGATAAGCGCGGCCTGGCCCTGTCCGTGTCCGCACGCGCCGGGCCCGGCCGGGAGCGAAAGCGACTGCACCCGGCCCGTCCCGTCAGCCCCAGCAGCACTGCTCCTCCGTCAGAGCCCCGCGCGGGTAGGCAGCCCGGCCACACCGCTGCACTGCGGGACGGCCTACCTCCCAGGAGCCCCGCGCGGGTAGGCAGCCCGGCCACACCGCTGCACTGCGGGACGGCCTACCTCCCAGGAGCCCCGCGCGGGTAGGCAGCCCGGCCACACCGCTGCACTGCGGGACGGCCTACCTCCCAGGAGCCCCGCGCGGGTAGGCAGCCCGGCCACACCGCTGCACTGCGGGACGGCCTACCTCCCAGGAGGTCGCCGCCCGTCGCCCCGCACCCGCACCGCCCTAAGCGCCCCGCCCGCCCCGCACGCCCCCGATAAGCCGCGCGACGCGGCGCTTCGGGGCGCGCGCGCGCGCTCACACCCGAGCCCAGCCCGGACCAGCTCTTAAGATTCCACCGGAAGTGCGGCGGCGGTCGTGTTTACCTTCCGCCTGCACCGGAACCGGACGGCTCGGCCCAATCGATATACGGGATCGGGCGTCGGGTCGGATCGGGAGAGAGGAAGTCGGCCGGCCCGGTCCGGATCCGCTCGGCTCGGCTCGGCCCCGCGCGCTGCGCTTCGCACTCCGGCCGGACCCCGCCGCGGGGCCCCGGGGGGCTCACTCACACCGGCCGCCTATCGCCCGTCCCGCGCCCGCCCCGACCCGGTTTGTGTTTGTCAAGCGATTTATTACTTTGCCCCGCACACATATGCCGCCCGTACGCCCGTCCCGCCCGACCGCCACTTCCGGCTGGACCACAAGTAGTCTGACTTCGGCGAGGGGTCGACCACTTCGATATTCCATGTACACATTGAAAAATATTCCAGATATTCCACCATATTCCAGTCTAAAAATATTCGAAATATTCCAAAAACATCCCAAATATTACAAAAATATTCGAAATATTCCAACATACCCCTGATATTCCAAAAATATTATCCCACATTTTCCTGACATTCCAAAAATATTGTTCTACATATTCCAAAAATATTTCCAGATATTCCAACTGGAATATATTCCATGTACAGAAATATTTCAAGTGGTCGACCCCTCGGACTTCGGGTAGAGAGGCTGGAGAGAGGCCGCCGCGCTGGAGTCTCTCCAGGCCCGACCCGACGTGAGCGGGTGCTCTCTGCTCGGTGTCATGCAAGTGTCTCAGCCCGGAGCCGAGGGCGTACATGCTCTCATCACTCACAGTCATACACACCCGCTCCCCACACGTTCACGCTCTTGGCTTTCACCCGGGACAATGGCTGGCGCGGCGTGGCGGGGCGTGGCGGGGCCGCGCCGCTGTCATTAGAATAAACTCGCTCTAATGGCAGTCCATAGGCCCGGCGCAGGTCAGGGGAGGCTGGCCTCTCCGGCCCGGCATGGCCATAAGGAGTCACACCCGAGGGGGAAACAGCTCTGAATTTTGCTGTACAAAGGTCGTGAATTTTCATGAATTTTTATGTATTTTTCTTGAATTTGTTCCAGATTTTGCCTTTTCCCAGAATTTCTCTGATTTTTTCTGAATTCTTCCTAAAGTTTTTTTTAAATTTTTAAAAAATTACACGGTGTACAAAAATTTTAGAGTGGTTTCCCCCACGGTCACACCACGGCTCAACTTAGATTGACGCAAATTTTCAAAGCAGAATACACGCGTAACGTTCGTCGCGCAGTGCAGTGCCCCCTTTGGTTCGAGAAACAAGATTGAGAGCCGCGCGGGTACGTTCCAGCCCTGCCCGCCCCTGCGTCCCGCCCCGTCCCGCCCCGGTCCGCGATGGTCACACTTTCCCGACCCGCCCTGTTCACTTCGCGGTTCGTCGCGCTTGGAGATGGCTCTGCCTCCCCGCCACGCCGCGCCACGCCACGCCCGGCCGGCCGGCCGGCGTCCTGATGTCCGCGGAGTACGAGACAAGCGTCACTTACTGATGAGAAACGGGAAGGAAACACCTTGTCACTCTGTGCACCAGCAGGATTCACACACGTCCCTGCTTTCTTTCGCGCTTCATCACACCTCGCCTCGCCTCATTGTCACCCACCATGTGCTCCCCCCCCCCCCCCTCTCCCACCTCCACCAGCGCACGCGGCGCGGCGGACTATCCCATTACACACGCGGAAAGCGAAATGCAGCTTGGTATTCCTGGCCTGGCCTGGCCAGGGCTCTGCTTTTGCTTGCACCAGCAGCGGCCGGGCCGGGCCGGCTTGCTTCACTTTCTACGTGCGCTCCGCGCTGCCCGCCCCGCGCTCACGCTGCCTGCACCGCGCACGTGCATTCTACGTGGCCTGTCCCGTCCCGTCCCGCCAAATTCTACACCTCCGCGCAAAGAGACGACGCGACGGGCTCCGAGAAAGTCACCACCGGCCTGGCCTGCCGCACGGCGCTGCTGCTGCCACAGGTCCGCCCATGCTACCGCCTGCCTGTGCCTCCCGCCCCTATGTCTGAGGTGCCGCGGGGCAGCAGCACGACTCTTATCTCTTCTAAGATTCACCTGGAGGAGAGCTGACGCGTCAGTTTGTTAACTCTTTGCGTTCAAAATGGACATAAAGAAATGTTTCTCTTATTTTTAAGAAAAGTTTTCCTTATTTCAGCACTGTAACGTTGAGGTGAATTTTCACCGTTAAAACGATGGCATTTCTGAAATTAAGCTGTTCTAATGTTTTTACGGATGCACCCTGATTCACCGTAGCTTACAGTGACATTCTCCATGGCAGCAGCACGACTCTTATCTCTTCTAAGATTCACCTGGAGGAGAGCTGACGCGTCAGTCTTTTAACACTTTGCGTTTATGACACACTCCTGCGGACACCGGCATGAATAAACTAGTGTGTGTGTGTGTGTGTGTGTGTGGCGGTTCGGTTTTCATCGTGGGATAAAATTTCAAGCATTTTAAAAACCCGCCCCGCTGCCGCGTGGCAGGACGTGACGGAGAGGAGAGGAGAGGAGAATCGCGCGAAAACATTTAGTCGGAAACGACGAGCGAGCAACTTGTCGCGCTGCGCTCATCCATAAGGCAAGGCGCTGCGCGGCGCGGCTCTGCCCTTAACGGTCGGGGCGAGCTTGTCGTCGCGCGCCTCCCGCCGCCCCGCCCCGCCCCGCCCCGCCCCGCCCCGCCCTATCGGTACGCCCCTCCTTCCGCCCAACCGCGACTGTATGGCCAGAGGCGACTGTATACACTTGGAGTGAGAGTGGCATCCCGGGGAGAGATGAAGCGACAAGTGCGCAGCCTCTGTACAAAACTGGAAGAAAAAAATGCCACTTAAAACAACAAACTCCACCTCAAGGGCCATGCCATCATACCAATACAACTCCATCACGGCTCCTCAATAGAACTCCCGCAGGCCTGCCTTTAGGGGAATGTAAAGGAAGGCGGGGGCTGCCTTTTTTATTCTATTTATTTTTTGGACGGCGACGCGAGCCGAGCCGAGCCGAGCCGAGCCGAGCCGAGCCGAGGTGCCCGCGCTCTCGTTGGTAACTCGTTCGGTACTCGTCGGCCGCGGACAGCACGGGGTGGTGCAGCCAGCGCAGGATACTACTGGAGTGAGAGACAATGGCTACGGGGCCGCCCGCCCCGCCCCGCCCCGCCCCGCCCCACCTGCAGTGCTTTCACTTTCAGGTCCTCGCTGCCCCGCCCCGCCCCGCCCCGCCCCGCCCCGCCCCGCCCCCTTTTGAAATGTGTCATCGGGCTGAATGAACGGTGGGCGATCAGCCGCAGCGCCGGCCTGCCCGCCCCGGCCCGGCAGCTCCACGTTACAATGAAAGTACGCGGCGCGGGGCGGGGCGGCGCGACACTACCATCAGCGGCACAAATCGTCAGCTCCACATCGTCATAAAAATACACGGGGGGAAAATAATTTAAAAAATACTATACTGCTCTCAAATATTTTGTGTAGATAGCAACGTACACACTAAACCCTTATGCATGATTTTTGCATCGTTATGCACGATTTTATACAACCATAGTTATGCACAAATTTGTGCATAAGGGACAGAGTTAAGCATAGTTATGCAGAAAAAATTGTGCATAGTTATGGCTGCGTAAAATCCTGCAAGGCTTATGCACAACAAACTGCATAAGGGTTTAGTGTGTAGATTAACTCATTGAGAAAAAGTTTAAAATCAAATCGCAGACGTACAACACAAATCAAGGATGCTAACCATGCCAGCTAAATCGTTTCGCGTACGTAAATTTTGCTTTAAAAAAATCTTTCTCTTCCCTGCTTCAGTAGTGTGTGTCCAGGGGGAGGAGCTTTACTGCAGCCCGAACAAAGTGCAATCTTTAACGCCCACGGTAGTACTACTCTGCCCCAAGTTTCTTCGCGCTGCTCGCCCCGCCCCGCCCCGCCTCGCCATATCGCAAACCGCCTGGCGTTGGGCAACGCGGCTCTCCAGCAGCGCGGCGCTGGAGATTTAGAGCGGCCCTGCCGCCCCGCCCCGCCCCGCCGCTGCGTTTACGGCATTTCGTTCAGTAGTTTGTTGCGCTGGTTGGCACACCCCACCCCGCCCCGCCCCGCCCCGCCCCGCCCCACCCGACCCGACCATCCGCTAACGGACGCGCAATAACGCTAAGAGCCGGTGCGCGCGCGAAAAAAAAAAGGGCACTAACTCTTGGCTGGGCGCGGGAAGGGAGGGAAGGGACGGGACGAGCGCCACTTGCTTTGCAAAACGCAGCGGAAGTAAAGGAGGCCGATGGCCGGCCGGTGCCGCTGCTGCTGCGCGCGCGCGCGTCAAACAGGAAGAACAAGGGGAAGAAAATGAAGTCAGGAGAAAAGAAAAGAAAGGTAAGGTAAGGTGGTGTTTGAACCTGGGCCGGGCGCGATGTTCTGTTCAGGAGGCTTTACGGCCCGCACCGCTGAGAGGAGAGGAGAGGCGTAACCAGGCCCAGGCCCAGGCCCAGGCGTGACTGCCCCGCTTTTCCCTTCTGCTGCGCTTTGTGTCGCGAGTGTGTCTGTCCCGCGCTGCGCAGCGCTGCTTCCGCGCCAAAGTCCGTCCCGCCCCGCCCCGCCCCGCCCCGCCCCGCCCCGCCCCGCCCCGCCCAGCCCCGCCCCGCCCCGCCCCGCCCAGCTCCAGCCGGGCATTAACATGCTAATGCTCCAGCGGCGGCTCCAGCGCGGCTGGCTAGGGCTGCATGCCGACGTGTAGCCCAAAGGGTTGGCCATTCCATACAGCCAGTGTCAAAGAATAAGAAAAGAAATGTTCGCTACTCTGGTGCCCCCCCTCCCCCCAGAAAAAAAAAATATTGGGTGGAAACGCCAGTCAGTTAGGCAACATATGTACGTATTTACTATGGGCGAACACCCGGTGAACGTTCAAAAGAGTGGGGTTTCCGCGCACCGAGGTCACTGCTGATAGTACGTTCGCAGAAGTGTTATGCGAAAAGAAAAACATTACCGATTAAAAAAAACTCTATCTGTGTGTGAGCATTGGGGGCACATTTAACATTATCTGATGGCCCAATCACATATGAGACCTAGTTATGCGCGGAAGAAAGCCTTGACGCCGGCGGCAGCACACTTCCGACTTTAGTAATATTCCCCGGCGTTCGTTAGTATTCAATGCACTTTATCATACTCACAGTACACGAAATAATCGAGTGCGTGCCTCTCGAGTGGCGCGGCGCGGCGGGGAGAGGCTTGGCTCCTGCCTCGCCCCGGCTCTACGAGACCACCGAGGAGGAGGAGGAGCGCCGTGCATCAGCCGGACCCGGCCCGGCGCGGCCCGCGCCCTCTCCGCTCGGCCCCGCCAAGGTCGTGCCAAAGGCGTGACTCGAGAAAATGATTTAGCCATCGCAGTAAATATATAAGGTAGTGAGAAAGTTGATGCAGCAGATTGGAAGCTGCGGGAGAAAAAGAAGCGCGAGGAATTCGTTTTAAGTCTGATTTTGAAAAAAGTTTAAAGACTATCTGAAGCTGAGTGTTGATATTTAAAAGCACAGCTAATTACTTCTACGAGTTTTCACCGACCACCATTTTCGGTCACAATATTAAGTACCTCACACAGCCAGAACTGCAATAGACCCAATAGACCAATCTCACTAGCGGGCTATCAATCGCTTAAATCCTTACAAAGAAAATAGACGATTTTTTCTTGTAATACAAAGAAAACTGTGCTGTTGTAATACAAAGGGCAAATTCTTTTTGTAATATAAAGAAAAACCTTTGTAACTCAAAAAAATATCTTTGTAATACAAAGGACGAGCCTTGTAATACAAAGGAAATTCCTTTGTATTACAACAGCACAGATTTCTTTGTATTATACGAAAAAATTCCTTGTAGAAGATTTAGAGTGAAGCTCACGAACTGGGACGCCGCGGCCCACAGAATTAATAAAAGCGCTGCCATGACCGATTGGGCGCTCGCGTCGCGTCCTTCATAAAATGTTACACGTCTTTGCGGCCCCCCCCCCCGCCCCCCGCCGCGGACTCAATTGTTTATTTCCCGCCAGTCACTCGGAGCGAGCGGAGCGAAGGCCCACCTTAACGAGGAGCGGCCGACCGGAGTCTGCCCGGGACGGAGAGTGGAGTATCCCAGACTGGACGGGGTCGCTCTGCCCTCGTCTCTCTCTCTCTCTCTCTCTCTCTCTCTCTCTCTCTCTCTCTCCCTCTCTCTCTCTCTCTCTCTCTCTTTCTCTCTCTCTCTCTCTCTCTCTCTCTCTCTCTCTCTCTCTCTCTCTCTCTCTCTCCCTCTCTCTCTCTCTCTCCGTTCTCTGTCTACTTCCTACCGGCCTCTAAATAATTAATTTCATGCTCCCTCCCTCCCCTTCTGAGACACGGGGGCGCACGCACAGGGGTTGCAAAATCAAGTTAAGGGAAGATGGACTTGGTCCAGCGGCACCCCGCCCCGCCCCGCCCCGGCCGCACACTGCAGATGGATGGCTCAGATAGCCGAGGCACGCAGGCAGGTACCCGCGCGAGGTACCAGCGGCCAGGCCAGGCCAGGCCGCGCGCCGGGGCCGGACGACCTTGGGGCGTGTGACGTCATTTCAGGATGAGTGCCTGGCTGTGCCTGCTGGCCGCGAGCCTGCTAGCCCGTGCTGCCACCTGTGGGCCAATCAGGCGCACAGCAGTGCCCGCCCCGCGCCCGCTCCACGGGTACCAACGCGCCGCGCGCCGCGCCGCCCGACGGGTACCTTCTGGAAGCCGCCACGTAGTCTCACCCACCTGAAACACACAGGACAGACAGAGCTAGGCGTTAGATACCTGCGGGCGGCACGTACTTTCAGAAACAGGTGTTCTGCAGCTCCTTGTATGCTATAAACCTCTCCTCCACAGAAAAATATCAACTTTAAGACATGATTCCGCAAAAGCACTATAATAAACAAATAAAAACTCTCTTTTTTTCAATTCCATATTTTTGTTAGAACGGCCCATTCGCCGTAACGTACTAGTCGTGTATCGCGGTCACGTACGCACGATTTGTGTTGCGGTTTCAAAGCAGCCGCGCGAGCTAAGCCGCCCCGCGCGAGACCCGGCCCCGCCCCGCCCCGCCCGGCCCGGCCGGCTCCGCTCTGCGGTCCCCCCTTGTTTGGCTATCGCCAAATTAAACACTTTGTTTGTACGGCGAGGCGGGGACCACGGCAAATAGACAAGACGGAGCGAGGCGAGATGAGACGTGACGGACGTGACGCAGGCGCGCGTTTCTTTCGCGTCGCGTAGCAAAATAATAATAACGATGTAATGACAATGATTTGACAAATCGTTCTGCCGAGAGCTGTGCGCCGGACCGGACGGCGAGGAGGCGTGACAGTGAAACAAACGTCTGCCTTAGAAACGCATGCATCCGTATCATCGTTAAAAATATAAAAAAATTAAAACGACGCGAAATCCACGGATATAATTTTACGGTAATAGCTGTAAAATCCTTGTATGCCTGTTTTGAGTCAGTTGGGACTGAGTAAAAACAGAAAAAAGTTTAAACGGCTCTTAAAAAAGTTGTGAGACCGCTAATTTTATTCAAGCGACTTTCACGCACAACGCACAGCTTTAACTTCTCTGCTAAATATTTGCAGCGCGGGAGGCTCAGCGGTTCGCGCGGGGCCGGGTTGTCCGCGTGCGGGGGTCAAGAACCTGTCTGGGGCCGAGCCGAGCCGGGCCGAGCCGAGCCGAGCCGAGCCGAGCCGAGCCGAGCCGAGCCGAGCCGAACCGAGCCGAATGCGTTCTGCCGCGTTGAGCCGAGCTGAGGCAGCCCAAGGCACCTCAAGGCCACAATAATTCAAGGCGCAAGATAACGCCGTGTGATGACGCTTTGCGCGGGGCGGCAGGAGGAAAGGGAAAAGAGGCACCTGAATAGCAATTGCCCCCTCCCCCACCTGGCCATCCCCAATCGTAATCACGCGGCACGGGCTTCGCATATTTTAAAAAAATATAATAGCTTTTCGGCCACATGCTATCATCGTTCATAGCACACAACAACACAAGTAGTGCAATCACGCGAAAGATGATAATCGCTATCGCCGAATCTTCGTCATATTATACAACTAACTATCAGCATTATTATCATCCTCACCAAACACCGCGGCCCGGGCTGGGGCGTGGCGTGGCGTAGCGCGACATCTGCCCAATTAGGCTTTTGCACGTTAATTGCACAGGATCGCCTCGCCTCGCCTCGCCGCCCAGAGCCCCACGCAGCGCCGCCCCAGACTCGTGTCATTAAACCCATGCGGATTAACAATTTTCCGCGAGCCACGCCCGTCGTATAAGCGAGACGAGTTCTCAAATGTAGTTCGCGTCGCGCAGTTTCACAAGCATCGCCAATAAACCAAGTAAAACAGCCCACCTACAAGTGTAAAAAAAAATGCGTTATTATTATGATTATTGCATTTTGAAAGATTCTCGACAGTTGAAGCTGACAGCAGGTAAGGTGCGAGAAATACTGTGTGAGCGCCTCGAGTCCGTCTCTCGTATATATTGCGAAAGTCTGGGAGGTCCTCGACGCACCCGGCCCGTCGCATTGTCTGCTTCTGTCTGACGGACGACAACCGTCCTGGGCCCGGCCCCGCCCCGCCCGGCCGCTCGGAAACTGTCGACACACAGCTGCACACAGCCCGACACCGGAGCCGTACCGTCCGTCTGGTCTCAGCAACTCCCAGCTGCACATCAGTACGGCTGCACGTCTGCACGTCTACACAGCTGCACTGCGAGAATAAACTACAGTTAACCCGGTTAATTTTCATACAGTCTTTTTCTGTAGTTTCAGGTACAGGATTCTCCGTACTCATTTGACATTCCATTCCGTACCCTAAAATTTGAAATTGTTGAAATGGAAAACCAATTATAGAAATAGATTCGTCTCGACGAGACGAACGAAAAATGTTAACATATGTCATGGGTTTGGACTCACAATGAAAAAGTTATTGTCCTTCAACAATCTTAGGTTTTGGGGTACGGAATGGAATGTCAAAAAAGTACGGAGGATCCTGTACCTGAAACTACAGAAAAAGACTGTATGAAAATTAACCGGTAGTTTTTTCTCGCAGTGTGGTCCTGCACCGCCCACGCACCAGCCCGGCCCGACCCAGCCGGTCAGCAGCCAAAGCCAAACCAGCAGAGGGAGAGATGTATCTACGGGCGGGGCCGGGCGGGGCGGGGCGGGGCGGGGCGGGGCGGGGCGGGCGCGAATGCAAACAAGCGTCGACGGGACGATTCGAAAGGCGCAGTTAAGCTGTATTATAGTATAGGGCCGAGGTCAGAGAGACTCGCTCGCGTCGCGCACGCGGGGGCGTAAGTGTGTGCAGCAGGCCTCGATGAATATCAAGAGGACGTACGGCGCGATGACAATGGCGCGGCCGGCAAATTACACGAAACACGAAATAAAGAAAAGAGCGAGAGAGGAAATAAAAGCACACACTTCAAAGAACGTCTTTGGGAATGGTACCGCGGCGGGCGCGTGCATATAGAGGCCGCTCTCACGGGTGTCCGACAATGGCGGCCGGACCGGATATTAGTTTCTCGTCACCCGATATCCGGCCCGGCCCGGCCCGGCCCGGCCGCTGCAGCGGTACAGACTCATTCGCACGGCGCGCCGCATCACGCGCTGCGCATCCGACTGCTGGAAGAATTAACGTTTCATTAAAAAAAATAATGAAGCAAAGTAAAGCCTCTCGGTTCTTGGGAAAAAGCACGACCCACTTGTCGCCCCACGTTATATACATAAAAAAATAAAAATAGAAGAAAATTATATCACGACGCACTCAAGTACATCAGATGAGTATTCCCAGTCAATCCTCGCGGGTTTTAAACAACATTGTCTTGACCTACAACTGGCGCGGCGCGCACAGAGAAAACGATTTATGAAAACAACACGAGCTACCCCGCCCCCCCGCCCCGCCCCGCACCCCTACGCATAGCAGTGTGTTGTGCCTCCGCGGCGCTGCAGGTCGTGGGACGTACGCGACGTAAATGCGTATTGTGCAGCTCGCCTCGCCTGCATCCGACCCACGGCCCTACCACGGGGCGCACCGCACCCCACCGCACCCCACCCCACCCCACCACGCCCCACCCCACCCCGCCCCGCCCCGCCCAGGGATGATGCGCATGTTCGTGCGAGATGACGTCGTCGCTCGCAGCGACGTGGAGGTGGTGGTGCAGGCCGATTGCAGCGACAGCGTGAAAGACGAAGCCCCGCCCCGCCCCGCCCCGCCGCACTGTTTTGTCCGTCCGCCATGCGTGAAATGACAGCAGCAGAAGCAGCCCTCTCCTGCTGTCAAAACACGGCGCCCCGCCGCGCCGCGCCACGCCACGCCACGTCTGGCCGGCAGGATGCGACAACAAAAGTGCGGTAAAAGCAGTGTGGCTTAGTGACTGATGCGCGCGGCGGGGCGGGGCGGGGCGGGGCGGGGCGGGGCGGGGCGGGGCGGGGCGGGGTGAGGCAGGGCGAGGTGGAGCTGGGTTGCAGGGGAGAAAACTGAGAGGGAAACAAAATTTTGATGTGGTAATGAATGTTTTGTAAATGTCATAATTTGGATCTGATTCTTTTAAGCAATCCTATATATTTTTCTGAATGAAAGAAAAAAAAAAATCAACGGCAAGGTCTGCTTCAGCAGGAGCGCGCGAAAGAAACAGTGGACCGCAAAAAGGATGAAGAACGTGACGAAAAGGGTAGGCGGGACCAGCGTGCAGGAGATCATGGGAGCCACACGAAAAATAATAGCGAAGTCGCACTCTGTCTGAGGTGGCGTGGCGGGGCGGGGCATGGCGGGGCGTGGCGGGGCGTGGCGGGGTGGGGCGGGGTGCGCCAGACTCTTTGGGAAGAAGTGCGAATCAATTGCCGAGACGCCATGAGCGTCGCGAATGCGGCATGAATGATGCTTGGATGAGGTTTTTGAATGCGCAAAAAATAGAAATCGTCGAGCTCGTGTTAGGGACGAGAAGGTCAGGGAATTCCATACTACAACGAACGTGTGTTCACTAACACACACACCAAGATATTCTCCTGCGTATCGCTCTGCATGGGGCCGGCGGCCTACAGCTCCGATGACATAAATTCCATTATGTATTTCGTAACTGCGCAATCATTTTATAATTGAAACGACGAGCCATGAGTTGCGCTTCTGATAAGCAGCAGGTAATTGATACCAGCCGAACGTGAGGCAACCCCCACCCCACCACACCCCACCCCACCACACCCCACCCCACCACACCCCACCCCACCACACCCCGCTCCGGGCAGGGCCGGTCTGCAGCGCCTTATGCTTCGACCTTCATGGAGAGCCTTTACCTCGCAGAAAAACAAAAATAAAGTAAATAAACTCAGAAAACCTCGAACCTGACATAAAAAAGAAACCGTCCTTGTACTGCACGGTGCGCAGGGGGCGGTGGGGCGAGGCTCTCCCACACGCCGCTTCCCCTTGCAGAGGGGTTGCCAGGGGACCCATCGACCAGACGACGCGGGCGAGACGAGACGCTCTGTCTATGTCGTTGCGCAAGTCATGAGGAGAGGCGGTAAGTAAAAGTTTGTCGCCGTAATGCAGCACCGCACACCACCAAACCGCACCACGCAGACAAATACTTAAAAAAATATATATATTTTTCCCCTGGTGGGCGGGCGCGGCGCGGCGCGGCGCCGCCCACAGCGCAGCCACTGCCGACTCTCGTTTACAAATCGGATCCGCGCCGAGCTGCGCTGCGCTGCGCTGCGGCCACATTAGAAAGTGTCTTGGTGACAACACCAGAGAGCGCGGCCCGGCCGGGCCCTGCAGCGAGACTAGGGAGGCAAAGGCAAAAGCGGACTTCCCCTTGCCGAGACACTCGCATTATGGGCTGACAGGCGGTGCTTCGGCAGGCGCGCGAGTCGAAAATAGATGTGCACACGATGGGGAAAAAACACACACACACACACACACACACACACACACAAACGCGGCGTGCCTGGGCGGTTCGGTTCGGCGTGTAGAACAAGCACAGGGTGATGGCCTGCTGATATTTGGAGAGTCGCCGTGGGACGCGGCCGATAAGATACTGTACCCGGGGTGAGCGCAGCGCGGCGCGGCGCGGCGTGAGAACCTCGCGGAGGCCACCACCACCCTGCCTGACCCCTGGCGGGGCGGGGCGGGGTGGGGGTGCTTTAGGGCGCGGCGCGGCCGCCCGGGGGAAGTCCCTATCGCGGGACCAACAAGTGGCCAATTACAAGCGTATTTCATTCCACCCGCGACCATTTCTTTTTCAACGCAAAAGAAACACAGCTCTGGAGAGATATTTTTCTCTGGCGCGATTGATCGCGACGCTGTCCTGTACGCGGCGCCCGCCCCGCAGCGTCGCCACAAAAAAGACGATGAGTCGACGCCGCCGCGCCGCCGCCGGACGTCTAGCCCCCCCCCCCCCCCCCCCGGACTTCAAGGTCAGATTCGCTCCCGCGTCCACCGGGGCGCGTTGCGTCTTTTCTTCCTCGTAAAACAAAAATCAGAGCGGCGCCTTCACTACTTCACTCCACGCCCGGGGAGGACAAAGGACTTCCACAGGAGAAAGGGCCGCTTGCTCCACAGCATGACCGCGGCGGGGCGGGGCGGGGCGGGGCGGGGCGGGGCGGGGCGCGTCTACAGATTGGAGTCGGAGGACGCCGACGCGACGCCCTGCTGCTGCCCCGACGCGGCGGCCTCCACCCCAGCCCAGCTCGGCTGCTCCGCTCTGAAAATATGGGTCGATCGCTCAGCGATAGGCGATAGGCTATACGCACGCGGCGCGGGGCAGGACAAACGCCCTCTGGTCTGGTCCAGGCGCGCGGCGCGCTAGCAGGCAGTTAGGCCCCGCAGTAGACACGTGGAGCACACCACGCTGATAACGAGCCAGCTGCTGCCACGATGCGCCCAACGAGCCAAGACAAAGTGCCGGTGGGCGCATCCGGGCCGGGCCGGGCCGGGCCGGGCCGAGCCGAGCGGGCTTAAAAATAAAGCTCACCTATACGAGCACGCGCGGCCGTGCAGGCCAGGCCAGGCCAGGCGCGGCCGGCTCCGCTCGAGTAGCTTTTACTGCCCACTTAGGCCCTGGCCGCCGCGCCGCGGGCCTCCAGCCAATGTGACCGGGCAGTGTCGGCGTCATCAGCTGACCTTCCCCAAGGAGGCGGCTGTCAGACTCTCGACGATAGCGATGTCCTCGACGGGGACCCTGCCCTCCCCGTTGACACCCCTCGGGACAACCCCACCGTCCTGACTACGGACGTCCTCGTCGTCCTGCTCGACGGTGTAGTGCTGGGCGCCCCGGGAGGAGTACTGGACGAGCTGCACGCCGGCCGGGTGGAGTGGAGTGGCAGGGAAATGAGCTGGGCCAGGACTCCCCTGCGCCCTGCGCCGCTACGCCCCGCCACGCCCCGCCACGCCGCTCGCCAGTTCGTAAACCTGGATAGAAGCTGTAAAACCCGCCGGCACCCACTCCCCTACTGCTAACACACATCCCCCCCCCCCCCTCCTCCTTTCGCTGCACTTCTGGTGCACTCCTAGATGCACCGGCGCGCAGCAGCAGAACGTCATAAAGACAAGCAGCGGGCGCTACTGCCGGCGCAGCGCGGCGCTTCGGGACGGATTTAGTATCGCGAAATCGACCCACTAAGCACTACAGCACCCTTTTCACACACGTAAACGCACACACACACACACAGACGCGCGCGCGCGCGCCGGCTGACGACCGCCAGAAAAGTAGGGTTGTCCGCCCGAGTTAGGCCCCTCCATGTCGGCCTGCAGCACTCCCACAGATTGCCCCGGGGCCGCGCCGGGCCTGGCCGTCCACCCCGGGACTCGTCCTCCTGAGCGGCGCAGATTCGTCACCGCCAGGACCACTTCTCTCTTCCTCTACCGCACCGACCCACAGGGCACACGTTCGGAATTCATTCATTATTGTACTACTGCGAATACGAAAGAAAAAAATACTCCATAAATTTCGCTTGAAAATCACTACTGAATACGAGTGATTAGTATCATTGTGAAGTTAATATGGGTGTTTATTCCCTGCGCGCTTCCTCCGGCAGCTCCGGGGGAGGAGGAACCTGCAGGCTGCAGTCCATCCGTCCGTCCGGTCCGCCCCTCCACTGCAGCCTGCAGCAGCCTCCAGAGCCTCCGGAGCCTCCGGAGCCTCCGGGCCCTGGGGAGGCTCCAGGGGAGGAGGAACCTGCAGCAGGCTGCAGTCCATCCGTCCGTCCGGTCCGCCCCTCCACTGCAGCCTGCAGCAGCCTCCACAGCCTCCGGGCCGTACGGGCAAGGACGGCCGGGAGGCCGCGGCCTTGAGTAGGGCACGGCTGAGGGGAGGGGAGGGGAGGGGAACACACGTGTGATTAAATACGTACGATGTGCCGACAGCATGGGTAATTACGGGGACCACCACCGCCCTGGGAAATGGGTCGTGCCCGGCCCGGACCATGCATACCCACCACACACACACACGCACACACATCGCCACCGCAAACGAAAGTTCGTCGCCGTACGCAGCGTGTGCGTGCGCGCGCGTGTGTGTGTGGTCCTGCTGATGCTCGTCGAGGAAGCCCCGCCCGCCTTCGACGGGCACCTGCCTGGCGAGGAGGAGCCCATTGACCCTGGACGAAAGGCTGAACAGTGTTATCAAGTGTCCTCTCCGGGACAGAGCGCTCGCGCTCTCAGCTGGCCCTAGGGAGCCACGTAATCATGTAAATCCAGAGGAACTTTCTTTGAGCTGCGGGGCGGGGCGGGGCGGGGCGGGGCGGGGCGGGGCGGGGCGGGGCAGGTGCCTGCTTCTACTGCTACTGCTGCCCCCATTCCCCCCGTGCATCCGGGGCCGGGTAGAGCAGAGCAGAGCCGGCAGGGAATGACAGACTGCGCCTCGTTACGGGCCGCCCCGCCCCGCCCCGCCCCGCCCCGCCCCGCCCCGCCGATCCCATCAGATCACGTCCTAGGCCCGGCCCACCCCGCCCCGCCCCGCCGCACCTCGGCCACCCTCACAACTCACTCAGCGCACAAGAGCAGCCCGCTGAAGCTGCAGGAGCCGGGCCGGGGCGCGCCGACATTTAACCGCATGAAAAGCCTCACACACACGCGCGCACACACACACACAACCACAAAAAAATAATATTGCCATTTTGTCGTTTTGCGGCGCACGTGCAACAGGCGAGAGCGACAACAGGAGTGCGGGCCGGGTCGGGCCGGGCGGCCAAAGCCATGGGAAGAAAAGAAAAGTTGACAGGTTTCTCTGGGCCGGGCCGGGCCGGGTCGGGCCAGGTCGGGCCCGGGCGGGCAGGCGTATCTCGTCACGCCTTTACATTCATACAGACTTGCTTGCTGGGCTTCTTGCAGCAAGAAGATGTACTTTCTCCCCGGCCGGGCCGCCTCACCGGCAGCAGCAGGCCGGGCGGGGCGGGGCGGGGCGGGGCGGGGCGGGGCGGGGCGGACTGTAACGGCACTAGCGCTGCACCGGCCGGCCAGTGCAGCGTGCACCCGCACAGTGCGTGCCTGTGTGTGTGTGTGTGTGTGTGTGTGTGTGTATGAGCGCTCGCGTCGCGTTCTGATTACCCCCCCTCCCCCCCCACCCCTAAAGGGATTTGTTATGCTCGCGAACGGCATTTGCTCCGCGCCGCAAAAGGTTAGCAGGCCTGTGCCGCACGCGCGAGGCTAGCGCGTACCTAAGCTTACACTGCGGCCGCGCGGAGGAGTGTGAATGCGACTGAGTTGGGACGATAACGAACACGGGGAACAGACAGAGACAGAGACAGAGGCAGCAGAGCCAAGAGGTCGGTTTTGCATTCGGCCGTGTCGTGCCATAACACCGGCATCATTCCCTTACCGGGAGGCCACGGCTCCGCCCCGCCCCACCCCCACCCGCCCCGCCTCGCCCCACCACGCCACGCCACGCCCCGCCTCGCAGCCCGCGTGTAAGGCCCGTGACGGGATCGCCTCCGCTATCGCTCTCTCGATCCGGAAGGTCACGGGTTCAAACACTCACTCACGGGCGATTTTGAGGGCGCTCCCAGCCCAGCCGCGCCGCCAGCCCAGCAGGCCCTTTGCCCATCCGAGGCGTCACCTCACAACCAACATGATGAGTAGGCAATCTGCGGGGCCGAATATAGGCAATAAAGGCGAACGCCCAACCGTGCCATCAGCGCTTTCTGCTGGATCCGCACCTGGCCCGTGGGGAGGATTAGGAGCCCCCCGCCCCATACAGACCTTTCAGGGGCCTAACTGACAACGGCATAGGTCACGCGAGGTTAGGGGCTGCCTGGGGCTCTCCTGCTCGTGCCGCCCAAAGACGTTCACGCTTGGCGATGACTGGGCCCTAAGCAAACCGCCTTACGGGTAGGCAATTTGTGTTAATACCCGCCTCCTGTAAGTAGGCAAAATACACAGATGGTCCACCGTCCGCTGACACCGCAGGACTCGCGCCAACAGTTGGGTAGGCGATGCACGTGGCGTGGAGTGGCGTGGCGGGGCGGGGCAGCCGGGGCGGGTCTCGTATCTGGGGCGCGGCACCTGCTCTGCGCCGGCTGGCGCCCGCTGAGGTACTCGCGGAGGTACCCACGGGGCGGGGCGGGGCGGGGCGGGGCGTGGCGGGGCGCACCAGGGTCAAGGGCGGCCCAGGGGCCTTCCAATCTATATTCACGGAGGGAAGTAGGAGGCCGGCGGGCGAAAATAGGGCCAGGCAAAGAGAGGCGGGGCAGGGGGGGCGCGAGGGGGATCACCTGCACACGGCCTTACTGTACAATACTTAACATATTGCACGGTTTGGGAATTACAGCCAGTTCGCGCGGAAAAGTTTCCGCGACTCCTCTTGGCTGCTATTTTCACTTCGCCGTCAACGGCGTCACGAATGAGAACGAGCCATACGGTCCCGACCATGTGGCTCCACACTCGAGTCTGGGGCGGGGCCGGGGGGCCGGGCGGGGCCGGGCGGCGTGAGTGACCCAGTGCGCGGCCGCCGGCGCATGCGGCTCTGTATATAGATTTATTCAATAGGAATAACGACAAAGGACGCCGCTCCAGTTCCAGTACGTTCCAGGAGTAAGTGCGCGCAAAGGCAACGCACTTCAAGGGCCCGCCACGCCAGGCCCGGCCCGGCCCGGCCGGGCGTGGCGGGCCGCCCTTTAAAAGGAGAGAAAGCCCTGTTTTCCGCCACAGTTTCGAAACCCCACTCCTCGACCGTCATGAGAGGATGCAATTCAAAACCAGCCCCGCCCATTACTTGCCCGGGCCGCCGGGGCGGGATCCGGGCTCTGCCGGGTGGGAGCGCCTGTCGGGTAGGCAACCCAGTCCAACACGCGTGTGCGGCGGGCCTGCCTACCCCACAGGCGGGCTCCGGGCTCTGCCGGGTGGGAGCGCCTGTCGGGTAGGCAACCCAGTCCAACACGCGTGTGCGGCGGGCCTGCCTACCCCACAGGCGGGCTCCGGGCTCTGCCGGGTGGGAGCGCCTGTCGGGTAGGCAACCCAGTCGAACACGCGTGTGCGGCGGGCCTGCCTACCCCACAGGCGGGCTCCACCCAGCCACAGTAACGACCTGCGCTGGAGGAAAGTCAAGTTTCATCACGTGACGCATGCAGTCGCAGTCCTGCCGGACGGGCCGGCGAGACCGCCGCCGCTCCGACTCGCTTCCCAATCAACCAGGAAAATCGAGTGCTGTACTGCAACTGCAAAACCAGTTTTTTGCATACGGCATTCGTGTCCTCGCCGCACCACTCAGTACCCGAAGCAGGGCCAAGCGCGGCAAAGCCCCTCCCCCCACACACACACTTCATCGGCCGGACCGTAAAATGTTGCAAAAGTGTCGGTCTCTTCTTCTTTCTCTCCCTCCGCGCAAAAGCGGAGAGGTTTCTCTGCGGAACTCCTTTGCCATTTGTCTCAATTACACACGCACACACACACACACACACACAGAGTACAGCAGCAGTCGGTACCGGCGGCAGCGCGGTACGTTTTCTCCCTCCTGTGTTTGTCACACAGGATGTCTGTTTCTGGAATAAGAGGGGCTTGACGTAACGTGACCGTAACGCACTCGGTGGCGGCTGCGGTAGCAGCGCCAGGACGAGCAGTAGTACGCTAGGCCGCTCGGATTTATGACATCCTCTCCGGCAGCAGCAGCAGCAGCCAATCGGAGCCCGACTCACTCACGCCTCCCGTCCGGCCCGGCCCGTCCTGCCAGTTTCAAAAACGCAATATCTTGTTTTCACTCGGGGGGAGGGGACGCTGATACATGTGTGACGCGGGCGGCGGCGGGGCAGGTATAGGGGGCGTGGCGCGGCGTGGCGTGTGACGGCTCGATTCGAGTCTGATCCCCTGCCCAGCTGGTCTCCGAGACACCCTCGGCCGTACTCATCGTCATACAGGCCGTGCCTCTCCTCCTCCTCCTCCTCCTCCTCTTCCTCTTCCTCCTCCTCCTCCTCCTCCTCCTCCTCCTCCTCCTCGTGAGTTTTCGCTAGTTTGTCAGGTGGCCGCGGCGGTGCGGGCGGCTCGTGGTAGCAGCGGGCCCTGGTGCCCGCCCAGGCCGGGGGGGACCTGACAGGCGGTAATGAGAAACCAAAGGAGCAAGATGTGGGCGAGGCCCGCCCCGCCCCGCCCCGACCAGGAACCCACAGGACGCTTTCTATACCTTCCGTCGTCGTGGCCCGGGGGCGGGAAAGAAGGAGCAGGTGGAGGAGGAGGAGGAGGAGGAGGAGGAGGAGGAGGAGGAGGAGGAGGAGGAGGAGGAGGAGGAGGAGGAGGAGGAGGAGGAGGAGGGGAGGAGGAGGAGGAGGAGGAGGAGGAGGAGGAGGAGGAGGAGGAGGAGGAGGAGGAGGAGGAGGAGGAGGAGGAGGAGGAGGAGGAGGAGGAGGAGGAGGAGGAGGAGGAGGAGGAGGAGGCGGGGGAGGAGGAGGAGGAGGAGGAGGAGAGGGAGGAGGAGGAGGAGGGGGAGGAGCGAACAGCCGAACCGATTCGAGCCAGCAACAGCGAATTAAAAACGAATCACTCCGCGCCGCGCGCTCGGCCCGCCCCGCGGGCACTTGTTCAACCCCGTCCCAGTCCCGTCCCGTCCGCGCCTAGGTATCACACAGGCACTGTCTCCCAGCGGCGGGGCGGGGCGGGGCGGGGCGGGGCGGGGCGGGGCGGGAGGGCTGTGGTCCTGCCGCGGGCGGGCGTTATCCTGCTGCCGCAGCTCCACTGGTGCACCGCGGCGCGGCCCGGGCCCCAAATAGCTCGACCGCAGCGCAGCCGGCCTGCTCTCCCAGCGCAGCTGCTCACCCTACCCAGCCCCCTCCCTGACCTGACCCGGGTCAACACGCGCCGCGCCTAATGGACTCGTGCTCCCCGGATGGAAAGGCTGGCGGGCGAGGCGGAGTGGAAAGGAATTTCTCCCCTTTTACAAACACTTGGCCGAAAGAGAGAGAGATACGAGGTGAAGATGGGCGCCAGCATCTGGGAGAACGGGAACAGAGCGGCGGCCAGCTGCAGATGCGGCGGCGAGCGCATGGCCTGGCATGCCTCCCCCTCGCAGCTGTGTGCGGGGACGACACGGCCGCTGCAGCTGCAGGTGCGAGGCGGGGCGGGGCGGGGCGGGGCGGGGCGGGGCGGGGCGGGGAGGAAGCAGAGCATAAATACGACACGCCTGAGTTGCGCTGCGCTGTGCTGCGCACCCCTGGCCGGCCGGCCTGGGGTAATGGGCAATTCGCGGTAATGCGGTACTTCCAAAATCAGAAGAACTGTACTTTGCGCGCCAAAAGGCACGGCGCAGAGAGCACGCAGCGCAGCGCGCAGAACCGCAAAAGAAAAATATGAATGCATCATGTTTTATTGGCGGGACGTTTTAAGGCCAGCGACGGGGCGGGGTGGGGCGGGGTGGGGCGGGGCGGGGCGGGGCGGGCTGCTATAGGCGGAAGAGGCGGCCAGCAAATCGGACGGGGAGCGCCCCGCCCCGCGCCACGCTCCGCCACGTCCGTGCGCCCGGGCCGTGCCGCGGGCCGGACCGGACCGCGCCAGGACACGCCAGCCAGGCGCACAGCACGGCACAGCACGCTGCGCCCGTGATGGGCTTGTTTACTGCGGCCGCCCCGCCCCGCCCCGCCCCGCCCGGCACGCTATAAGGTGTGGAGGGAACAATTTTTTTTTTCGGGAGCAGCCGTCACGCGAGCAACCCCAACAAGACTCCTATAACCGTGAGGGGAGGGCACTGCCCCCGCCGCCCCGGCCCGCCAAGCAAGCGGAAGCGCCAAACTGTGGAAAATTTACAAAGCATTTATACTTCCATAAGCAGGAGGAGAGGCAACTGGTGGATTTCGCAAGGTAAAAAATGAAAGAGAAACTGTGTCAAACGATGAAAACTGCTCTCTTTCAAGGTGGCAGCTGGGCAGGGCAGGGCCGGAGGAGTCCGCAAGTCGATGCCAATCCTCCGCCTCATTGCAAGACTCCGCGTGAGTCCGCACGCACTGCCAGGCGGGGCGGGGCGGGCGTGGCGGGGCGGGGCGGGGCAGGGCGGACACACCTGGACTGGACTTCCTCCGAGTCGCCAAGCCGCGCCACGCACTAAGCCACGCAACCTAGATCCGTCTAATCAAAAGAGCATTAAGTGGCTCCGCTCCGCTCCTCCCGCCTGGCCTGGACCCTCGCGCTCGGCCGCGTCACTTTTGCCGCGGTCCAGTCTCTTCCAGACCTGCCTCCCCTAACCTAACCTAACCTGCCGCTCGCAGAAGAGACTGGCCGGAAAAGATTTCCCGCGCCCATAGACACTAAGACATTTCATTTCTTTTTCTTTGCGTGCGAGACTTATGCGGACCACCATAGGGACTCCCGAGGGGACTCGCATAGGGCGAACAGGGCCGCGGCGTGCTGCACGCCCCGATAGAGCAGTAAGGGCGGGGCGGGGCGGGGCGGGGCGGGGCGGGGCGGGGCGTGCAGGACCGAGCCTTCCGCCTGATTTACTCCCCACGCTCGGCCCGGCCGGGGCGCTAGGCAGGCAGGCAGGCGCTAGGGCGGCGCAACGCACCGCGGCCCGGCCGACCAGGCCAGAGAGCCATAAAACAAACTGATAGATAGACCCGGGCGGGGCGGGGCGGGGCGGGGCGGGGCGGGGCGGCCTACACTGTCAGGATGAGAAATACGCAAAGAGGTTACCGGGCGCCCCACAAAACGGCGCGTGCCATTGTGAGGCGCCGGGCCGGGCCGGGCAGGGCAGGGCACGGCGGGGCTGCGGGGCGGGGCGGGGCGGGGCGGGGCGGGCAGGACACTCAGACTCCTATCCTACCCTCCACCGGTACAGCTGCTCCGCCTGCTCCGACCGCTCCGCCCCGCTCGGCCCTCGCGCCCGCTACTGTCAGCGAGCGGCGAGGTGAGGCGACAGCGTTCAGGACTTTCAGCACCCTGCTGGCCGAGGGGGCAACCACTCCCCATCCTAGTGTACACGGGATTTCTACTGATTTTACAAGATTTCTCTCAGATTTTGAGAGATTTCTCTGAGATTTCATGAGATTTCACAAGATTTCTCCCAGATTTCATGAGATTTCACAAGATTTCAATGAGATTTCATGAGATTTCTCAGTTAGATTTCCAAGGACTTCATCGAGATTTCCGAGGATTTCATCGAGATTTCCGCAGGTTTGTACACAGGATTTCACGAGTGGTTACCCCCTCGCTGCTGGCCTACTGCTAGGACCTACTCTCTTATACATCCTACACACTGTCCGTCGTGGCGCGGCTGACACCGCCTGTCCTGCCCGGTGATGACTGACGTGCAGGGGAGGGAGGGAGCCCCGCGGGGGGCGTGGGGGGCACGCGGGCGCGCCGCCGCACGTCAATATGGGGCTGTTACTGATACCCCCACGGCCCCCCGGGGGGCGGTGTGAAAGTTATGGGAAGATCGCCGCACACACACACACACACGCGCGCCGGGGTCCAAGGTCACGCAGCGAGCGGGCCGGGCGCGGAGGCCCCCCGGGGGGTGCTCTCCTCAGATCCTGCTTGGAGTCGAGCACCCCATAATACACACCGAGGAGGGAAAACAAAACGCAATCGGCGCGGACCTCTGCTTGGCTTACTGCAAGTCACACCATCACAGTTACACCGGAGGCCGGCAGCACTTCCACCTTTAACACCGCCCCCCTCCCCCACCTCCAGCACGGGCTCAAAAAATAAAATAAAGCGTCGCTCGAACAAAACGGGGACGATTTCGCGTCCGAAGAAAAATGAAACGCACACGTCTCGTCTGAAAAGGTACCGAGACAGTTGGCGGGTCAGGAGAAAGAGGAGGCGGGTGCGGGGCGGGGGGCAATTTTGTTCAGCACCTTCTGGTGTACCGAGAAAAGAGAGCCGCTGCCGGCTGGGCCGGGTGACTCCCCCCCCCCCCCGTCCTCTCCTGCACCGCCCGCCGCTGCAGACTCACCGCCTTCCGAAAGCGCCCGGCCGCCCGGCCCGGCCCGGGTCCGACCCACACTGTGTGCCAATCACCGCCTTCCGACATGACGCGGTGAGCGTTTTGTTTGCGAGCAGAAAGTGTGACAGTGACGGGACGGGACGGGGGCTCCCCGCCCCGCGGTGCCCTTTCTGTGAGGTCTGCGGGCGGGGGCTCGGGTCACGGGCTGAACACACAGGGACGGGCGGATGCGTTACAAGTCAGGCACACGGCGCTGTGTGTGTGTGTGTGTGTGTGTGTGTGTGTGTGTGTGTGTGTGTGTGTGTGTGCGTGGGCCACTTTTGAACATGCACTTTGATACCATACCATACATTTTTTGCAAGCGATCTTTTCGTCTCATGATTTTCCTGGGTGGGTCGGGAATCATCGTTCAATACAGTGCCAGCCATACACACCCACAAAAAGGCTTCTTGTTAAAACCAACGAAACAAACTGGATAGGACAGAAACTCCAGGATCGAATGTCAGCGAGGTATGCCCGTGTCCTGGGCGGCTGGGCGGCTCGCGCTGTCCTCGCCGAGTATCCCCACCTACTCACGGAGTAGCCTACTTTTCCCCGGCCTGGCCCCAGCCGCAGCACACACACACACACACACACACGTGGTGCGCCCGGGGCCCGCGAGCTGTGTGGCGTGGCGTGGCGGGGTGGGGCGGGGCGGGGCGCGGTAGGGCGGGGCGTCCATCGTGGGTGGGGCGCTGGACCGTCCCCATGACGCCGCCGCACCCCGCCGCACCCCGCCTGCTCGCCACGTTTGTCCGCCTTTGAATGAGGTGCTGGGCGCAGCCGCGCACCACGCCGGGTCGCCCACGCCACGCCACGCCACGCACGGTCACGCCGAGCCCCCGCCCCGCCCCGCCCCGCCCCGCCCCTCTCGTTTCCGATGGTATACTTTCACAAGAGCGGATAATGCAAATCGGTCGACAACATGCAAAATCCCTGCTGCCCCTGCTCCCTGCCTCCCGCTCAAAATAAAAGGGATACACGTACTCCAGCACGCACGCACGCACGCACACCTCTTTGGGCACAATACTGTAAAAGGAATAGCAAACAGGTCCGCCCCGCCCCGCCCCGCCCCGCCCCGCCCCGCCCCGCCCCGGCTGCACACAGTACACGTGTCGAAAGCGCGCCGGAGCGTAGCGTGTGTCCCGCGCGGTCGGGCCGGGCCGGGCCGACCTGCGCTGCACGCGATTGGTCGCGTGCGGTCACGTGGCGTGGTGCGCCAATCAGGCGCGGCGGCGGCGGCGGCAGGTTCAAGCCGAGGCGCTGGCGCTGGGCCCGCACAGAGCACAGCAGCCCTGGGGCGAGGCATTTGGCGGCTCCGAGTATTCGGCTGTCCTGTCCTGTCCGCGTGACCCCGCGCCCCGCCCCGCCCCGCCCCGCCCCACCCCACCCCACCCTACCCCGCCCTACCCCGGCCCGGCCCGGCCCGGCCCACCCCCGCACCCGCGGTCCACTTTCCTCTTCTTGCGTGGCTACAGAGGCGAGCACGAGGACATGAGGCGGGCGCGATCTGACATTCGGCCTGCCGGGCCGGGGAGTGTTTTTATTTTCCTAATTTTCCAGGCCGCACCGCGCCCCGCCGCGCCCCGCTCCGCGGCCTCCACCGCCAGCACGCAGGTAGTCATTCCATGGCATGACGATGTGGTGCGGCCAGGAGGCTGCGCGGCGCGGCGGCGCCCGCGGGGTATACCGGGCGGGGCGGGGCGGGGCGGGGCGGGGCGGGGCGCGGGGGGTGCGCCGCGGCGGCCTTCACGGTGGCGACGCGACGGCACCGCGACGCCCTGCCTGCCTGCCCTGCCCGGGCGTCGCGTCGGCGGGGGGACCTTGCCCCGGGCGACCCCAGTGTCCTGTCCTGGCCGCCGCGCCACTGGTGCGCGAGGGAAAATGTCAAGCGCTGACCTATATTTGCTGCGCCGATTTGGAGAGTTATTCTCCCCGGCGACGCTTTCCTCGCCGCCCCGCCACCTCGCCTTGCCAAGGATGAACTCACCGACAATAGCGATCAGCGGTAGTGAAAAAAAATAAAAAAAAAATACGCTTCCAATGCAACAGTCATGCGGCTACTCTGCCAAAAAATAACTCCGTCCGCTACTGCATGCCGCCGTGGGCGCCCCTGCTCTGCTCGCGGCCGGATGCGATGCGCACTGACCGCACTACAGCGCCGCAAACACCTGCACCTCTTTTTGCCCTGTTCCCTTTCTTTCTTTCTTTCCCATTTCCCCTTTTTAGGTTGGCAGTAATTAACGTGATCCATCTGGCGCCCGGCCCGGCTGTGCGGTTCGCATTCCAGTGCAGGGGTCACACATTACCCGACCGCAGCGCAGACCGTTAGCGGCGAGCCAACCCCATCCGACCGACTTCATAAAGTCGTCCAGCTCAAAGCCGCATGAGAAAATAATAATAACACTAACGACAACGGGGGCGTTGCGTCACGGCTACTCTGTCAATACAAATGTGTACATTGTATACTTTAAATGTAGTATACATGCCGTGTATACTTTAAATAATGTATACATACCGTGTATGCATTTATATGTGTATACATGCCCATGTATACATTCATAAATGTATACATACCCATGTACACGTTGCAAAGAACACACGTGCTGCTGTCACCTTACGTGCCATGTACACTTTGAAGGATGTGTACATGGGCATGTATACACTTATTAAAGTGTACATGGGCATGTACACATATATTAAAGTATACATGGTGATGTATTCATTAATTAAAGTGTACATGGCATGTATACTTTATTTAAAGTGTACAATGTACACATTTGTGCTGACAGAGTAGCGCGGCTGGCGCGGCGGGTCACTGTGCATCAGCGGCAACGGTGAGGTTAGGCCGGCCGACTCCAAGCAGTCACGGTACACGAGGGAATGGGGACTCGTCGTCCTGACATTCAGTAATAAGAAATACTTCCCCTGTAATATCAAATAATAATTCAATAATTAGCGGTATTTAACGCGATTCTTCATCGTTGTATCGGGATCACAGCACATACGAAATTCCCTGCGAGTGGGGCATATTGCCTTTGGGGCCATAGCTTGCGCCTGTTTTCCATGGCTCAAGCAGCAGCAGGGCAGGGCGGGGCGGGGCGGGCGAGGCGGGGCGGGCAGCGCCGCAGGAACGAGGCCATTGCCGCGAGTATGCGAACCATTTCACGGTGGCCGCCCTGATTGGTGAGCCCCGTGCGTGTGGGAGGTGGGGGAGAGCAGATACTGTATCAGCGGCGTGTCGTCACACTGAGAAACTTTTCAACCTTGAAACATGCGCCCGTGATGGTCGGAGTATTCGCAGTTTTTTTTTGGGGGGGGACAGACATTCGCGGACAGTTTGCGACGTAGAACACCCAAAATAATAAAGAAAGTTTTTTTAACGCGTAGCCTGAAGGGGGTTTCTGTGGAAGCGGAAATTATTGCATTCAGGGCACGCATGTCGACACGGCTAGTGAGTCACCTGGTGGCCCGGTCAGCGGCAGGCTCCATGTTGTCCACCGTCAAAATAAAAAACAACTTCAAGAATTGGCGAAAAGTTTTCCTAGACGGGAGTCTGCACTACTGACTGCTGGAGCCTGACACACGTCACGTCCACGCCCTGACGCTACTGACGCGGATGTGCCGTCCAGCCTCCAGGTCCAGCCTCCAGAGTCCAGCCTCCAGGTCCAGCCTCCAGGTCCAGCCTCCAGGTCCAGCCTCCAGGTCCAGCCTCCAGAGTCCAGCCTCCAGAGTCCAGCCTCCAGAGTCCAGCCTCCAGGTCCAGCCTCCAGAGTCCAGCCTCCAGAGTCCAGCCTCCAGAGTCCAGCCTCCAGCCTCCAGAGTCCAGCCTCCAGCCTCCAGCTCCAGCCTCCAGAGTCCAGAGGCCAGGGGCCAGGGGGACCACACGGGCTCTATTCGCCCCTAGCTCCCTCTTGCGTAACCCTCGACCTGCTCCTGCTAGAGCTGCCTGCCCCTGCCGCCGCTTCCCTCTTCTCTTTCCAGCCCAAACCCGTTCCCATTATGCCAATATCAATATCCAATCTGATCGGCCCCAGGAGATGGGCCTGGCCGGGCCGGGCCGGGTACGCTGCTATACCACTGCGATTCAGAAGCAGAATGCGCGCACGGAATCCCGATGCAATTTATATATATAATGCATTAACTATGCAAACAGACTCCAGTCTAGTTACTCAACATTTCAATGCGCCATTTCCTGTTCAAAATCCATGGCATACTTTATGAATAAAACAGAGAAAAAAGATTTTTGTTATTGTAAATGAAAATTTGTAGGTCTATTTACCTCGAGGCCTTGGCCCCGCTCCGCCCCGCACTTGATTACGATGAGGCAAACCTCTTTCTCCTTTTTGTCGGAGCTCCGCGCCGCGCCGCGCAGGCTGGCCGGCCGGAAGAAGGCGAGTCATCATCGAGGCTGACTCGAGCAAATGAGGGACAACACAACGGCGATCACACGCACCGGATCTGGCCGCCCCGCCCCACCCCGCCCCCCGCCCCGGCCCCGGGCCAGACAGACTCGACAGGGTGATAATGGGGACACGCAAATTCGCGTTTTCTGCACATCGGCTGGAGGCGGGAGGCCGCCCCCTTCCCCTCCCCTCCCCTCCCCTCCGCACAAGGTCGGGACCGCCCGGGAGGAAATATAAAACGTCATACTAAAATAACCGGTCCGCCTCCCACCCCGCACCCCGCACCCCGCCCCGCGCGCCTCGAACCTGGAATGCCTCGAAACGAAAATTGACTCGAGTACGCTCGTGCATTTGAGTCACCGGGCGGCCGGCGCGCCGCGGCGCCCAGCCCCGCCCCGCCCCGCGCTGCGAGCGCTGCGAGCGCTACGAGCTCCTCGCGCCGCGCCACGGCCACATCTCAGGCCCGTAGAGGAGCAGCGCTCCGCTCCGGCACGGCCAAACCAGAATCACGTCCCGGGGATTATTCGCTGCAGAAAAAGAAAATAAAAGCGGAAAAGAAAATTGGGCGCTCCAAGTAATGGTGGACGCTGCGCTGCGCTGCCGGCTCCCTGTGAGAGCGCGCGCGCGAGCGTGTGAGAGTGTTCGTGAGAGCAGCGCGGCGTTACTCGAGGCCGCCGCGATACGATATGCCGGATATAAAGAGGATGAGCATGAGCCGCCCCGCGAGGCGGGTTTTAAAAACGCCAAGGCGTTAATCTCGACCGTTTGGAATGCGCTGCGCTGCTCAGCGCCCCCACAGATGTAAGCGAGGGGGTATGCAATCGCGTAATAGTCGGGTCACTCTACCTGTAATGAAGGCGTAATAGTTTGCGTATCAGAAGCGTAATAGGCGCGAAATAGCCAAAATTCTCCATTTTCCTACTAAGTTTTGGGTCGTTTTGGGCTGTTTTTGCCTATCTTTGGCTAAACTTGTTCAATTCCGGAGCGTAATACAGCGTAATAGACGTAATAGTCGGGTCACAGATTTTAAGAGTGAATACCCCCTCGGATGTAAGTAAATGCAGCGACATATTCCTCATGAGCTTCCCCGTACAATGAATCCCCCAGAGCATCGAGCATCGTTATGACAACTGCGATTTTGACACAAACGGAAACAAAAATATTACCGAAAGCTGGAGGGGTGGAGGGGGGGGGGGGGAGGCGGGGGGCGTGGCGCGGTGGCCCCCCGCGAGGGCCTAAGCCCCCGAGGCTTACGACATGGCGCTCCTGACATGAGCTCATCTCCAGTCATTAGCGGCGCAGCGGCAGCAGCACGGGGGTCTCCAGCAGCCCACCGCTGGGGCCGCTGGAGCAATGCAACGTGAAGGAATGCCGCGGCGGGGCGGGGCGGGGCGGGGCGGGGCGGGGCGGGGCGGGGCGGGGCGGCACGACAGCGAGGCCAGGCCGGGCCGAGCCGGGCCGGGGGCACCGCACCAGCGCAGCGAGTCAAGTTCAATTGGTTATCGGCAGTGAAGGACGGGGTGGGGTGGGGGATGAGCGGCTGCTATGGACTCTCACGACACGACACACAAAATATTTTTGTGCGCTGACGCCTTAACGTTACTTATGTAAAGTTATTATTTTTAGTCAAGGTACTTTAAGGCATCATCACAAAACAAAAAACGAAACAAAAAAAAAAAAATACCGCCAACACCCATGCAGAGTTGTACTGTATTCCTCCAGTGTGCGATTAGGCGCGCGCGGATTAAGTTTTACAGCTCGACGGCCGCCTGTTTTGCTTATCCAGCCGGGCCCGGACCGGAAGGGGGGGCACGCTGGTGCAGAGGGGGGCCCCCGGGGGGGTAGTGGGGGGGGGGCGTCGTGGCGACACAGCGCGCGCAGCGAGCAGCAGGGGCCCGGCCCGGAGCACCGCGCCACCCCCGTTAAGTAACGCCTCCATACACGTCGCGGTGTCCCGGCCCGGGCCGCGATTGTATCTGCCCCACTGGAGGGCGGGGCGGGGCGGGGTGGGGTGGGGCGGGGCGGGGCGGGGGAAATAGTTGGATATGAAACGTCGCGACGCGGAAGGTGCGGCCAGCCAGCAGGGCCAGAGGTCGTCGCGTGCGACGTGCGCCTTGGGGGACACCACCGCGCCTCACGCACACCGCAAAAAAAAGAAAAACCAACAACTGATCCCCTAAGGTTACATTCACAGGGGAAAAAATTATTCGCACGTTAGGGGGAAGCATCAAAGAATTTTTTTTAAAGCACGAGTTTTTGACCCTTTTATAAACAGCAGGGAAAAAGAAAAGAAAAAAAACAAACTTGGGGAAACTTTGTTTGAAATTGCCTGAAGCTTTCAAGGGACGGTTCCTGGATATAAGTCTGAAAAAAAAAGGGCGCCTGGAGCTTCGTCTTACTTATCAGTTTTTGCCTCAAACTTCAGTTCTCAAAAAATAAGCAGTCTAAATAAGAAAATAAATTGAAGAGTATAACTCGGCGGCGGGTTCTCCCCGACCCGCCCCGACCTTTTATTTACGACCCTGATGTTCATGCATAAGAAATATCAAGTCAACTCCGAGAGATAAGCCGAGGCGTCGCGTCCTTTTTCAGAGAGACGCCACGCCGCCGGTGATCCCCCCGCCCCGCCGCGCCCCGCCCCGCCCTGATGAAGACTGTCGTTAAAGAGCGCGTCGCGTGTCGTAACGTTACGCCGCGCGTTACGGCTGATCCATATGCATGCGTACTCGCGCGCGGCGTTACCGGCGTTACTCACCGGCGCGGCGTGGCGCGGCGTGGCGCGGCGCAGGGGGACAAGCGCCGGACTCACCTTGAAGCAGAAAAGCAAACGATTAGAACAATCAATAGCGACAAGCAAGCACGGCGAGCACAACGCAACTGCTTTGTGTTGTGCGGACAATCACGTGTACACCGTTAAAGAATGACTGCAAATATTTTCCTCAACCGGCCCTTCCTTTAATTTAAAACAATAGTTTTGCTAACGGAGTTTTATATTTCTTCCTCCTTGCTTTTAATCGTCAGTTTTTCTTAAGGCTAGGGAACTACAAAACGGATCTTCCTGTGTGAAGTAAGCAGGTAATGGCACAGACACACTGCACTCGGAGGGAAGACACCCATCAGAGCATGCAACAACCAGCACGGACACAGCACTAGGGGCGTTATCTCTCGGAGAGCTCATTTTTTTTTGACGCAAGAGCTCAGCTCGGGCCGGGCCGGGGCGGGCACGGCTCCCTGGAAGCGGGAGGCACTATGTGAGGGGCCGGCGGGGCCGACGCGCGGGACCTCACAGAGACCAACCGCGCCGCGCCGCGCGCCATGCGAGAGACAGGCCAGCGAGGAGCACATAACTCTCCACCAGGCCATGGGATGGGGCCCGCCCCGCCCCGCCCCGCCCCGCCCCGCCCCGCCCCAAAGTCGTCCCGTCTCCGTGCAGGCGCGTCTATATGGACAGAAATAGAAGAAGAGGAGCTTCCAAGGCGGCTCACTCAGTGCCGGGCGGGGCGGGGCGGGGCGGGGCGGAGCGGGGCGGGGCGGGGCGGAGCGGGGCGGGGCGGGGCGGGGCGGGGCCGGGCCCATCCCTCATCCTTACGCCACGTGGACCACCTGCACGTGCACCGGACGCGCGTGCACTTGTTGTCACGTGCGCTCTATAAAATATTATTATTCTTTAAAGAACCTAAAAAAAATTAAACGCAAATCTTTGACATAATTTTTATTTTAAAAAACAAAAAAAAAATTAACTTGAGCTGCGCTTATTTCAAGAAGTAAAAACAAAAAATCACTGCGACGCAAGAGCAGGGCCTACGCGTCCCACTAGGCCACGCCCCGCCCCGCCCCGCCCCGCCCTCCTCATGTCCACACAGTTCTCATAGATGCATCGGCGGCCGCCCCGCCCCGCCCCGCCCCGCCCCGCCCCGCCCCGCCACGCTGCTTCGCACATTCATCTTCTGACTAACGAGCGCAGCGCGGCACAGGGCCCCGCCCGCCATAGCGTCTCCCAGCCGACAGAAAAAAAGAGGCACTTGGTCTATGAACGTACAGAAAACGCTGCGCGCGAGAAAGTGTCGGCTGAACAAGCGCGCGAGTCGCACCCGCCCGTTCAAACATCGATGAACCGTCCAACGTATGGCAAGGTACAAATTTTGTAACACATTCATGAATTTTATTTAAAAAAAAAATAAAAAAATAAAAAAAAAAATACAAAAGGTGCTTAGCAACCAACAAAACGACAAGCGAAACAGAAAATAGAGAGTCGTTGCTTTACTCGCAAACTAAATAAGCATGGTATTGTAAGGCTTTCATGCCACTGAAAATGAACGAATCCTGATTCTCGCTCCTATACGGGCCGAGGATTTTGAGGATTTTCGTACTCTCTAGAGAGTGAGAATTTTTTTCCTCACTCTATTTGAGAAAGCAATGGGAATTTTCTTGAATAAAGTGAGAATTGTATGCTTAAATAAAGTGAGGCTAAGAAATCCTTACTCATATAGCGGGCTAAAATATCTCGCTCAAAAAGGCGTTTAAAATTCTCACGCTAAATAAGCAAGGTAAAGTGTCCTATTTCCCTTTTCGGGCGAGAACTTGGATTCGAATATTTGCAGTGGCGTGAATTTGAAGAAGGCGCGGGAGGCGGCAGCGCCGCGCCGCTTCGATTTTTGATCGACTTGCGGTGCACTTCTAACGGGGCGCGGCGGCGGCACGGCGCAGGCGCACTCGCACGCACCGGCGCGCCGCTCAGCGCCGCCTCACGTCCAGACTGAGAAGAATCGATACCTTGTTGAGGGAAACGAGGAACGGGCGGGGCGGAGCGGGGCGGGGCGGGGAGGGAAGAAAAAAGTCAGGCAAAAATCCGTTAGCTCGCTGCAACGGGCGTTGCAACGGCAGAGCCGGCCGGCCGTGCCCGCTGCCTCGACGTGCGCCTCTGGCGTGGTGGTGGCGTGGGACCCGACTGACGGAGACCTGCTTCTTATTGTTTGCTTCAGTTCGAAACCGAACGCGCACGACACAATGATGGAATACTGTAGCTTTCGCACACGAAATAGTCACTGATAAAACCGTGTAGATAACATAACAAGTGGATACACCGCGTCCTAGTGCACTGCACTTTCTGAAGTTGTCAAAATAACGGTGGATGGCCCCCAGTTGTTTGTGACAGAATTAGAGTACTCTAGGCGGACGTACTGGTGGCACTCTGGGGCACAATTACAGTCTCCACAGCCAGCTGCGCACCCACACGCCCCGCCCCGCCCCGCCCCACCCCGCCCCGCCCCCGCTCCATCACACCCATCATGCGGGACGGGCTGGTGGCAGCGCCACGCATCCCACAGTCTTTTTTACGACACCACTATTTTCGTTTCTGTGGGTGCTTTTCATTGCAGCGCCCTCACTTCATAAGAGTGACGAAATCCCGATTCAAGCATACTTGTTATTTTTTTTTTTATAACCGTTAAAAGCCGTCCCTATACGTAACAGGTATCTTGTGAAAAGACATTATTTTTAGTCCTCCCTCCACTGTAAAAAATATCTATGTAAATTTATGACTTTTTTCGTAATTTGTGATTTACAAACGGTGTTGTAACTTTACAGTCGTAATCGTAAATTTACGAAAGCCAATTTGTGCTTGTTTAAGCATCACAAGTCGATACCAAGTGTCTTCATAATTTTGTAATTTTACAATGTGACATCGTAACTTAACGACATATATTATGGAAAATTTTCCCGTAACTCTTACAAACATTTTTCCCAGTGTCCCAGCAACGATTTCGAAGTAACCCCTTTGGTTGCAGCGGTCGCGCGCAGCGCAGCATCGCCGGCCGCAACAAACGTTACGGCCGGTACGGCGTTACCCTGTGTCTGGGCATTAAGGTGCTCCCGGACGGCCGTGCCACCCCGTAACGTTACAAAACGTCACGCCACGTCACGTCACGCTACACAGCGCCCTCCTGTCACAGCTGCATTACACGGGCCGCACGCGCGCGGCGCGCCCGCTAAAGGCCACGCCGCGTTACTGGCCGCAGTAACTCACGAGGTCGGGTCACGTGGTGCGGCGGTAACGCTTATACGTATGGCGCTGGCTGATCTGGACCGGACCGTCCTGTCGCAGTCACTCTGCACACGCCGCGTTACTGGCCGCAGTAACTCACGAGGTCGGGTCACGTGGTGCGGCGGTAACGCTTATACGTATGGCGCTGGCTGATCTGGACCGGACCGCCCTGCTGTCTGTTGCAGCCACTCTGCACACGCCGCGTTACTGGCCGCAGTAACTCACGAGGTCGGGTCACGTGGTGCGGCGGTAACGCTTATACGTATGGCGCTGGCTGATCTGGACCGGACCGTCCTGTCGCAGTCACTCTGCACACGCCGAGTTACTGGCCGCAGTAACTCACGAGGTCGGGTCACGTGGTGCGGCGGTAACGCTTATACGTATGGCGCTGGCTGATTTACCCCGGCGTACGTTTATCCCATTCTACTTCAGCTGAGCGAGGGCAAGAGGTGTCACTCTGCACACTCATCCAGTTCCTCCTCACTTCTTGCCGCTTCGCTCAGCTGAAGTACGAATGGTTGGGTCAAACGTGGTGCGGCGGTAACGCTTATACGTATGGCGCTGGCTGATCTGGACCGGACCGCCCTGCTGTCTGTCGCAGCCACTCTGCACATGCACTTTATTTCGCAGCGCGCAGATTAACGGACAAGACGAGCCGGTTTCGTATAGAAGAAGCGAGGGGCGTTGCGTTTCGTTATGCGGCTGCAAGGGATCTGGAAAAGGTTACACTACTGAAGCCGCCCGCGGGGCCGAGCCGAGTAAAATGCAACGTCGTCGGGATGAGAAGCTAATGATATTGCAAAGCGCGTGAGAGAGCACACTAGTACTGCACCTCACGCTCACGTCTGCCTGCCTGCAGTCCTTTTCACTGTAAGGAATTTTGTCGTAACTTTACGAACAAAGACCTGTTAATTTTTTTTCACGAACTCTTCGTTATTTTTAGAAAACGAATACACTTGTAAAATGACTATTGTTCGTAATATTGAGAATCAACTTGATCCAGAATCCATTGACGATTTGTCGTTCTGGAATGCTTATAACTTATATGCCAGATTACTGAAAAGTTTATTTTTTCCAATGCTAAGCGAACGGTTCTTCTTCTGGAATGCACGGAACAGTGTTCGTCATTTTCAATAATGCTAATACTATTCGTACAAATTTTATCGTCAAAATAACGAAATCCACCTCAGTCCTTTTGCACTCCGCGTTGACGGAGGAGTAAGCAGCAAAGGGCAAGCTGTGGGACTCGAGGGGGCAACCACTCGCGAAATCCTGTGTACAAACCCGCGGAAATCTCGATGAAATCCTCGGAAATCTCGATGAAATCCTTGGAAATCTCAATGATATCCTTGGAAATCTAACTGAGAAATCTCATGAAATCTCATTGAAATCTTGTGAAATCTTCTGAAATCCTATGAAATATCAAGAAATCTCAGAGAAATCTCGTGAAATCTCATGAAATCTGAGAGAAATCTCTCAAAATCTGACAGAAATCTTGTGCAATCAGTAGAAATCCCGTGTACACTAGGATGTGGAGTGGTTGCCCCCTCGGTGGGACTTGTCTCCCGTCCTCGGCCCTGCGCGGCCCGGCCCTGTGGTGCGGCTCCCGTACGTAAGACTGCGGCGGTAACAGCCCGTACCCCCTACGGGCATCATAAAAGGACCAGCCCAGCGCCGAGCTGCGCCCGAGGGGAAAAGTCAAAGCAACATCTGAAACCTCACCTCGGCGAGACGAGAAGGCAAAAGGTTTTTCGGTTGTTGATACAACGAACGCGATCCGCCGGAGGAGAAAGGGTTATAGGACCTCTATCCGCTCCGGGATTGAAAAGCGTTAAGGAAAACGAGTAAAAAATGAGGCGGCGGTGCGCCTGCGCCTGCCAGGGCCGGGAGGGAGACAAACCCAAGGGCCTCCAGGGCGCCCGGCCCACGGCGCATTACCGCTCACTGCACTTTCACATTCCCCAATTCTTTTCTTTTTTTTTTGTCTTATCTCCCTTATTCTTCTGTCCTTGTTTTTGTCGTCTACCTTCTCTCGGTGCCTGCTACGTTACATTTCGTCGCAACCATCGTATCGCTTTTCCAGTCGGGAGCGCGGGGGGAGGGGGCATACAGGGGGCACAATCAATGACCCCCCTGCTACAGCGGGCCTAGTTTAAGGAGGTGGGGAGATCACAATCACATCCGAACCTAGTCCGGCCCGGGCCGCACCGCGCTCATACGGCACGGCACGACCGCGCGGCGCGCTGCTCACCCCATGGCCTTTCCGCTGCGGGGGGCAGGCGTGGTGGGGCGGGGCGGGGCGGGGCGGGGCGGGGCGTGGTGGGGCGGGGTGGGGCAGGGCGGTGTGGGGCGGGGCGGGGAGCATGTCCAGCAGCCCGCCCCGCAGCAGCAACAGACAACATAGTCGCGTCGCGGCTGGCCGGCCCCGCCAGCTCAGGCCATGCCAGGCAGGCCAACCGGCCGGCCGTTTGCGCAACGTCTGCTCGCCGGAATGCAGGGCACGGGGTGGCGCGGCGTGGCGCGGGGGGCATTAAGGGCGTGCATGTATACGGTACCGCATCACCCACTGCACCGCGCGCCCGCCGAGATGGCCCCTTAAAAAGGGAGGAGGGGAAGCAGGAAGATCCGCCACAATTTTCTTTTTCACGTACGCAACCAAAGTGGTAATTTTTTTAGGCACGAAGTAGCCTTATGGATTTGTCTCAGGATCCCATTTTTTTTTTTTTTTTATTAGCACGGCCCCTTATGCAAAGCCGGAATTTTCTATACGATTTTGATAAGAGTTGGCAGAGAGGTAGAACTTAATCTCCTGAGTTCACTGCTGCAATGCTATCCAAAAGTTGGTGGCCAATTTTGAGAAATTTGAAGTTAAAATCTCCGTTTCTATGGTAATGCTCGGCTTGTCACGGGAAAACAGACGTGGAAAGGGAAGCCGAGCCGGGTCGGGGAAAGCTCTAACCAATAACACCATTTCGCGGTTATTTTCAACCAATGAAAAGCATCGCCTGTTGCTTTGTACCTCGCTGTCCAAAAGTCTCGAAGGAGGGAGTGGTCACGTCAGAATCGTTGCTGTTTCGCGCCGTGCAAAAGGATGCACCGCGAGGACAGTTTTGAACGTGACCACTAGCTGGCCGCCGCGGCTCCTGATTGTTGGCTAGGACTGTTATGCCACCACGGCCGGTGGCTGACGGCGTCCACCTCGCGACTTAAACTCATTGTTTAAAGTCATCAAAACGTTAAAAAGATGAACTGAATGCTAAAATATCAGTTTTCTATCAGCGGAAATCGCTTGGCAAAGTTTGACTTGAATCTGACGAGAAGGAACAAAACTGATTCGTGAAATGGTGTACATCTACGTGTATCTTTACGTAAACCATTTTACGAATCACTTTTGTTCCTTCTCGACGAATCTACGTGAAACTTTTCAAAACGATTTCCGCAGGTCCCAAACTGATATTTACACATTCATTTCGACTTTCTAACATTTCGTTCACTTAATATGAAGAGTTAAAGTCGCGAGGTGGACGCGTGAGCCGCCGAGCCATCGGCCTTCTTTTGTTGAGTGGAGGTTCTAGCCTAGGTCTGCGCACTCCCCCCTCAAACGCGCTTCGTTCTGCCTCCGCGCCGGCTGCGGGTTGCCTACCCCCCAGGATAGTCCCAGTTCCAAAGGGGAGCCAAGCCCAATCGGTATTGTTGCAGGTGCTCGGCTCGGCCCCTCTGCGCGTTACGCAGGGGAGGGGGAGGAGGACCGTGGCTGGGGACCTGTTGATTCAAGTCATTCACAGTAATTCAAAATCTAAGAATTGAAAGAACACTCTAGAATAAAAGTGTGAATTCAGTGTTCGAACGTTTATTGCACAACGAGCCTACAATTCAAAAATCAAGCTGATCGGACATTTTCTTACTGAGAACCTAGCTTCTAAGTCGTTTAAGCAAACTACCTGAAATTTGGCTTGTGACCTAAACTTATGTTGCTGCTTATCAAACACTGAGAGAAAAAAAATTCAATATTTTCACTCAATTGGTTGGAAATTTTTAACTCAATTTCTACATAGACTATCCACCAAAAACTCCGATGAAACCAAAACATACTTCGTGCCTACCAGGATTTCGTGAAATCGTATTTTTTTTTTTTTTTTTTTTTTTGGGGGGGGGGGGGTGACATTACTTTCGGCATTTAATTTTCTCGAGTGTCTCCGCCACAAGGACCTGTGGGTGGAAGGAAACGTCGACGCTTAAACGTCTTCCTAATGCGTGCACTCGCATAAGACGCTGCCGGTACGGGCGGGGCGGGGCGGGGCGGGGCGGGGCGGGGCGGGGCGGGGCGACTACCTCCGTCCCGTCCGGCGTCCACCGCAGACTTCCATCTTCATCGATGTCGTAAAGCGCGCGGTAAGAAGCAGCAGTGCGGCCCGGTGAAAATGCTATACGGCAATAAGCTGAGCGCAGCGGGACGGGACGTCACGACCCCGCGCCACGCCACGCCACGCCACGCCACGCCACGCCACGCCACGCCACGCCACGCCACGCCACGCCACCGTTCCGCGAGGATAGCAAAATGCGATTACGCATTCGATGCAGTCGTGTCCGCGGGCCGGGCCGGGCTGGGCGGAGAGGACCTTACAGCAGGGCAGGGCAGCTGGGCTGGGCCGCTTACAGGCAGGGCTGTGTCCTCACCATTGTCCTACTATTTCGGGTTGCGTCTGCCGCCGCGCCGCGCCACGCCGACGGAAGCCCCCTCCGCCCCGCCCCGCCCCGCCCCGCCCCGCCCCGCCCCGCCCCGCTCTGCCCCGCTTAGTTATGACAGGAGAGAGCAGCGGGGCAGCAGAGCAGCAGCGCAGCCGCTGCACCGCGCTTCTGGAAAGGTCACGGTAACACACCGGCAGGCCGTTAGGCGTTAGGCCCTTTTACCGTCGGACAAATTGCAAACAGCGTCTCGCGCGTGGCGTGGCGTGGCGGGGCGGCCGGGCCTTTCTCCGAGCGAAGCACCGCACGGCGGGGAGGGACGCGTAAGCCGCGGCCCAGCCCGGCCCGAGGTAGAGGCGCTACGGCGGCGGATAGGGAATTCCACGCGACGCAACGGAAAGTCTTCTTTCCACGGCGATAATCCCCTCCCTCCCCCCCCCTCCTCTCCGGCCCGGCCCGGGCCCCCGGGGGGCACGGTGAAGCCCTGCGCTGCCCACCGCCCACCGCGCACAGCGAAGCGCGCAACATTTCCAGTAAATACATTGAAGTCGAGAAAAAAGACCATCATCTACTTCAACTTACGTTCTTTTCTCTCTCTCTCTCTCTCTCTCTCTCTCTCTCTCTCTCTCTCTCTCTCTCTCTCTCTCTCTCTCTCTCTCTCTCTCTCTTTCTCTCTCTCTCTCTCTCTCTCTCTCTCTCTCCCTCTCTCTCTCTCTCTCTCGGTACTCCGGTACTCCAGCTATACATTTGTTTTGTCACCTAGCTCTGCTGATATTGTATAGTTCATGATGTACACCAAAAAGACTTTCTAGTCTTATGTACACTGGTAAAACTAAGGCGTAGTTGTACCCCTTTTATGAAGCTTGTACCGTCCGTACGCCCTTCTTAGGCAAGCGTACAAGAGCTCATGGGCTCTTTTCCTCCTATCTAAATGCATGGGGGAATTTTCTTGAAGCGTAGTTGTATGCTTCAAGAAGGGCGTAAGGTCTTCAAGCGTAGTTGTACGCTTGAAAAAGGCGTACAACTACGCCTTAGTTTTACCAGTGTACTTTATCCTCAATAAACAAATATCAATTATCAATTATCTCTGTCTCTCTCTCTCTCTCTTTGGAGTGAGATATGATAGCAGGTCTGCTCGCTCCTCTTACTTCCCCATAGCGCTCAAGACCAAGGTATACGCGTCTGTCACCCTAACACTCCCCCAGGCCCAGGCCGATAAAGCGTGCTAACTGCTCTGGGTCCGGCCAGTCGTCGGGCCCATTTGTCCAACTGCACGGCGCACTGGACGGAGGCGGGGAGCAGAGCGCCCTCCCGCCCGCGCCGGCGCGGCGGCGGGTTCGTTACTCGGAGTGCGCCATGCAGGGGATCCGGGGGGTCATTATCCTGGTGGACAGGGAGTCACGCACGCACGGCGCACGGCCCCGCCAGGACCGGCCAGCACCAGCACCACGACAGGACCGGCCAGCACCAGCACCACGACAGGACAGGACGGGACGGCTCAATGCGACGAGGCTGCTGCCGGCTCCCCGCGGCGCGGCGCTCTACAAGTCCTGTCGTGGCGTTTATAAAACACGCGTGCGCGTGCGCGGCCTGGCTCGGGCCGCAGTCTGGTCTGGTCTTGTGCAGCGCCGCATCTAACGCTCGCATCGCGTGCGCGGCCCGCGGCCCGGCCCGGCCGCTAATTTTGAAACCCTCCTGGATTTCGACCCCATCCCCAACTTCACGGCCATATTTCTCGCTTCTCTTTGGTCGTGGGGCTGGGACCTGGTAGGGAGTTACTAAAACGGATATTTAGGACAGGTTAGGCTAGGTTAGGTTACGATAGGCTGGTTTTGATTAGAGAAGCAAAGAAAACAGCTGATCCTCTTCTACCGTCAGATGCCCTAATTTCGGACAGTTTCAGCGGTTTTTCCCCTGTTTCGTGAACACGCGATTGAGTATGAGAAATCTGTTGTTATTGTAAGTACTGTGGCTCGGGACCTATCGGATGATACCCATGACAGATTTTGATAACATCATCTTAACCCAGAGCAGCCCTTGAAAGAGTGTCCGAACTTAGGCACGGATGTGCCCTAATTTCGGACACGTGCCCTAATTTCGGACAATAGATTGATTTCGCTAGAAGAAATCGTTGAAAGCCATATATGGAACGAATCCTGGTCATGAGGTTACTTTGGAAGTAACACAGTAGTGTGTGTGTGTGTGTGTGGGGGGTCAGACAACGGGATGAATAATTAATTGCTGTAAATTTTATCAATATCTTTAAACGGTAAGAAATAGAGCAAAACGGACAAAATTTAACTCCCGAAAGATTTCTATCTCGTCAAGATTACTCCTTAGGAGGCATGAAAATGTTGGTCAAACGTTTTCGAATCGTGAAGGGTCGTCATTACTGTTTGCGCCGTGAAGGTAGGCAGTAACATTTTCGTTTTTTCGTGATTTTCGATTTTTAAAATGGTAACTGGAGTAAAATCGCAGTATGAGCAACTTTTGTCAAGTAATTTTTTTTCTAAAATCAATATTTCGGGCCGAAAAATATACATTGGGGAATCAGCGGTTTTCAAAACGTTAAGCCCCTCGTGTGACCTTTTCCCGATGTCCGATCAAGTCCGGACCGGTCTCAATTTTTTTTTTCAGTAAGTAGCACCAAGACTCGAGCACTCCTCTGAACATTTTAGACCTCGATGTAGTTTGACCCGGTCTACTGCCCTGCCGCGCCACGCTGTGCCGCCAGGGGAGGAGGAAGGTGGCAGAGCAGGCGGCAGGGCGTGGCGCGTGGCGTGGCGCGGCGTGGCTCGGCGGCGGAAGAGTGCAGGTGTGGCGTGGCGTCGGCGTCGGCACCACGGTGCGGTCAATTTAGTCACAAGCATAGTGGCACCGGTACACGTTTTGCCTACTCTCAGTGGTTTGCCATTTCAGATGCCGTCGCGTCATGGCAACCACTTTAGGGGGAGGGGTGGGAGGGAAGGGGGTCGACCGCACCCTCCCCCGCCGACCCCTACCCCACATTCCATGTGGATGCGTTTTGGATACCTAATACTTAGCTGAAAACGTGATTCCATACTAAGAGAAAAATCTGTCCGAAATTGTGGCACCATCACAAATGCGCCTATACCACAAAAACAGTTTGAGTTTTTAAAAAAAATTTGACGTCATTTTGTAGGCGAAGGACCGTACGTTAATGTGTGAGATGGTCATCCCGGGGGCACCTCTCGTGTTCACGAGCCCCCGACTTCCGGGGAGCCTACATTAAATATCCGCGTTCTTCGTTAAGCGAGTCTAAACGCTTAAGTTCTTTGACCGTTAAAGATAAAACAAAAATCGATGCCACGATAACGCGATTCGGTAGACTACAATCTCAGCTTTCCAATGCCGTTTCGAGATTTTAAATATCTCAAAAATTGGCCGAAATAGGTTCATTTTAGCAGTTTTCTGCATTTTGTCCGAAATTAGGGCACGTGTCCGAAATTAGGGCATCTGACGGTACTTTAACCTTACTTAAATCCAATCCAACCTATCCTAACCTAACCTAGCCTAACCTAGCCTAAATATCCGTCTTAGTAACTCCCTACCAGGTCCCAGGCCCACGACCAAAGAGAAGCGAGAAATACTGCCGTGAAGTTAAGGATGGGGTCGAGATCCAGGAGGGTTTCAAAATTAGCGGCCCGGCCCGGCCCGGCCACCGTCACCCCACCGCACCTTACGACACATCGCTAATGTGAGCGGGTTCGCACGTTATTTTGTGTTCCCGTTTGAGTTTCAGGCGCAGCGCAGAGCCCGCGCAGAGACCGATGACGTCGGTTCGGCCCTTCACCCCGCCCCGCCCCACCCCGCCCCGCCCCGCCCCGCCGCCACCCTCTGGTGCTGGTCGATGGCGCGGGGCTTTGGTGCAACTGACCGCAGCAAGAGGGCGTGGCGCTGGCGCGGCGCGGTGCTGAAGCAGGGCGTTACCCTGCCCGCCCCGCCCCGCCCCGCCCCGCCCCGCCCCGCCCCGCCCGGCCCATACAGGTGGCGCTGCTGCAAGCGGTCCCGTTTTGGGGCGGGAATAATATCGCATTATGTTATAATGGCCCGGCGGCCCGGCGCGGCCCGGCCTGGCAGTCCGCCCGCCCGTCCGTGTGTCTGTCTGTCTGTCTGTCGTGGGCCCGGGCCGCCCTCATGTCCACCGGCGGCCGCACCTCGCACACACACTGACACGCGTGACGACACAAGTGAAACAACTCTCTGGAAAACCAAGTGTGTACATGCACTGTTAAATCCCTACAAACAAAATAGTTTGTAAGCTTGCAAAGCATTTGGATGCTTTGTATTACAAAGCATTTTGTTTGTAATACAAAGCATTTCGCAAATGCTTCGCAAGCTGCGAAGCAAATGCTTCGCAAGCTACAAAGCAAAAGCTTCGCAATACAAACAAAATGCAATGCTTTGTATTACAAAGCAGCCAAATCCTTCGCAATTGCGAAGCATTTTGTTTGTAATTGCGAAGCATTGCTTTGTAAGGTTTTAACAGTGTGTATTCATTATTTACTGCATACTTACAGGTATTCAGTAAATAATGAATACATGGCCATGTATGCAGTAAATAGTGTGTACATGGCCATGTATGCAGTATTTGCTGAATACCTTGGCATGTACACACGTAGTTTCTGTGTGATTTTTCGTGTGTACATGCCAAGGTATTCAGCAAATACTGCATACATGGCCATGTACACACTATTTACTGCATACATGGCCATGTATTCATTATTTACTGAATACCTGTAAGTATGCAGTAAATAATGAATACATGTACACACTTGGTTTTCCAGAGCTCTATCGCATATTGAAACCGCAGGACTTTGGAGCGCGGTGCGCCAGGCCAGACCGCGAAGCCCTCCTAATCGGTCATCGCCGCCGCCCCCCGCCCCTCCCCCTGGGGGGTAGGGGGTCGGGGGTAGGTTCCCCAGCCGCGCGTGGCCCCCTCGCCCCCTGCCCGGGCCCCCCGGGGGGTCAGCCCGGCCCTTCCGCCTTGCCCACAGGTCGACATTTTGTCTGGGAGGGACGTAACTTCGACCCGCCGACGCCGCAGGGCCTCATGTTCCCCACCCATTTCTCACCTTCCTTAGACCAACCCCCACCGCACCGGATTTAAAAGGAATATCGACCAGATAGTAGCTGGGTGTTTTTTTTAAAAAAAAAAAAAACATTTTGGAGTGAAATTAGATGTATATCCTATAAAATGTACATCTTATAATGTAGATCATTTATAAGTGACAAATTATGAACAATATTCTAAATTTACGAAAATAATTTTTTACTACGGCAGGGGCATTCCCCTCGTAGCCTCGGTCCGGCCAGGCCAAGAGTGGGGGAGGGGGAGGGGGGGCAAGCGCACCAGACCGTGGAGGGCGTCAAGCCAAATCCGCAGCGTGAATCCGGGCAGGCAACCCAACGCCGCATCCGCACCTCCGGGGGTAGACAAGTAGGCAATAAGTAGATAGCCTACATAAACACGGCGCGGGCGGCATTAGTGCTAGGCAACCCCGCGTGACACAGATGCCAGCACGTTGCCTAGCTGGGCATCAGCGCCCGGCTGCGCCCGCTTCACGTGTTAGAGCTACTTACAGTGTCTGCAAATGGGCGGTCTGGCGCGGGCTCCGCCGCGCTAGCTCTCTCTTGCGAATCGGCCCGCCGGGAGCCCGCACGGCTTTTTGAAGAGCCCAGCCCAGCCCAGCCCGCTACCTTGCAGAAACAGCCCGCAGAGCCCGTACGGGCTGCGCTTCAGCCCGCTCGGGCTCTTCGATGGAGTTTTGACACATCACTTGGATCGGTGACGGACCCGGGACGGACGCAAGCGCCACAACGGCCGCACGGGAGTAAGTTCCTTGAATTTCAAAACCCGGTCTTGAATGTTACGGAGAAAGCCAATGGCATCGAAGAACAGATCTTGAAATTCAAGTTTCTCCGTGCGAGACAGGGCCGGGACAAGGCAAGGCACATATTGTACTACTTAAAGAACTCTTTGGAATAGAGCCGTGCCATGTAAATGTCACAACTAGTTTATTGGTTGAGTTGGTAAAAATGAATAGGAGTAAAATTATTAAATGTCATCCTGGCGCCGTCCACGCCGGCCCGCACCGGCCACCTCAACACCATGCTCAGCCCTCGGCCCCCACGGAGCTGGGTGCGGGCTGAGCGGAGCTGGTGCTGGAGCTGCTTTTGCATGGCCGCGCGGCACTCGAGCCCCTTCCGTACCTTCGAAGCACAGCGGAAAGTGACGACGGCGGGGCGAACCAAAGCTGGCCTTGCGGGCTCCCGCGGGCTGATTCGCAACAGAGCCAATGCGGCGGAGCCCGCGCCAGACCGCCCATTTGCAGACACTGGCTACTTACTCCCATCGCCCCGGCCAGCAACACGGCCGCGGCAGAGGCATTGCAGAGTTTTCATTCGGGTACCCGACGGGACCCGAACTGCGTCCGAAAACGACAGGTGCGAGCGAGATGGAGCTATGGTCCGCTTCGAACCTCTCGCTCCCACCTGTCGTTTCCGGACGCAGTTCGGTGTACCGTCGGGTACCCGACAGTGTTGCCAGTAAAGTAGGCAATAAGTAGCCCAAACACAGTGGAGTAAAGTGGGCTGCATCTGCGCCTGCCTACTAGGCAACACCTTTGCACAGGTGCATGTATGTTGCCTAGTAGGCAGGCGCAGATGCAGCCCGCTTCACTCCACTGTGTTTGGGCTACACATTGCCTACTTTTCTGGCAGCACTGGTACCCGAATGAGAACTCTGAGGCATTGCCTCCTCGCGGCGTGGCCGCGGGCAAACATGGCGCCCAGCTGGGCCCGGCCGCCACCGCCGCGACTTGTAATGCAAACTATGAGAAAATTAGCGGGCTGCTTGCAGCGGCGCGGGACGTGGCGGGGCGTGGCGGGGCGGGGCGGGGCGGGGCGTGGCGGGGCGGGGCGGGGCGGGGCGGGGCGGTCCAGTTCGCGCGCGAGCAATGAGGGTCGTGATCGCGTCATGACGAAAGTAGCGGCACTGGTGCTGGCGCTGGTGTGGCGCCGGCCGCCTCGTCAGCACGGCGCAGCGCGGCCCCCTATCCCCGCTGAGCTGAGGTAAAGATTGAAAAGGCGTGCAGGCTGCAGCGGGCCGGGCCGGGCCGGGCCGGCCTTCAGCTGCACACCAGCAGTCCCGCTACGCCCCGGCACGCCCGCGCCACGCCACGCCACGCCGCGCCACGCCACGCCACGGCGGGATCCATCTCGGCGCGGCTGCACGTCGTCGCCATTCCCCGTACAATACGACTACACGATTGTTGTTGATGTTGTTTCTTGCTGTTTTTTGCTTGTTGTTGTTGTTGTTGTCGGTCGGACTGAGACGTACAAGTTCATCTCTCGGACATGGGCGCGCGCGGTGGGTTTACGAGTGTAGGCTACGTACCTCACCGGGAGAGATTTGTCGCGCACGTTAAATCCATCCCCGAGTATACGAAACTATGTCGTAAAAGTGACATACTGTAGTACGTAGTTCATCTTCCAGCGCCGCGGGTTAGTTGTGTCTGTCTGCGTGCGCGCGCGCGCGCGAGCGGGACGCTGGAGTGAAAAATGGCCCAAAGTAATTGTTCGCGTACAATACCAACGGCAAAAAAAAAAAAAAAAATACCAACAGAAATCTTAATTTTCAATAAGTGTTGTATCCCACCGGCAAATGCATTTGTCTTCGTAGAAAAAATCAATACGACTGATCTGAGTTCCAGGACTTTTCCCAGTGCCCTGCCCCGCCCTGCCTGCGTAGGTACGCGCTCCGTTACGAAAATACGAGGGAGGTCAGTGCAGTCGGCTCGCAGCAGCAGCAGCGGCGGCGCTCGTCTCGCAACAAATTTCGAACAGTGTTCGCGCAATCGACGTCCCATTAGTGCTGCGCCGAGTGGTTCGTCTCGTTAAGGTCCTCGGGCCGGGCCCCTAATTAGCGCGCACACACACACACACACACACTTGCCCGCCACGCGGTGTGCGACACCGTGAGAAAAAGTAATGCAATTCACGATCGATCCGCCACGGCCCCGGGCGAGTAGGCAACCCGCCCGCACTCGCGCGTGCGGGACGGTATAACTACAACTGGACCGCATTAGGCAACCCTGAGCCTAAACACGGTCCGATTTTTTTTTTCTTTATTTTTATTTCGCCTGATATGCGTTGCTTACAGTTGAAAGTTCAAAAACATTCTCCTGCTCGTGAGCACATGATGCAGGGCCGGCCCGGGCGGTGGAAGGGCTCGACTCTGCCGCTTCCTCATATCCTTCCGCAGGACTGCAGTCCGACAACATCAGCGAGGTGCCTGTCCTGTCGCCACCGCCCCGCCAGCCCTTCCTCATGAAATATTCATTGGAAACACGTGGCAGGCCGGGCGGGCCGGGCCGGGCAGGGCAGCCACCACGCCGGCCGGCCACGTGCGCTATTATTTGATGTCGGGGAGATGCGCCAGCGGAAGGAGCACCGGCGGGAGAGGGGCGAAGTGCGCGGCCCAGCGCCGATCAGCGGTGCATCATCGGAGGACGATGAGGAAGAGGAAGAGGAGGACGAGGAGGAGGGCGAGGAGGAGGACGAGGAGGAGGACGAGGAGGAGGACGAGGAGGAGGACGAGGAGGAGGGCGAGGAGGGGAGGGCGAGGAGGAGGACGAGGAGGAGGGCGAGGAGGAGGACGAGGAGGAGGGCGAGGAGGAGGACGAGGAGGAGGACGAGGAGGAGGACGAGGAGGAGGACGAGGAGGAGGACGAGGAGGAGGACGAGGAGGAGGACGAGGAGGAGGGCGAGGAGGAGGACGAGGAGGAGGACGAGGAGGAGGACGAGGAGGAGGACGAGGAGGAGGACGAGGAGGAGGACGAGGAGGAGGAGCGGACGCTTGAAGGCGCGACTTTAGTAGCCACAGTGCACCACTAGCAAAAGGTTTCAGTCAGTTCCACCCAAACCCCGACCTCCGTGCAGGGCGCGGGCTTTGAAACTATTACATACTCTACGAATCACTGTATATTGCGTTCAGCCCCGCCCCGCCCCGCCCCGCCCCGCCCCGCCCCGCCCGCAGCGCGGCCCGCGGCGCCGGCGCCATACCACATTCCTCATATCCACCCGCTCTGCTTGCTCTTCCCGCGGGGCGGGCACTCCTATTTTAATTTCTCGAGGCGCGCCAAAACAAACCATGACGAAGAAAAACGTTTTCAAAACGGCACACGCGTTGTTGTGGCTGCAGCCCCGCAGCGCGTCGTGGCGGGGCGGGGCGGGGCGGCCACAGGGCCGACACCAGAGGAGAGCGCGCCGCGCCGCGCCGCCCCACCCCGCCGTCAGCGGGATTCGACACAGTTTCCAAAGAGAAGGGGAGGAGCGGTCGGCGCGGCGCCTACTGCCCACAGCGTCGCGCCCGCCCTGCCCGCCCTGCCCGCCCTGCTCGTCACGATCCCGACGGCGCGGCGCGGCGCAGCAGGAAAAGAAAAATCCAACACAACGCCGCACTTACCGATGCGATTCCGCCATTTTATTATATCCGCACCGCGCGTCTCGCGGCCGCGTGATTGTGGTTGTTTTGCGCGGCACCGCGCGCGATTGCATCGTTATGGAAGCAGCGCGCGAGGTGGTCAAAGAGAGAGAGAAGAAAGACAAAAGGAGAGAGAGGGGGGCAGGGGAGAGAAAGAAACAGCAGAGGTGGGAGGAGCGGGAGAGACATCGACGCGGACAGTAGCAGCTGGTGGCGGCGGCGTGACGCCATTCGGGCAATACCGCTTCAATTTGAAATCCGCCACGCCACGCCCCGCCCCGCCCCGCCTGCTGTTTTCTCACGCCCGCACCAGCGGCCTAGTGGAGGACGGGGCGTGGCGGGGCGTGGCGGGGCGTGGCGTGGCGTGGCGTGGCGGGGGGTTACGACGTCGCGACGGCGGTGGCGCGTGGCGTGCGGCCCAGTCGAGCAGCAGCAGCACCGCTTCCGCCGCGGCGTGGCGTGGCGTGGCGTCGGCGTCCCCAGGGTCCTAATGCGTGCGCGCCGGCCTGCGCCGTCATTGCATTACAACTAACGAAGGGACTCCGTCAATCCATTGCCCAACGCGGGGCGGGGCGGGGCGGGCCGAGCCCGGCCGAGGCTCGTCCAGGAAGCATGGGCGCACTCAGCACTGCTCAGCAGCCCTCAGCAGCCCTCAGCACCGCCGGGCCGGGCGTCACCGAGCAGCGTCGCGACGCCTCGTAAAACGTTAATCAGGAGATGACGGACAAAAAGAGCGCGGCGAGAGGAGAGGCGGCAGCCGCTTTTCACTGATAAGTGGCAAGGCCTCAGCGGACGGGCAGACAGACAGACAGACAGACAGACAGACAGACAGACTGGCGATCCTACGGCACACGGCCCTGCTAATGGAGGGTAACAAGGTGACAAATATACACGAGGGGAAGGGCTGGGCCTTGGCGGGGCGGGGCGGGGCGGGGCGGGGCGGCAGACAGGTCAGACAAGAGAAAAGGAAGCCGACGACGCAACCAACGCGTTCAGTATACGTAAATAGCCCCCGCCCCGCGCCCGCCCCGCGCACCGACACCGGCCGTGGCGCGCGGCGCGGCAGGAAAAGGAAATGCACCTCTCGTTCACAAACCACGTGGAAATTTTACGGCCATAGCCGCTCGGGGCGGGGCAGGGCGGGTCCCTTTCTCTTCTACATCGGTGGCAGCAGGGGAGGCTACGGGCGGATTTTGGCGCACTGGACCCGCCGCAATAAATTTTGTGATCCAAATTGTACCCCTCTAGGAAGTCGAAGGCTGCGACATTGCGTAGAACAGGCAGGTCATGCGGTAGTCTGTTGGGCAGAAGGATTTCGGCCGAGACCTTGTCCAGGCCCGCCCCGCCCCGCCCCGGGCTGGGACGTCGCGGCGCGAAGCACTTGCGGCGGTTCCGGGTGGAAGCTGGACGTGCGACGCCGCGGGGCGCGGGGCGGGGCGCGGGGCGGGGCGCGGGGCGGGGCGCAGCCCGGTGGAGCGGCACGGCGTGCGCGGTCAGGGCGCGGCGTCGGCGTCGGCGTCCGAGCTCTACTCTGGCGGCACGGCACAACGGCCAGCCCGGCACGACGGCCAGCCCGGCCCGGCAGGGCACGGCGCGAATCGCGGCGACAACGGCGAGGCGACCTTGTGCGCGGGAGGTCCTCGGGTACGACACAATAAGAGCATAATGCCCAGGTAGAGCTAGGCTACGGCGCTGCGCCGGGCCGGGAACACCTCCTCGGCGCGGCTCTTTGGGACCTTGACCACGACAGAGGCCGCGGGGACACCCTGCGCGCGGGACTCCTAGGGATATCTAACAGCCACGCGACCTCGAAAGAGACCGCCGCGGGGACACCCCCGGACTCGGCGGGTTGACAACGCCGCGACCTCACGAGGTCGCCCTTCCCACCCGCCCCGCCAGCACGCGATAGCGACAGCCGCGCTGCTTTCAGATGTCTTCCTCTCCCCGAACAGCTATACTTATGTAGCTCATCAAAAATATTCCGCGCGCGAAACCCGCCCCCCCCCCCTCCGGCCCCCCCGCGACTCCTTAGCGTGACCCGCGCGGCGCGACCTGACACTGACACTGACAAACTGCTGCAAAAGTTGAAGGACGCGCTCCGCCAAGTTTTCTCAACGTGCACGCGCCGTGCCCGGCCGGGCCCCCGGCCACTCCGTCACGCGCCGCGGGTATCCAGTCCAAAGCATCGAGCGGGCCGTGGACGGGCCGTGGACGGGCCGTGGACGGGCCGGGGACGGGCCGGGGACGGGCCGGGGACGGGCCGGGGACGGGCCGGGGACGGGCCGGGGACGGGCCGGGGACGGGCCGGGGACGGGCCGGGGACGGGCCGGGGACGGGCCTGGAAATAGCGTGGAAGTCATCACAGCCGCCGGTCGGGGCCGAGTCCCGCGATAACGGGCCTGGACCGAATAAGGGGAATTCCAGCACGGCCCCGCGCACTATTTGCAGTCTGCGGCTGCGCATAAGCGCATAAGCGTTATTGGGGAGGAGGGAGGGGCTTATCTGCGGGGAGCAGCAGTAGGGGCGGAGCGGGCGTGCCGCCGCACCCAGCAGGGCCTAATGCGCGAGGGTGCAGCGCCCCGCCCCACCCCACCCCGCCCCGCCCCGCCGCAGCCTCCCCTCTAACGCCATGCCACGCCGGGCCACAGCGACTCCGTTTCGCGCTCGAAAAGTTCATCACTTCCAGGTTGGCTGGGCACGGCGGCACGGCTGCAGGCAGCTCGCCACGCGCCGCGCACCACGCCGGCCCGGCCAGGGGGTCGGGCGGGGCGGGGCGGGGCGGGGCGGGGCGGGGCGGGGCGGGGCGGGGCGGGGTGGGGCTGGATCTGCTGATGATGATAACGCCGAGCAGACAGCAGGTTTTGCTTTGCGTACAATGCCGTCCGAACAACACTGCTCGCTCGCACCGGAACTAATTGCGTCCTCGGCGGGGGGCCGCAGCCCGCGGGGCTCACCGGTGCAGCGGAGGGCCCCCCCCCCCTCCCCCCCCCCCGCCCCGCCCCGACACATCACGCCACACAGAGCGCCATAGCTTCCCGAATAACTCCGCGCCGGAAAGACACCAGGAATCTTTTGCACGACGGGTCAGCAGGAAGAAAACAAAAAGCAACAACAACGAACGCACATATAAACGTTCCCGTGGATTATTTCTCACGGCTCAATGCCGTTGCGCGCGCGCTTGTATGTACCTACTTTTTTTGCAGTGTGCTCGCGACACACACACACACACACAGTCGCGCGGCCGGAGGTCCCCGAGGCACTAATTGCACCGACGACCAGGAAAACGCTTAGGCAAAAGACTGCAAGAAACTGCCGGCCGACGCCTTACCCCACCCCCTTTTCCACCTCATCCTCGACGTAAGGTATTCGCCGGCATTCCGCCGGCTCTGCGCAGCGCGGAAAGCACACCAGTGGAGGGAAGGGAAGTCCCGCCGAGGCTGACCCCTGCTGAGCGCGGGGTAGGCAACCCTTGCCGTGGGCAGCACACCGGTGCGGTAGGGTGCTGCCTACCTGTCGGGGGCGCAGTGCCGCGCCCGCCACACCCGGCCCGGCTCCGCCTCGCTATCCAGGACCTACCGACATCCTGCCGGGTCCTGCCGGATCCTGCCGCAGGCTGGCCAGTTCCGCCCGCCCGCAGGCCCGACCCGGACCGGCCGGGCCGGGATTGAGTTTCCATCAGAGATAGCCCCCAGTGTGGCGGCGTCGACGTTAACTTTAGCGTGGCAATTAGCCCGGCGGGTCCGGGCGGGGCGGGGCGGGGCGGGGCGGCGATGGCGAGGCCCTTAGCGCGGCTTTTACTACATTTTCACCCACTTAAACGCTCATCAAGGGACCACGCACGAGTGGGGCTCGCGGGGTCCTGACCCCTCTGGGAAGGGCGCGGCGGGGCGGGGCGGGGCGGGGCGCGGCGGGGCGGGGCGGGGCGGGGCGGAACCCTCCACATCTACATCTCTCCGGGCGCGCGCAAGCGGATGAGCCCGTTGCGCTCTCGACAAGTTTCCACGAACACCGAAGACGCGGGGAGAAAATACGAATTAATTCTTTATTAAAAATTGCGCGCAGGCAGGCAGCGTCAGCGGCACTGTAATAACCGTTCAAGGGCGGGCGGTAAAAGCGCGCGCTATCTGCAGCACCGTGCGTCCTCCGTGCCGAGCGCCATATTCACATTCACCTGCCGCTGCTACTGCTCACATTCACATTCACCCGTCTGCCTGCCGGCGCGCCGCGCCTCGCCTGCCGGCAATAACCAGAACGGCCGACCTTACAATGTTACGATATTAATGGACACGGCGTGGCGTGGCGTGGCGTCGCGGCGTCCTGTGCCGCCGTGGGGAGCGCTGCCGGCCGGCGCGGCGCGGCGTGGCGACTGCTCATTTGCAAGCAGCGCTTTAGCAGACTATTAGCATAAAAGCGCAGTGCGCACGCGGCTTTCTCGGCCGGTGTGCCCGGCTCGACGTGCAGCAGACGCTCTGCTCTGTCCCCGCTCCGCCCCGGGAGCGAGCGAGAACGCCATGCGGGGCGGGGCGGGGCGGGGCGGGGCGGGGCGCGGCGGGCCCAAGCCTCTACGCCACTGGCGCTGCGCTGCACCGGGGCGATCTCGTTGCGTGCGCCCGTCCCGTCCCGGTGCCTGTCACCCGCCCTGTCCACCCACAGGAAGTGATTCTCACGTTCGAACGAATGTCGTCGTGGTCGTCGAGAGCAGAGCAGAGCTTTCTCCCCGCACGCTGAGCTGAGCTGCGCCGAGCTGCGCTGAGCCGCGCTCAGGCTGAGGTCGGTCCTGCAGTCGCCTCTCCTCTCCCCGCCGCCTAGCCCGGCCACACAGCAGCTCATACATGCGAGGTACCCCATACCCGCGAGCATCAAAAACCGATCATACGCCGCACTCGCGAGAAAAAACATGCGCCGTTAAAATTCAGAGTGTCGGCGAAAGGCTTTGACAGAAAAAAAAGGGGCAGAAAAAAAAGAAAGAATCATTGCCGAGCGTAGGGCCGCGGCGCGGCGCGGCAGTGCGGGAGTCCCGTGCCCGGCGCGTGGGAGCTAGGCGAGGCGGGCGGCCCGAGGTTGTGAGGAGGGGGTGGGGGCGGGGGGCACGGAGGCCGGTTGCGTCCACGGAGGTGGAATGCACCTCGACGTGTTTTTAAAACACTATCGACAGGCGGGGCCTATTGTGCCGGCGCGGCGCGGCGGCTCACCGTGGTAGCCAGCGGGTAGCCCCGCCGCGTGCGGCCCCGCCCCGCCCCGCCCCGCCCCGGGCACAGGACAGTGGCGGTGGATGTGATGTCACCGGACAGGACCGCAACACCACCGCTGCGGCTCCTGGACACGACACGATGAGCTGCCCTGCCGCCCCTCCCCTCCGCGCCATCTTATTGCCGTATCTTTTTCCCGTTCGCAGTTTTGCGCGCGCGCGCTGCAATAAGTGCGGCAGCGGCGGCATGCCTTTCTGACGCTTTCTGAGAGTAGGCCGGTGAGGACTTTATAGACAGCCGGACCCTGAGGGCCTTGGACGCCTTGGACACGGCGGGCCGAGGCGGGGTGGGGTGGGGCGGGGGCGACAGCAGCATGGGGAGGAGCGAAGCGCGGGGGTATCGACCGGTGCGGCACCGGCATCCCCTAACATTGATTGAGAGACTAAGCGACGTCGTCACCGCGGATGGGTCTTCCCCGTTTGGACTGTTCTGGAGTCTACGGGGACGCGTGCACGCACGCACGCACGCACGCACGCACGCGACACGGCTGCGAGCGCCCCCCTTCGCAAGAAGAAGCCCGACAGCTTCGAGCAATCGGTTGCCCGCCCATGTTGAGAGCACTCACCTTAATTTCATGGTATTTTTCCTCCAGGTAGTAGGCGATGTTCCTTGCCTCTTCATACTTCTTGGAGAGGTGCAGATACTTGTCATAGTGAGTCTTGAAAAGAACAAATCTGAAGGGAGAAATAAAATAGCAGAGTAAATAGGTGAATTGCGAAAATAAAATAAATAAATTAGTAACATTTGTTGCTGAAGAATATGATAGGGGCTTACTTGTAAAAATCATTGTCAGTTATCATATCTCTGATGCTATCCTCAGGGTCAACTCGATCATAAATCCCAACATGATGGCTTGATTTTCTCTGAAGATCTTTACCACGAATACGGGAGGTATCCAACATTTGAAAACACACATCATTTTCTGAATCACACTCACTGAAACACTCTGATTTTGGAAGAAGCACTGGCACAGGGGCTGACAAGGCTAGGCTTGCACTGAACCCGCTATCACTTGCACTGTGACTTATTTCACCATTCACAACACAAACTGAATTGTTATCACTTTTAGATTTTGCACTGGTCGATGAACTTGTTGGCACAGCCGAGTTCTGCATTACTAAGTCATCACTTTTACTGTGCTTCATATCGATGCTGTTCGAAGCACTACACCTTGCTGACATTGGTGGGCGATATTCATCCAAACAGTTGCGGTGATATGCACTTCCACGTGGCATTGTATCAGTCTCTGACACGAGTATTTGGGACATCGCTTAATTAAAAACCTGCAATCAAGCAAACAGAGAGGGTTAAAATTCAACTCGCAACTTGTCGAATATTTCTGGTAAAGGTTTCACAACTACACTAAAATCAACACAAAGTTGATGTTAAAATAAATCAATCACTTTGACACAGTAAGTGCAGCATGACCACTATGTGGTCACGCCACCGAGTTATGTCATGGTTGAGAGTATGTGTTAATACAAATGACAGTCCACGTACCATTGCGAAACGCAGGTGGTTTTCGCTCTAAGGGTTAGAAAACCGGCGACACTGATCGGAATGCGGCACAGCGGGGCGTAAGCACACTCACGCGCGGCGCGACACGGTGCGGGGCGGCGGGGCGGGCGCGACGGTGGGGCCGGGCGGCCGACCACAACAACACTGGCGCTGGCGCAGCAGACGCCACGGCAGACCGTTGTTTTCATCCGCGGCGAGGAGAACGAGCGGCTACGGAACGGACGGGGATCCAACTGCGATCCCCCCTCCCTAACCCGCTAACCTCGCCAGCGGTGGAGGGGGAAGGATCACACAAAATAACGCTGTGCGCACGCGTTTCTTCATATTTTTCACCTTGGTACACTTAAATGGTTACTGAGATCGACTTGTAGCACAAATTATTTTGAACCGAGACTCGGGAACGGCTTGAAACCGCTAAAACCGTTGGAAGATTCCCAGATCGGTGGACCTCCGCTAGGACCGCTCGGACTTCCGTTACGTTGTAGCCGTTCGAACGCCTATACAGTAGTACCAACTGCAAAAGAGAAAATTGGTAATCAACATTATAAGTTTCTTAAAGTTTACGAATGACCTAGCAAAAATTTTCACGTATAACCACTGTAAATTGGAGACTCAGTACGGATCGGCTGTCGTTGTTAGCCTCAAATTAGTATGCATTTGATTTCGGAAACGTGTTGGATGGGTACTGGTACTTTGCTACAGACAGCTGAAAACAAATGAAAGGCCAATAACATGGCTGCCCCCCTGTGAAGGGAGTGCTGAATGGAGCAGACAGAGAAAACCAAATAAGTGCTTAACTCTTCACGTTAAAAATGACTTCACGGTTACTTTCTGTCACCCAGAAAGCGTATGGATTTTCAAATCTACCACCGAGTCGTTCTGTCATTCGTATGTTAGGTGCTCCTCCCGAAAAGGCCCGCTCACTGCAAAAGAAAATTGAAGGTTAATACTCTCATTTACTTAATTTTTGCTTTCCAAGACAAAATACTAACAAACAGGCATCTTGATTTCAAACCTTTGTACTGCATAACGTTAGAATATAATTAGTTACAAAAATAATCTTTTGATACTAAAAATGTTGTATAATATTCATTGCGCAATGCTCAAGAAATTATATGAATACTTCTCGTTTTATCAAACTTTCTTTATTTTGTTATGTTGCAGCATATAATCGGGTTGATGAAGAGGTTGTTCGTAGAGTTGACATTGGTTTACCTTCACCACATGCCAGAGATAGAACACTTGCTCTTGAAAGATCAAAAATATTATCGAAAATTAAAAATGATCCTGAAATGGAACGTTTGGCTCGAGAACAAAAATGTAAGTTTTATCTGCACTGCACTTTACAAAAACTTGAACTGCAATGTAATTTTATTAGTTTTGCCTGATAAAATGTGGCTTTATGTTTTATTTATCCATCTTATTTCAGTGGATGTACCCTTAGAAACTATTGAGAAAGGCTGGATGGAGTCTGGCACTGCTAGTCAACATATTAAGACAGTTGCTGATCATTACGGTATTTTTCAACATCTTTTTGGATATGCCTACTTTTTTCCAAGAGTGATGTTGGATATAGGATATGTACAAAAAGATGATTCAACTGTGCCTGTCTATCGAGGAAATATTGTGAAACCTACAGAGGTATGCAAACATCACTTTGTAATACATTTTGTAGTCGGTTTGTAATCCAACTATTGTTTGTAAGGTTATAATCTTGAATATGTACCTACTGTTTTATTTGAACCAGGCTCTCAATGCACCCGAGGTTCATTTTGAATCAGACAAAGAAAGTCTATGGACTTTAATATTGACCAATCCTGATGGCCACCTGACCGAAGAAAATGCAGAATACGTTCATTGGTTCATGTAAGCTAAACTTACTGTATTACGGAACGTCCATTTTGTAAACTTTCAGTCCAACCAATTTTTATTAAAAATTTATTCATTTATTCCAGTGGAAACATACCTGGTAAGGATGTGTCAAAGGGGGAAGTGGTATATCAATATTTACGGCCCTTCCCACCAGCTGGAACAGGCTACCAGCGTCTAGTTTTTATTCTGTACAAACAAGAAGGAAGAATTGACTACTCCAGTATGAAGAAGGAAGGACCTTGGTATGTCTAGACTTTGTAACCTTTACCCGCTGATTTCGGTTGCAAGGCTGCACCCTTTAATTTATTTATTACAAAACACATTTGGGAAACTAATCCATCCCTTCTTTTGCTTTCAGTACCGACTTAACTCTCCGTACATTTAGTACTTTAGAATTCTACCAACCAAGACAGGACCAACTGACACCTGCTGGCCTTGCATTTTATCAAAGTGATTATGACTATTCAGTTAAAAACTTTCCATGAAATTTTAGGCATGCAGGAACCTATATTTGAATATGATTTTCCTGAACACTATGTGGCAAAACCAAAATGGCTGCCTGAAATTCAGCAATCATTTGATGTGTAAGTTATTAATTTTTCATTGATTGCCTTTTTATTATTCAAGAAAATGCCCTCTTTTGCCTGTTTTAACTAATTGTCTTTAAACTATTTTTAAGTGACTAATATTATTGCCTCATGGGTTCATCTTCATGTATTTTATGAAATGATTGTATGAAATGATTTTATGAAAAGATTGTAAAGAAAACATCAGATTTGAATTTAAAATAGTTTTAGTTTAAAGTGTTGTTTTTATCATGCAAGATGAGGAAGTGTAAGAGTTTCATATTCATAAAAACACAACACGCTTCAAACCTTAACTACTGTATAAAAATTTTCTTAACTATCAGTTCATTTTATCGGGGCAAAAAATGGAGGAAAACAGATGGATCACAAATCATTTTAAAATACATTAGCTAATTTTGGTAAAAACAGGCAAATTGGGTGTTTGAAAGGGTGTTCCCCATATCATATCCGGTTGATCTAATTTTTATTTATTTATGTTCCAGGTACTTAGACAGGTATCGTGATCCATGTGAAATTAATAAGGAGTATATGTTAAACAGATTAAAAACCACTAACCCATTCCAAAAAGAGAAGAAGAAGTTGCAGTATCCCCTTGTTCATCTTCACCTTGATAGGTCTCTTCCAAGCTGGCTCAGGAGAAGAAAGGGTTGGGAGCAAATGGGTTGGGGACAGGTCAATGACTCGAAATAAATTTATAAAAAATTGTGGTTGTTTTGGTTGTTTTTCTATGTATATTAAATGTGCTGTAGAATACTTCCTTGCTTGTTTTCTTTTCTTTCCAACTCTTCCAACATTGAAACATTAAATGTTACCTCCTGCCATGTGCCATGTAAGGTAAGCTTTGTCTCCCAGAAGCTAAAGTAGTTTTTTTCTTCTTTTGGTGTGTGTTTTTAGAGGTAGAAAACTTGGACACTTCTCCACAAAAAGAAATTATTGACAGGCCACACCCAGAGTCGTACATGTACGACTCTGCCCACACCTGCCTTAAATTTCCATTCTAATTATCAGCTCTATGAGTTGTAAATGTTGAAGCACAAACAAAATTATGATGTTGGGAGTACTGAAGTTTTTTTTTTTTTTTTTTTTTTTTTTTTTTTTTTTTTTAGTTGCTCTTTTGTTTTCCATAAAATAAAGTCAGTCGTAGTTTGCCTGCACACAGCGAGCATCATTATCCCTCTTCCCACTGAAACTTAGAAGAAGTCTTTTAGTTTTGGGGCACCTGCTAACAGTAAATAATACCATTACATGAGAAACTAGTTAAATTGCTCTTATGTATTTTATTCACTCTCACACTCTCCAATAAATTAATAATAAATACATACATAAATAAAAATTAAGACAGGCCAGCTTTTGCTGTGTTAGTGGGTGGGTTGAAAGCTGTGTTCAATTTCGCAGTTTGAGAAACTCATTCACCTGAGTGCAGTTCTGTCAGTCTGTCTTCGTCAGTCGGACAAGTGCTATGGAAGGGGCCTGCCACACGGCTGTCGTCAAACGTCAAGTCTGAGTCCAAATCTTTAGTTCGATGGTCGCTGACTAGAATGTCGGGGTGCCCCAGCGGCAAGCTTGGGGCTGAGTCGTCGCGTCAGGTCAGAGGTAACCAGCACCCGCGCTACATTACAAGTCTTACGGTTTCAGTCCATCTAGTACTGGGTGGCGGTGACGGTGCTCGACGAGGAGGTGGAGGAGCCGGAGGAGGGTCCGGTGGGGGAGGCGTCTCGCTGGGGCTGGTACGAGCTGTAGGCCAGGCTATGGGCGTCCCAGACTCGGGCGTAGGGTCCGCTGGCGGAGCCGGCCGAGTCCGAGGGGGTCCACGACGGCTCGTACGAGGACGGCGATGAGGAGGCGGGCGAGGGGGAGGCGGGGCCCGAGGCGGGGGGTCCGTAAGAGTTGGTGGGTGGGCCGTAGGACGGCTGGGGCGGGGGGCCGTAAGAGGGCGGGGGCGGGCCGTAGGTGGGCTGCGGCGGGCCGTAGCTCGGGGCGGGCGCCGGCGGGCCGTACGCCGTCATGGGCGCCATGGTGGTGGTCGCGTCCATGCCCATGCCCATGGGGGCCATCATGCCGAACTTCTTGAGCAGCTGCACGAGCATGAAGCCAAGCACCAGGGTGAGCGCCAGCTTGGACATGATGAGGGCCTTGAGCGCCTTGACGCCGATCAGCGCCATGAAGATGGGCTGCAGGGCCTTGAGCTTGAGCTTGAGCAGCACGAGGGCGGGCAGCAGGAGCTTCTTCTTTAGCAGCAGGCCGCGCTCTGGAACAGACAGTGTTCGACGTAGGTGAGTGCGACGTAGCAGCATGGGGGTGGCAGGGGAGGAGATGAGACAGGGTGCTTCTCACGGCTGTCGAGGAAACGAAATTATTTCGCGCGGAAGGCTTCGGTCGCGCTCGCGGGTTTCTGCTCACTTTGCGCGAGTTTAGCAAGGAGTGGTTCCGCGGGTGGTCCGCACTTTGCGGCTCCCTTTGTCAACCCGCCCCCACCCCAATCCCAGCAGCCCACTGACCCAACCTCGACGGGTAAGGACATCTCTGAGAGCGTTGGATCATAGTCATGGCGGATTGTGAGTGAACCCACCCCCTTCGCGAAACTAAGACTTTCGCCTCAGGCATTTCGCCTCTCCACAAGGACTCGAAAGGCGAACGACTACCCCCACTTCTGCCAGAGGGCGCGCGTGCCCGATTAGAGAAAGCCAATTTATCCGCGGGGAGGGCGAATGGGCCGATCAAAGCTCGACGTTCCCGCTCAAGCCGTGGAGTCTGCTCTGTAATTCCGCAATATTAGCGGTTTGACCTTTGGCCCCCCTTTTTGCTTGCGCACTGCGAGCCTAATTGTAGTTGCATGAAGTTGCGACAGGCACGGTGCGTGGCGGGGCGCGGCGGGGCGCGGCGGGGCGCGGCGGGGCGCGGCGGGGCGCGCGGCCGTCAAAGAAATAATTGACAGGCCTGCAGGGGGAGGCCACGCAGCCGCAGCGTCAGCGTTGGGGCGCTGCTGGAGCTGGAGCGTACGGGAATAATACAGAAAGCGGTCACACACACAAAAAAAAAAAAAAAAGGTCGCGACAGACTCTAAAAGTACACGATTGTCACATGCGTTTGTAAATCTGAAATATTTCCCCTTTCATTTATTCTCTCTGTAAAGCACCCTACTTCACTCAGCAATACCGAAACTGCGCGATAAAGCACTCTGTCCTGGCCTCGGCCCTGACACGCACCCTCTCCCACACACACACACACACACTCGTGCGGCGGCCGGCGTTGCGTTCGCCTCGCCGCCGCGCCGGGGCAGCCAACTTACTTTTCTTTTTCGTACCTTGAGACAGGAGGGCGCGTCCCTGCGCCGCCCCTTCCTCCTGGTCCGACGGGAAGCTCATCTCGATGCCGTCGACGCCCTGCGCGGGCCGGAAGCTGAGCACGCCGCCCTCCTCGAACAGCATCTCGGGCAGAGGGACCCGGAACTCGTGCGACTTGAAGTAGCGGCTGACGCGGGACACGATCATCTTGTCGAGGCGGGCGTCGGCGCTGCCGTCCTCCAGGGCGCGGGCGGACACCACCTCGGCGGCGCCGGGCGCGGCGTCCGCGCCGACCACCGTGTCCAGGTAGCTGAGCACCTTGACGCGGAGGCAGGACATGGTGGGCAGCGCGCCGCCCAGGCAGTCGTTCACGATGGCCGACAGCAGCTCCTCGCCGGACCGGATCTTCCGGGGCTTGCCGAGAAGGTCGCCGACGCCACCGCCGAACACCTGGTTGTCGCTGACGTCCTCTGCGGAGACGCCGCAGACGGCCGCGGCGGCGAGCAGCCACGTGCACGCCAGCAGCGCGAGGGGCGTCGCCCGCCGCCAGGATCGCGTCGACGAGGAGGGCATGGCGGTGCTTACGAAGGACATACGCGCTGTGATGAGGTGTGAGGCACAGGCCGCAGTGAAGGCCACACCTCCTGGCAAGCTCGTTTTATCGCTTTACCCTCCGGCGGCGGAGGCCCAGGGCACCGCGCCCGCGGCTGCCGCCTCCGGGGGCGGGGCGGGGCGGGGCGGGGCGGGGCGGGCGGGGCGGGGGACAGCACCATGGCGGTGGGGAGAGCTGCCCCGGGGGAAGGGAGCACGCCGTCGGCCGCGGCGGGGAGGGCGTCGCCGTCGAGTGGGGGAGTGATTCGGGACCGACGGACACCACACGCCGAAAGGAAGAGTGACCCCGCCCCGCCCCCCGCCCCGCCCCGCCCCGCCCCGCCCCGCCCCGGCGCTCGCTGCCACGCCACGCCACGCCGCCGCTCATACCTCCATGCTGGAGAGCCCCGTTGAGTGCCGCGCGCCGGTAGCGGTCGGTAGCACCAGAGAAAGGTGTCGCCGGAACTTAACATGCACGTCGGGATCCTCGGCGTGACGCGCGTCCCCCACCCCGCCCCGCCCCGCCCCGCCCGACAATTTTGGCGCGTGTGTCTGGTGCGGATCCTAGAGTACCGGTAGCTGGCGGGTGAGGGGCGGGGCGGGGCGGGGCGAGGTGGGGCCGAAGGCACCGGCTACACGCGAGGCGCGTGGCGGTCCGGCCCGGCCCTGCCCAGCCCAGGCGGTATTCATGCCGCGACCCCTGGCGGCGGGGCGCGGCGGGGCGTGGCCGTTTTGGCTGAGGTGTGATTTTTACTTTCTTATCGACTTGCCGGCCTGCATTGGGCGCCAGGGCCGGGCGGGGCGCGCAGCGCGTCGCGTCTCTCATTCGCCGCATACCAAGGCGGACGTCCGGGTGACCCGATTCCATCCCATCGGATCCCGGCCCGAATGTTAATCAATTTATTGACCTCTTTCTTTTTTTTTTTTATTTTTCGATCGAGAGAGAGAGAGAGAGAGAGAGAGAGAGAGAGAGAGAGAGAGAGAGAGAGAGAGAGAGAGACGCGTGCGCTCAATATTGTATCCCGCTCTCACTGGACATACGGTCGCGCAGGGTCGGAAACTAAATCCGATATTATTCTCTTTGCCGGGCCTCGCTGCTCGCGCTCGCCAGTGGCGGTTGGTTTGAGTTAAGTGGTGGCTGCCGCGCTGCGGAATGTGTCAGAGCGGCAGCCCGAATATGTGAATGCATGGAACATCCCCTGTCCCGCCCATCGGTCTCGCAAAAAGAGAGAAAAAAAGGGGAAAACGGCGAGTGTAGCAAAGTAAGCATACGCAGATGTTCGCCAAAGGCATGATAGCATTTGCGCTGCTAACTAAGTGGACGAGCTGCGAAGGGAGCGTCCGTCCTAGGGGCTGCGTGGAGTTGGTGAGGGCGGGGCGGGGCGGGGCGGGGCGGGGCGGGGCGGCGCCCGCAGCCCAGGGCCGGGTCGTCTGATGTTGTGTTACGACCCCCTGAGGGCACCGGGGCTTTACGGCCCGCCTTATTAAAGTACACTGCTGCAAGACTCAACACACCGCTCGCCACTGTCGGTCGTGTTACCACCGCCTTTTAAAAACTTTTCGTGTTGTTGATTTTGCGTTGTACGGCAGCGGCTTGGCTGCGGCCCGTGTGACGTGAAAGACCTACCCCCAGGATAACTAGCCAAGCGTCCTTGAGCTGATCTCGCGCCGCAGACTAAGTCCCAACAGCGGAGCACGTCGACTGGTGCTGAAAAAACTTTTCGTCAGCTTTCGTCATGTTGTCCCCAAGCTTCAAAACGCCCAAAAAAGTATATCTTGTGGTTAGGGGAGGGTATAATCACCCTGCATGATGATGGTTACCCCCCCCCCCCCCCCACTAGGCCTGCGAAAAGGAGGGAAGGTATGATCACCCTGCTGGTACCCCCTCTGAAACATCTCTCCTCCCGAGGGCGTCGCGACGCGTCGCGGCGCCGCACGGCAGGGCAGGCTCGACCATTCTCCTCCTCATTTGCAAGGGAGAGCTCTACTCGGCTCGGCTCGGCTCGCCTTGGCTCCGGCGGCGCGGCGTGCAAAGAGACGTCACAGCGTCACAGGCTCCTGATAGTGTCATTAAGTGGGAGGGGAGGGGGTGGGGTGCGCCGCGGAGCCACGGCACGCCTAACGGGGTGCGCCACGCCCCGCCACGCCCCGCCACGCCACGCCCCGCCACGCCGCCCAGGCGAAGACGGCATCAGTTGATTGGGCTCCGATGAGGCGTCGCCTCCTAGGCGCCGCGACGCTCTGGTCGCTGCTCTCCGGGGCGGTACGGTGCGGGGCGGGGCGGGGCGGGGCGGGGTGGGGAAGGCGCTGGCGGTGGCGGCAGCGGCAGCAACGCAGTCCCCTCCCCAGCCAGACCGGCCCGGCCGTGTTTCCCGTTCGCCTTTCGAAAGTAAAATAAAACTCTAAGGGAGAGAGGAAATTGCTTAGAGAAGGGCGCGCTGCGCTATCGCCACCCTTGCGCTTGTCGCTTGTCCCCGGGGATGGCTGTTTGGCGTTGACCTTGCCTCCTTCGCTGCGCCCCCGCGGCCCGCGGGGCGGGGCGGGGCCTTGGTCCCCACTGCCCGCCGGCCCCTGCCGCCCCTGCCGCCCCGCCCCGCCCCGCCCCCCGAGGCCAGGACCTCGTGGCTCCTGGTCCCTCTCCAGCTCCTTGGACCACGCCGGCTCCGTCCCTTTCGAGATTCACTCTCATCACTGTTAAAAGTTTACAAAGCACATCTCTTGTAAGCCTACGAAGAATTCGATTCCTTTGTATTACAAAGTACTGCTTTGTACTACAAATGACGTGCTTTGTAAGCTACGAAGCATCACCCTTTGTCTTACAAAGCAATGCTTCGTAATACGAAGCGATGCTTTGTAGGCTACAAAGTCTGACTTTTCGTATTACAGTGGCCTTGTTTTCTCCGTAACTTACAAAGCAAATCCTTTGTAATACAAAGCAATGCTTCGTAAACTTTTAGCAGTGATTATGAGTCAATTTGCACAGCAGCGCAACACAGAGCTCACCTTCTGCATGAGTGCAGGCCCCGTAAAAGACGAGCGCTGCGCAGAGTGGAGAGTGAAGGGGGAGCGGAGACCGTCGTGGCTTGGCTCCAGCCCTCGAGTCCTCCAGCCCGTCAGCGCTCCAGCTCTCCAGCACCCTCCAGCAGCCCCTTGTCCAGCCCTCTCTCCACCGCTCTCCTCGCGTCCACCCTGCCACATCCTGCAAATGACAGCGTTAACGTGGAGCTTGGCTTCAACCTCGACTTTTCTGTCTCCCTCATCGTAATTTTTTTTTTCATTATTCTTTAACCAACCAGATGATCGTTCATGAAGCGGGCGGGTTTTACAGCTCCAGTCCGGCCCGGCCAGCATTCAGTACAAGACCTCCGCCCACCCTTCCAACCCCCTCCCCTCTCTCTTTACCCGTGCAACGCAAACGCGTTTACCAACTTTTATTTCCTCCCCGCAGTCGTGTTTGTTCGCCTCTCATGAGCCCCTCCGCTCTCCGCCCGCCCCGCCCTGCCCCGCCCTGCCCCGCCCTGCCCCGCCCTGCCCCGCCCTGCCCCGCCCTGCCCCACCCTGCCCCGCCCTGTCCCGCCCCACCCCCCAGCGCCGCCCCGTGCGCTCTCACCCCCACGAGAAATGAACGCAACGCCGTAAAGACACCCCTTTACTCCAGAGCCAGCCGAGCGGAGCGTTGCGTTATACTTCTCTCGCTGGCTCTCCTCTCCTCTCCTTTCGCTCCTCGACTCAATCAGGCTGCGGAGAGGTTTGCGTTCCCTTGTGCCCGCCGCCCCGCCCCGCCCCGCCCCGCCTCACTCCACCCAGCTCCAAGATTCAATTCAAAGTGTCTGGAATATTAAGAGGCGTGATGAAGGGAGGGAAAAATAATTGCTCTATGAGATAACCTCACTTTCCCTTCTTTTTCCCGGCAAATGTCTCTCACTTCACGGGTTGTCTGCAACTTTTTCTGAAACTATACAGGAGTAAAATGTCACTCATGCGTGTGCGGCCAGGGATGTTTATGTGGTTTATTGAATAAGAAATGTACAACTATTTTTTTTCGGTTTAGGTTTCTATAGTTTTATTGTCATTTTTTTTCTATATTACACTTGCCAACAAAGATATCACGTACACACAAAATACAATAAATTACATCGTAAGAAAAAAATAAATAGATTTTTGGTAAGTTTTTGGCATAGTATCACACTATGCTGACTTGGTCCTAGATGATGTAATCTGAAACAGACGACAAATGCGCTGCCATCAGTCCTCGCGGCGGGTCCGATGGCCTGGTGGTGGTTCTCGGTACACCGACCCTGCCTCCCCTCCCCTCCCCATGTTCCCCTCCTATCGGTCTAATGCCGAGAACCAACAACAACGGAAGCACAACGCGGCAACTCAACGCCGCCAACGCAACAACTCGGAAAGACTCGTACGCAAACAGCTCCGTCATCAGTATTGGCCACAAAATAATAATAATAATAATAATAATAATAATAATAATAATAATAATAATAATAATAATAATAATAATAATAATAATAATAATAATAATAATAATAATAATAATAAAAAATCTCGTGCCGAAAGCCGCAGCAATTCCCGGCGGGGTTAGTGGTCCTAGTGCGCCGCGCCGCCCCGGCCCGCGGGCTCATGAACTCCGCCCCGCCCCGCCCAGCCCCGCCCCACCCCACCCCGCCCCGCCCTGCCCCGCCCCGCCCCCGGCCCTCTGTCCCTCGGCCGCAGTCTGACCAGCGTCGTGTGGACTCTGCAGGGCAAACAGACCGACAGCATTGCCGTCCGACCCGACCTGAACCCCAGACATTTCCAGCTCCGCTCCGCTCGGCTCTCCGTCAACTCCACCATGTCCAAACCTCATGGTTCAAGTTGCGCGTCAAATGCCCGACACGACCCGATCCCTCCGCGGTCGAGGCTGGGCGAGCGCGCGTCGTATTGGTGGAGCGGGGCGTGGCGGGGCGTGGCGGGGCGTGGCGGGGCGTGGCGGGGCGTGGCGGGGCGTGGCGGGGCGGAGGTTGGAGTCCCGCGCCCCTTTGCATACACACTGCTGCGGTTTTCCGCCGGCGAGCCGTGATATTCGCGACTGTTTTGCTTCGAGTTTCGCCCCGCGCTTCGCGCCCACGTGTTTGCCCGCGGGTGGGGCGGGGCGCGGCGGGGCGGGGCGGGGCGCGGCGGGGCGGGGCGCGGCGGGGTGGTGTGCGTAGGAGCTCAGCGCCTCGGTGGCCTGGAGGGGAGAGGGGGCGGGAGGCAGGGCGCCGCGCTCATCTCGCTGCTTAAGAAATTCATTCTCTCCTCTTGTCTCGTGTTACGGAGGCGCCTGCCGCGCCGCGCGGCGAGACAGAACAATAAATAACGTAACCGCCCGCCCCGCCCCGCCCCGCCCCGCCCCGCCCCGCCCCGCCCCGCCCAGCTAGGTTCTCTGGCCGAGGAGTCACATTACGAGTTGCCCGTCTCGGGAGGATTGGGCTCCCAGGTGGAGGAAAGTGATGAGACAAGCGGGCTGGCATTAGTCAGAGGGAGTCCGGGAGACATGGAGGGACAGCCCCCCCCCCCCCTCCCCCTCCAGCCCCTGCCTGCTTCTAATATTCCGCGCAAACCCGCTTGGGGCGCGGTGCGGCGTACCCACCTGCTAGTGCTGCCCCCGGTAGGCGAGGCTCTGGGCGTCGCCGGCGTACACCTGCTGCGCGGGGAGCACGCCGTGGGGCACGCTCTGCATGGCCTCGGCGGCGGCCTGGGCCTGGGGCAGCTCCAGGGCGCGCGCCGCGGCGTAGTGCGCGTCCCAGGGCGCGACGTGCGCCGACAGCTGCGACACGGGCGCCTGGTCCGCGGCGATCTTCTTGCACAGCTGGAAGACGGCCAGGGACAGGGCGATGACGAAGGAGAAGAAGCCGAGCTGCAGGGCGTTCCACGCCTTGAGGCCGAGCACGCCGAGGGCCAGGGGGATGAGGGTCATGGCCTTGAGGAGGACGAACACCAGCAGCGGCACGATCATGCGCCTCAGCTTGCCCTTGCTCTTGCCTGCAACACAACAGAACAGCGAATAACAAGATGAGCTCCAAACATGATCAGGGTGGAGCTGAGCCCAGGCGAGCAGCGGCGCCAGCCCCCAACCTCCCACGAGCTGGAGTTCACTCAGGACGTGAGGCTCGCGTGTACGGCCCCCCCCCTCTCCCAGGAGTGAGCGAATGTGACAGCGCCCCTCTCCCAGATCCGCGATGTGTCAGAACTTGGACCGCTTTTTGTCGCCCCTCCCAGCCCGGGCCCGCCGAGGACCGCAAGTCTCTCACAAGCTAGGCGATGTGAACCCCTCGAGCACCCGACCCGACCCGACCTGCCGGCTGCCGCTGTCGTCTGCTGCCTAATTACAAGGAAGGCGACAAGAGGCCCCCCCGCCCCCGGGGCCGCCCCCGGGACCGCCCCCAGGACGCGGGCGGCGCCACCGCTGCGGAGCGCCACGCCGCTAATTTCTCATAGTGCTAGTACCACCTTTTATGTACACGAGAAACCGAGGCGAGGCGGCGGCGCGCGCTACGCTCGCTCCCCGATCCGCTATTGTAGTGATCCAGGCTGGATGGAGGCGAGAAGCGACGATAGGCCTCTCCGTAAGCGGGACTTCTGTGCGCTCACTCCCCGCCCCACCGCCCTCTACCTCCCCTCCTGCCTCTCACTCTCTCCGTGCATGTTCTCTCCTCGTCCCACGCCTTGCGTGACAGCCTTTTCAAACAGACTGAGCTCGTCAGTGCTGCCAGAAAAGTAGGCAAAGTAGGCAAAGTAGGCAATGTGTAGCCCAAACACAGTGGAGTGAAGCGGGCTGCATCTGCGCCTGCCTACTAGGCAACATACATGCACCTGTGCAAAGGTGTTGCCTAGTAGGCAGGCGCAGATGCAGCCCACTTTACTCCACTGTGTTTGGGCTACTTATTGCCTACTTTTCTGGCAACACTGGAGCTCGTTCCGAACGATGAGGTTTACGAATTCGAGTTTCGCGGAGCGCAAAAACCGCCAGGCAGGTAAAGTTAGTTGTGGCAGAGCGGGGTCTCCGCTCATGCGAAGCTCCGATGCCCAAGTCTGCGCTCCGATACTTACGGTACTTGCGGTGCCTGGCCTCGGCGCCCTGCTCCTCCTCCACGCCGTTGTCGCTGGAGCCGAAGTCCAGGCTGATATCCAGCTTGTCCTGGTCGAGGGCGCGGGGGCTGACGGACACCTGCGCGCCCCAGGGTAGCTTGACGTTCACGTCGTGGCGCTGGATGTAGCGGGTCGCGGTGTCGACCAGGTCACCGCCGTCCTCGGAGCGGCCCGTCGACTCCTCCTCGTACGAGTTCCTCACCACCGACACCGAGTCCGACACCTGCAGGGTCACTCACAGGTCAATTTTTTTCCCGAAAGGTCACAATTTGACTCGAAAGTCGTAGGCCGGTCGGAAAAGAGAAGTCAGGCGAAGACGTGGCGCGGACCCACCTGGAACGAGTCCTTGCGGAGCACGTGGTCGAGCACGCTGAGCACGCGGTACTTGACGCACGCCACGGCGTCGTCGCTGGCGCAGCCGGCCTGCAGCTCCGACACCACGGCGTCCATCGGGGTGCCCTTCCAGAAGGCGTTGCCCTTCACGGGGGACTCCTGGACGCTCGTGGCCGGGAGGCCGTGGGCTACCCCGACGGCCACCAGGACGGCGACGATGACGAAGGACCTCATGGCGGCGTCCGAGTGCGTGTGATGGGCAGGTGAGAGAGGACTGGGCCGGAGTGACCTGTCGCACTGCCAACCGGCGTTTTATACCGCTGGCGATCGGCGGTGCGCGGGGGCGGGTGGGGACGCCGGCGCGGCGCTGCGAGCCCCTCCCCGCCCGGCGTCGTCGTCGTCGGCGTCCTGGAGGGGCAGTCGAGCGCGGCCCGGCCGGCCGGCCGGCGCCTGGAGGGGAGGGAGTAGGGCGTCGATCGGACCCTGCCTGCCGCCCCGCGGTAACGACTCGCTCGACACGCGACTCTACGCCCTACTCGTGCCGTGCCGTGCTCATCACGCACTTTCTTTCGGATCCAAATTAAAGAAAAAATACTCTAAACACGCAACACACTTCTGTTGCGTATCAGAAGAAAAAAGTAAAAAAAAAACTACTACTATTTTTGAGTGCGCCCAACTTGACCTCACAATACGTTCTGAATGAGCTATTAAAGGAAAATCTTGACCTCTTACGACGAATTAATGAAAAAGAGACTGTAGACTTTACATGGGCACTATCCTAATAGCAGACGCATAATTTTACTTTTGTTTTGTTTCATAGAAGCTTGCCAGCCATTGGATTGATGAGTGATGGGTCATTATTGGCAGTGCCGTTGGTTTGGTATGACGGGCAGTGGGGCGCCTGGTAGGGCAGGCCCGGGCGGGGCGGGGCGGGGCGGAGGGCGTGGCGGGGCAGGGCAGGCGTGCGGTGCTAGACAGCTACTTGCCGCCTACCTCCCCGCTTGGTATGCGTCGTACGCGCCGGCGCCCGGGCCCCATGCCGAGCCGGGCCGAGTGGAGACCAACGGCGAGCATCCTCGTCGTCGCCCGGCCCGGGGGGAGGTGGGGGCTTAGAGGGGTCACAGCGGTTCGCGCCTGCCTGCCGGACCTCGACCCCCCGCCCCGCCCCGCCCCGCCCCGCCCCGCCCCGGGGCTTACGGTCACGCTGCGCGTCCTTGACTTGGCACTGGTCAGCGACGCCGGAAGTGCAGCAGCGACAAGGCGCTCCCGAAAGGAAAGGGGAAGCGGCCAACCATTTGGGGACAGCATTCTTGGACTCGGCGATGCGCACGGCGCGTGTGCGGGGCGAGGTAATGCCCCCCCCCTCCCCCCGGTCCGGAGCACGGGCTGCCCGGGAGAGGTGGCGGGGGCGGGGGCGGGGGGCCGCTGTCACACTGGGGCGCCCTCGAGGGGGAAACAACTCTGAATTTTGGTGTACAAATGTCGTGAATTTTTGTGAATTTTTGTGAATTTTTGTGAATTTTTATTGAATTTTTGTGAATTTTTGTGAATTTTTGCACGAATTTTTCCTAAATTTTTGTGAATTTTTGTGAATTTTTGTGAATTTTTCTGAATTTTTATGGAATTTTCTGAATTTTTCTGAATTTCTCTAAATTTTTCTGAATTTTCCTGAATTTTTCTGAATTACTAGGTGTACAAAAATTTTAGAGTTGTTTCCCCCTCGGGCGCCCTTCACTCCACCGGGGCCTGCGGGACAAGCAGCCAGCCACCCACACGGCCAATTTCCCCTGCGGTTTCGGCCGGCTTCATGGCCAGCGAAATGCAATTAGCCGGCCAAACAGCGCGGTGGGCTGGGCTGGCCCCGTGCACGGGGCGCAGCACGGGGCCTTGGGCGAGGCTAGCACGGTGGGCTGGGCTGGGCTGGCCCCGTGCACGGGGCGCAGCACGGGGCCTTGGGCGAGGCTAGCGCGGCCCCAGTACTGCATGGGTACCCGCGCCCTTCCCTTCGGGGACCGTGGCGGATGTAAGCTCGTGGACGTGTGCGAAGTTGGGCCCAGCGCGGGGCGGGGCGGGGGGGGGCGGGGGGGGGGGGGGCGCGGCGCGGCGGGGCGGGGCGGGGTGGGGCAGGGCGGGGCGGGGCGGGGCGGGGCGGGGCGGGGCAGGGCGGGGCGGGGCGGGGCGGGGCGTGGCGGGGCGGGGCGGGGCGGGGCGGGGCGGGGCGGGGCGCGGCGCGGCAGGGCGGGGCGGGGCTGGGCGGGGCAGGGCGGGGCGGGGCTGGCGCTGCTGCAGTACGTACGATATGCCAGCTGCTACTTACACTCTCCCAGCATCCTCCCCCGCCCCGAGGCGAACTACAGAGCAGTGGGGAGGGGTAGGAGGAAGAGGAGGAGGAGGAGGGGGTGGGAGAGAGGGGGGAGGGGGGGGGGGCAAGGGGACGCCCCGGGCGCCACCCGGTCACATGTGCTTGGCCTTGTTAGCGTGGACCTTGTTGCGTGATGACGCCCCCATACAGAGGACGCACGGTCTCACCCCGCCCCGGCCCGCCCCCGGCCCGCCCCCGGCCCGCCCCCGGCCCGCCCCCGCCCCACCCCGGGCTCGTCTTCTCTCTACCGCCACTTCTGCTGTCGGCGTCACCATCCCGCACTGCCTCAGGATCTGCGATGCCGACCTTTACGTCTCCGCGATGACATGAAATAATACCGACTACGAAACATTTCAGGTGTGTCCCGAAGCACACTAAATTGTCAGAACTCTCTTGTTGCTGGAAATGTGTCTAGGCCTTAGGGCGCTTTTGGGACCCAGCCCAGCAGCCGTCGGGTCGCAGGAGAAACGGTCCAGTCGCGGAGCGGAGCGCCTGCGGAGCGCGGGGTAGGCAACCCGGCCGCAGCGCCGTCCTCTGGTGGCCCAGCCAGCGCCTGCAGCCAGCGCCTGCATCACGGAGCTGAGCGCGGCAGGGCAGGGCAGGGCAGCTAGAGGCCTGCAGGGCAGCTGCCCGGGTGCAGTACTTTGAAATTCAGAATAGATAGACAAAATTCATGAAAATTGATATAACATGTATATTCTTTAGTATACGAGGAATTAGTAACTTCTTCGTTCTGGCATCTTGTGTATTAAAGAAGCCCTCTTTCTTTTATGCGCAATCATCACGGCAGGAATCATTGTTCTTTCTTTAGTGTTGAGCGTTGCTCGTGTACAGTGCCCGCTGCATGTCTGCCGAATGAACTGGAACTCAGTTTATAATTACTTCATCAAAGATGATTTCCACGAGAGCAAATATCTTTTCAATGGCTGCCTACCAAACCCTGGACGTCGCAAACATAAAGCTCCTCATTGCGGAAAACTTTCCTTTTCCTGATCACGACCACTCTTGTCACTCGCCCTCTTCCTCCTCCTCCCCCCCCCCTCCTCCTGCTCTGTTCCACCACCACTACTTGCCTCCTCCCTATATTCCCCCATGAGAAATTAAAACGAAGCCTTTCTCAAACACTAAGAGTCTTTTCTTTTCGCCTCGACGACGGCAACACAATGCTGGCCGGGGCCCGGCCGTCAAGGCCCTCTTCACAAATGATTGTAATACTCGGAAGGGAGCGCCCCGCCGCCCCGCGCGCGCAGGACTCTTGAGCGGCGGGGCGGGGTGGGGCGGGGCGGGGCGGGGTGGGGCGAGGCGGAGCAGCAAGGCAAGCGGAGCTTTGGGTGTAAAGCTTCTCGGGGCACAAGAGGCGGCGGCGGCGGCGGAGAGCACGCGCCTGGAGCCGAGCGCCTTCACTCAGCGACCCGCGCAGAATGGAACGTAATTAGAATGGGAACGCCTTCCATACTACTCTTCCCAGGGCTGCCTGCCTTCAGCCCGAGCTTCAGCTGCCGCGCTGCGGCGGGAAAAGGGAAATGCGATATCGTCGCCGCTCTGCTCCGCGCCGCCACCGCCGCCACCGCCGCCACCGCCGCCACCGCCGCCGTCGCAGTTGCTCTGCTCAAGTTTCCCCCTCCGTTCGCCGCGCCGCGCCTCGCCGCGCCGGGCCGGGCGCGTACAACTTGTGATGTGGCGTGTGTTTGCGAGCGCGCCTGCTACTTATCATCCCCCGGAGACACGCGGCCACTAGGCCGAGCATTGAGCGTTGCCTTAGCAGGCTGAGCATTGCCTTCACAGGCTGAGCATTGCCTTAGCTTTTGCAGCTCATCATCACCGCCCCACCCGGGCGCACCCCGCCCCGCCCCGCCCCGCCCCGCCCCGCCCCGCCCCGCCCCGCCCCTCCACGCGCCTCGGGGCTCCTCAGACGCGGGGGAAGAAGAAAGTTGCGGCGGAAGACAGACAATGGCGGAGTGGGATCAGGCGGGCGGGCTGGGACTGGGGCGGGGCGGGGCGTGGCGGGGCGGGGCGTGGCGGGGCGTGGCGGGGCGGGGCGGGGGCGGGCCTGAGGGTTAGGAGCTCACGAGGGAAGTGCGTGTCCGTGCATGCGAGTGGGGCCTGTCGCCAGCCCCCGCCTCACCACCATCTCGAGGACGATGGCGGAGGAGAGGAGGCGCGCACGCGACACGCGCGACGCGCGACATCCGCCAGCCGACTGATTCAGAACATCGCTCCCATGCTTCTGTCCTTGTCGCACTCACGAAGGTGCACCCCCTTGGGGTGGAGCTGCTCCATGAGTGCGACAAGGACAGATGCATGGAACCGATCTTCTGAATCAGTCGGCAGCCCTCCGGAAGACGCGGCGCGGAGCGGCGGGCACGTGGCACGTGGGTCTCGAGGATTTTCGGTTCGAGGGCGGCGGGCACATACACTCTGCTTGTGCGCGTGTGCCGGGTGTCCCGGGGAGCACGCGTAACAGTGTTCCGGGTCTGCATACCTACACTGTAAAACCTGGGTGTTCCCTGAGAGCACGACTTAGTCGCTTGCCTCCAAAAATGGCACACCTTTGTCGCTCTGCCACAGCACACCTTAGTTGCTCTGCCACAGCACACCTTAGTCGCTCCCTTGTAAAAACACCTTTGGGTTCTGTGAGTTCCTCACACTGCATGGTATTGATGGAATAAATCCACGCTGCTCTTTCCAAATGCAAGGTCCAAGGTGTGCAGTAACAGCGCACCTTTCCTCTATCTTCCCCTGGAGCCACAGGACCCAAAGGTGTTCTACATGGGAGCGACTAAGTTGTGCTGTGGCAGAGCGACAAAGGTGTGCCATTTTTGGAGGCAAGCGACTAAGTCGTGCTGTCAGGGAACACCCAGGTTTTACAGTGTAGGGAGCCTGGAGGGCTCCCTACTGCATACCCAGGGGGCCTAACAGCACGGCGCATTGCGGCTGCATCGGGTAGGCGGTTCTCTGGAACACCCAGTGCCATGTGAGCAGCAGTCATCACACGGGGTGGTTGATGCTCACGGACCGTGACGGCGGGGCGGGACGCACCGGCTCGACCTGAATGCCGGCGGCCGCACCTCCACCACCGCACTGTCCACCTGCGTCCCCTCTCTGTGCCCGCCGTAAGAGTCCTGGGGCGTGGCGTGGCGTGGCGTGGCGTGGCGTGGCGTGGCGTGGCGTGGCGTGGCGTGGCGTGGGGTGGCGTGGCGTGGCGTGGCGTGGCATGGCGTGGCGTGGCGTGGCGTGGCGTGGCGTGGAGCGCCGAGGGGTGGCCTGGGGCTGGGTGTCGTGGGCGTGGTGCTCCGGGCTCCCGCAGGCCCCAGCGCCCCCCCTTACCCCCCCCCCCCCCCCCGCCCCAGAGCTCGGTGATTACAGTGCCGGGCCAGGCCGGCCGGGCAGAGACAAGTCCAGCAGAGAACTCGTCGAGTCGAGGCGGACCCGCTGGAGAGCGGAGGGGAAGGCAGGCAGGCAGGCGTGTCTCGTCCTGCTTCTTGAATGTGACGTTGTAATTACGGTCCGCATGCCACCTCGGGGAGTCGTCGGGGAGAGGGGGGGGGGTAAGGGGGGGGGGGGCGGGGGAATCTGAGCCCTGGCCTTCGACGACGTCAGTGTCACCGTGACCCCGGCCCGGCCCGTGCGTCACGCTCATCGACACATGTGGGCGGCGTGTACGGGCTTTCTCTGACACCTGCGTGATCTAGGCCCCCGCGTCCTCGTGGTCACGCGGCTTTCTCTGACTCGCGGGGCGGGGGCGGGGGCGGGGCTGCACCGGCTCCGTCCCTGTTGGCAATCAGTGATGCTTGGCGTTGGGCTAACGGTCGGGGCCCCCCGCTCCGCCCCGGGGACGAGGGGGTGAAACTGCCCCACTTTATTGGGGCCTCGCCACCGGGGGCGTCGGGCTGTAAGCCGCGCCGCGGTCCAACGGGAGGAGACGACAGCGACTGGAGGAAGAGTTGCGGGCGGGGGGCCGGGCCGCCCCCTCCTGGGCGCCTGCCACCCCCTCCCCTCTCTTCTATACCCCCTCCTTACCCCCCCCCCCCCTTTCCACTCCCCTCGCATCTGAATGGATAGGGTGGTGATCTTCCATCATTACTCTTGCGGCTCCATTCCAGGGAAATGTGAAGCAGGGACAATCAGCGCTCCCCCGCGGCGCGCCCCGCCCCGCTGCGCCCCGCCCCGCGCCCCGGCCCCGCCACGCCCCGCCGCGAGGAGATGTGCACCGCCCCGCCCCGCCCGCCCGCCCCGTGGTGTGTCGTGCCCCGGGCCATGGCTTTGGCGCGGCGGGGCGGGGCGTGGCGGGGAGGGGCGCGTAGCCGTATCACTTTGAGCAGAACACAGTCGAGGTGAGCTCCATGTATGAGAGCCATCCGCCCGTCCCGCTTCATTCCGATTCACCGCCGGCGCCACTCCACAGCGCAGGCGGTGCGGGGGCGGTGCGGGGGCGGTGCGGGGCGGTGCGGGGGCGGGGCTGCGTAGGGAGAGGTTTGGGCGTGTCTCTCCCGCCCGCACCCCGGGCCCCGGGCCCTTTGGGCGCGAGAGCAGGCCGACACGTGGACAGAAACACTCGCTGGTTACTCTGCAGCCCAGTTTATTCAGCGCGGATTATTCTCTTTTTTCTTTTTTACATTTTCTTTATTTTACAAAAAAATAAATAACAGCACAGCCTGTGGAGGCGCTCGCAGTGCGGTAACGACAACGGCGCGGTCCGCTGGGGGGCCGCTGGCCGCTGGGGGTAAGGGGGAGGGACTAGAAGGGCTTTCAAATAAATAAGGGGCAATAAATTAATTAGCGGCACTGCTCGTGCCTGCGGGCGTGGCGGGGCGTGGCGGGGCGTGGCGGGGCGCCGTAGAGGTCGCCTAGCCTCACCCCTCGCCTCGCCTCGCCGTCAATGTCTTTGGTTCCCTGGTGCCTGGCGCGGTGGCGTCGCGACGCTTGGCGTAGGCGTCGGCGTCGGCGCCTGGCCAGTGTCGCTTATCGACGCCGGTGTCCTCGGTAGGGCAGGTCTCGTGCGGCGGCGCCGGCGCCGGCCTGGGGCTCCACCTCGTACACGTCGTAGTTGATGATCTCCTGCGCGCAACAAGACAGACGTTACGGTGCGGGCGGGGCGGGGCGGGGCGGGGCGGGGCGGCACTGGGCGCCTCGTATCCTCGGGTTCCCCCGCCACATCACGACCCTCCTCACCCCGGTGCTCGGCGCGTGTGATCAGCGGGTCTAGGGCTGGTGTGCGCTGTAGGCCATGTCGTCGGCCGACCTGGCCGCCGCGTAACTGTGGTGGTCGTAGTGGTCGTAGTGGCCGTGGTCGACGGCATGGTGGTCGATGTGGTGGTCGTAGTGGCCGTGGGTTTGCGGGTAGTGGTAAACGTCGTAGTTGACCACCTGAGAAAAATAAAAGGTTGGTTTCGTCAACTCCGCACTCCTCACCCTACGGAAATCTCGAGGAATTCCTTTGGTTTGAGGTCTATCAACATTAATTTATCTAGGGACAAAACAAGCGCCAGTCCGTAACATATTCAAACTCTGTTTCCCCACGCTGGAATTCCTTGGATTTCCATGACCACGTTTTGATTTTCTTCGTGACAAAGGCCGGCTGCGGCCGGGCCGCGGTGTCGGCCAGAAGGCCCTCGCTGGCACGCGGCCAGAAGAGAAGGTGTATGTGTGCAGGTCTCCTCGCCCCGCGCCCCGCCCCGCCCCGCCCCGCCCCGCCCCGCCCCACCTGGCTATTTGTTTTGGCTCTGAGCACGGCATTATTGTCTCGGACACCTTTGGCCGACGTCCGAGGCAGAAGCGGGCGGCCAGAACGGCGGGAACCCAAAGAGAGAGAGAGAGTTTTTATGGAATGGTTGTGCTTGGTGCAGGTACCTAATAATGACATATGCAGTTAAATAAATATCGCTTAAATAACGTTCTAGCTGGCGCCCGCCCCGGCCTCCCCGGCTGGTGCGAGCTGCGCGCCTCGGGCGTACCTTGGGCTTGGTGAAGCGGAAGATGACCATGGCGGCGGACAGCACGAGGGACAGGAGCCCCAGGGTGAGGGCCTTCCAGGTCTTGAGCGCGATGAGGGACAGCGCCAGCGGGATGAGGACGGTGGTCTTGAACTTCAGGCCCAGGATGAACGGCAGGACGACCTTCTTCAGGAAACCGCCTGCGGGGACACAGCAGAGTCGCAAAACGTAATGGCAAAAGATGATGGGAAATAATGGTGTCGGTGAAACTAAACTCACGCTTCCTGCGGTGACGCGCGGTCGCGCCGTCCTCGCGCTCGGGGTCCAGCGGCAGCCGCAGCTCGCCGGGCAGGGTGTTCTTGACGACGCTGGGGACGGCCTCGGCCAGCTCCCTGGGGACGGCGACGCGCACCTCGTGGCTCTGCAGGAAGCGCTCCACGGCGTCCAGGCGCTCGAGGACCAGCTGGCGGAGGGCGTCGCCGCGCAGGGGCACCGCGGCCTCCTCCAGGAGGCCGTCCTGTACCAGAGAAGGGAAGTCAGCGGAGGACTTGGTCTACCCCTGCCGACTCGGCCACACAGCAGCGGCCACCCACCGCGCCCGCGCCCCTGTCATTTTTTTTTATCTCAAAAAGACAAACATAAAACCCTGCAAAAAGCCGATAAGCTTGTGCGGCGGGCGCCCGGTAAGCTCTCTTCGTAAGCCTCCACCAAGACGCAGAAAGGGGGTGGGGGAGGGGGCTGGCGCCTCCTGTTTCGAGCCTCCGACGCTTCAATCAACCCTGCGCCGCCACTGCCGCGCTGCGCCAGCGAGCCGCCGAGAACAGCAAAGCCACGCCACGCCACCCCGTGCCACGTCACGCGTAGGGCTGAGGAGCACCTCATTTGGGTTTGGTGGCGCTTTGTCCTTCCTTAATCGATTCTCTCCTCCCCGCTCTGCGGCCCCCGCCGCCCCCGCCGCCCCCGCCGCCCCCGCCGCCCCACCCGGCGCCTGTGCGGGATAATCACGGGCTCACAGTCTCTACCTGGGGATATGCACAGTGGGCGCGCCACGCCACGCCACGCCACGGCACGCTACAGTGCACCACTTGCCTTGAGGTCGGCGGAGTTGTCCAGGGCGTTGCCGTCGGCGCAGGGGACGACGGAGAGGTCCCGGGTGATGCGGATGGCCTTGTCGGCGCGCTGCTTGGCCTCGGCGAGGAAGGCGAGGACGCGCGGCCGCACGCAGGCGACGGAGCCGCGCTGCAGGCACTCGGCGTACACCTGGCGCGCCACGTCCACGGCGGTCTGCTCCGCCTGCTCGCCGGGGCCCTGCGCGCCCGCGCACGCCAGCAGCGCGCCGGGGAGCACCACGGCCAGGAGGAGCCGCGCCATGGGAGCGAGCATGGTGTCGGGACGGAGCGGGGCGGGGCGGGACGGGACGACGAGTGTCCGGCGGAAGAGTGCGGCCACCACCGCGGTGAGTGGCACTTTATACGGGGCGGCCGGTGGCGGGGCGCGGCGGGGCGCGGCGGGGTGCGGCGGGGCGCGGCGGCACCAGGACAGGTAGCGGTAGGCGCCTGGAGGGGCGGACAGGACAGGCCCGGCGGCCCGGCCCAGGCGTGCCGGACTCTCTGACAGCGCTGTGTCCGCGACCCATGCGCCACACGTCTAGAGCACCATGTCAGCCACCCTTAATCACGATGACGTTAAAGATCAAGTGCACGCCTTGACATTGCTACCCTAGATAAACGTAGGGTGCACTAGGGAGCCTCCTAGGAGCCCCGCGGCTGGCCAAGGGGGCGGCGAACGAGAAAGACGTGCTACTACTAGACATGCAGGGCCGCGGAAAATGGCGGCTGAAAAAGAGCTGGATAATAATAATGAGGACTCGTAAGTCAGGATCAGGGCGACGCGTGCATCGTGCGGGGAGGGGGGGGGGAGCTGTCCGGCGCGTGACTGGCTCTCGATGAATGGGCACACGCGCGTGGCGTAGCGTAGCGTAGCGTTCATTCACTCGGCCCGGCTCAGCGGCGCTAGCGGTAACCAACGCAGTGCCCCGATGACCCCCTCCGCCGGGAGGGAGGGAAGGGTCCTTCGGAAGGACAGGGAGGGTTCCGCTTAGGGACGCTCCCCCCCCCCCCATGCGCCCACTGCGGCAGGGAACCAGTCGTGGGCCTCACTTTCACTCTTACCACCACGGCCGTGCTTTCAAAAATCTTCAGCAGTTAGTTTTGAATGCCCCTATCTTGGAGAGCAGAAAAAAACTTTGAGAGGCGAACGTCAAAATTTTGACATACATGGAAGGTACAACACCAGAATGTTTTGGCCAAAAAACGCGACTAAGGCATTAGGACTATTCCTGAGACTGAAAGCCCGCGAAAAAAAACTGGCGCACAGTTCGCTCAGCCCAGCCGGCCGTCCCTGCCTCCTCCCCTGCCCTTTCCCTTCCCTTTGATCCCTCTGCGGCCCCGCCCGGCCCCGCCCGGCCCCGCCCGGCCCACTAGCAAAACAATCACTTCTTGCTGCCGGTTTCCGCCACAGAGGAAAATCTGGCCTTGTGTGGGGAGGGGGAGGGGGGTTAAGGGAGATAGGAGAGCGAAGAGGGCGTGCAGTAATAAGGGAGAAGAGTCTAAAGCGGGAGGAAAGATAGCAAGAAAGTGGAGGAATTTTCATGGAATCTACCTCCGCCCGCCCCGGTGGAGTGAGATGTCTTTCGGTCGATGGTAATGCCCCTCAGCTCGAGGGCCTCCCGACAACAGAGGAAACGATGTGATGTGCTGCTACACGGTGTAAACTGTTTCTTGTTTTACCAGGAAACGGCCATTTATACAAGGATCGATTGTTCCGATGGTCCTTCCTTAGAAATGGCAAAACCCTACTTGTGCAACAGGCAGTAATCGCGAGAATCCGGCAGAGGGGTGACTTCGAGTATTTCTGAATGCCTACCATTCGCTTTTGCGATCCGAGTCCACTTCCCCCCGAGATAAAAGCCGCTGAGTGACGTGCAATATTGTGAACAACAAAGAGCGGCTCCGATGCGAAATAGCAATTTTGTGAAAGCAGCAGTATAATCACCTTCCCCTCGGCGCAGGCCTGCGATGGGGCTGATGACAGCGCGAGGTGCCCCCCGCTCCGCCCGGCAACCCCTAACACTTGACGCCACTCCATCTCTGCCGCTGACAGCGGTAAATGTTTAGACTTGAGAGTGGCGTGGCGTGGCGCGGGGAGCAGAACTACATTACAGCCAATAGGGTACTCCGGGACTCGGCTGTAGCGGAAGAAGAAGAACAAAATTTCCAACACGGCCCCCTAGTTTTTAAACCGTATCTAAAAATAAGAGAAAAGTAAAGTGGTTTAAAAAAAAAATTCCAACCAGTTCACCAATCACAAAGGTGATTTACCTCAAGAATACTAAGACGTATATTACCAAAGCAAATAGTTTCAGTGGTATTTGTTTTTTTGAAGATGTACTGCGGACCCATCTTACGTAGCCCGTAGACCGATTGCCGTGTGTGTGCGTGTGTGTGTGTGTGTGTGTGCGCGCGCGCGCTCGCACGCATTACGGTCATAACTCGGCGCTCCCGCTCCCCCACCAGCGCAGCCCCCGAGCGCTGCACCCCGACGTAAGGGTGCGGGGTGGCCGGGCCGGGCCGGGCCGGGCCGGGGCAGACACATGTTGAGTCGTCTTCCTCGCCCCCCGCCCCGCCCCAGCTCACTACTCCCCCACCCCCCACTCTGCGCCCGCTACACGGGTCTGCGCTCTCTTCTTATAAAAGTACTCTTCATGATGACCCACTCCGCTCTGCTCTGCTCCGCCCCGCCCGGCTCCCGTCCCCGTCACCGCTGCTGATGTCTCCCGGCAGCGGCTGGCGGCCCCGCCCCGCCCCGCCCCGCCCCGCCCGCTGACGGGAACCAACGCCAACCAACCAGGAACCGCACCATAAAAATTGTAAGCGTTTGGTCTCCGAACGGCCAGGTAAAATAATTGGGTCCGAAACCGAGAGAGGAAGCGAGACAGAGAGAGTCGAGTTTCAATTAGAGTGCACAATGTCGATCTTTGTGAAATAAAATGTATCGCTTTTTTTTTGAAGAAAGTAACAGTAAGTGCTTCAGAGAAATGAAAATACGTTTTTCTGAAAGCCTTAGAGGGAGCGCCTGGTCGGTAGGCAACATGGGTACAGCTCCACTGCATAGGTGGCCTACCCTCGGTTTGGTAGGGGTCCTCCTGATCAGTATAGGCTGGTCATCTGATGCAGTTTACCCGTTTCCAATGTGGCACATTTACATTCGATTATCCACACATCCGAGAGGGGGATGGACGAGAGAGATAGAGAAAGAGAGAGAGAGACAGACATGTGGAAATGTTGTTTGAATCGTTATTCCGCATCCGCATAATGTAACTACCACACAGTGACGCACGTGGTAGTTGTGTGGCGCTGCCCAATAATTAGCGCCTATCGGTCGAGTGCTTCGGCTCTCTCTCTCTCTCTCTCTCTCTCTCTCTCTCTCTCTCTCTCTCTCTCTCTCTCTCTGTGTGTGTGTGTGTGTGTTTCTGTGTGTGTGAGGGGGCGGGGGCGGGATGCGCCGGGCCGTGCCGCTCTGCTCGTGCAATAATGTCAGCGCGGACCACCGCCCGGCCCAGGCGCCTGCTGCAGTGCAGGCGCTGCTTAAACTCGCCAACACAGTTTAAAACACACTACTGTGCTGTCTGTTTTGCATCTACCTGGGTAAGTTTGTCTTTTAATATGAACTTTTTGCTTCTTGACGACGGCATCTTGTTTTGTTTTTAACGAAAACTTACGAAACAACGGTGCAAGCTACCACCTCCCTCTCCGTTTTTCTCCGTAAACGAGAGAGGGGTTGCGTTCGCGGGGGAGGGGTGAGTGGGGGGTTGTCAGGTAGCGGGGAGGGGAGGGGAAGGCCGGGGGGTAAAAGCCTGCTGAGCAGCGCTAGCAATCACTCCACCTAATCGTCTCTGATTGGCCGTGGTCGGAAGGGTGGTTGGTACGGCTGCTTCGCTCGCGCCGCCGCTGGGGGGGGGGGGGGGGGGGGGCAGGGCGTGAACCCCGGGGGACAGCGACCCCCGATATGAAGCTGTAAAGCGGGCCGGGGCGGGGCTGCCCCACGATCACCCCCCAGGTCCTCAGCACCCGACTCTGCCCGGGCCCGGGTCCGGTGCGGAGCAGGAGGCTGCTGGAGGTAATCGGGTAATCGGACTTGGCTTTGCCCCCCACCCCTCCCCAAACACGCCAGTTCAGCTCGTAGGGGCTGATGTGATGTGGGTTCTAAATGGAATGGAGCGCCATGCCCGGCCATGCCCCAGTAGAAGGAGATATATCAAGCCGCACGTCCACTGATATCGTGTTGGTCGGTCGGCGTGCCCGTGGGGCAGAGGGGAGGACAAGGGGAGGAGGAGGGGGGCTGCATAGTTGGACAGTGCCCAGGCCATCGGTAGAGGCCGTGCGGGTCTGGGCCGGGCCGGGCCGCGAGGGAAAGTCAAAGGCTCGTGATCAGACTCGTGGCGCGCCGAGCTGCCCCGCCCCGCCCCGCCCCGCCCTATTCCCTCCGCCCCTCCCCCTCCCCTCCCCTGTCTGCCCTGCCATTATCTGTGCCGTACCAAAGGGGACCTCCCCCCGGGGGGTCAGGTCCTGTCCCGGGCGCGCCACACTAACATCCTAACATCTCAGTGACGATCTATTTGCTGTGATGTTGACGTTGAACAAGCACGCGCGTGTGTCCCGAGCCGAGCCGAGCTCCGCAACCCCGCCCCGCCCCGCCCCGTGCCGTGCCGTGCCCCACCACACGGCCCGTGTCGTGACCCAAATCCGCGTTTTTTTGTTGGTGAGTTCGGTAAGGGCGGGGCGGGGCGCGTCAGCAGGCCGTCGAAGCTGGTCCAAATAATGCTTCCTCCGGCTCGGTGGGGGCTGCCCCACCCCTGCCCCTCCCCTCTCCCTAACGCCCCTCGTTACCTGACGCCGCCGTCACCCACGGCGAGGCGCAGGTGGAGTGCGGGGGTTGAGCAAGGAGTCGCACAGAGTACCGTAACGGCTAGCGAGGGCGCCCCCATGACCACCGCCCCCCAGGACGACAGAGACAAAGAGGCGGGCTGAACGGAAGGCGCTTTATCGACAATGTGAAAGGAGTGTTTCCTCCCCGTCAGCCGGTCTGCAGACGGCAGCCCGTATACCTGAAATGTTACCCGAATAAGTACCCCATCGGCCCGGCGGGGGGCTGAGCCTGAGGCTGAGCCGGGCCCCTCCCCCTAACGGAAAGGCAATTGTGTTCTCCAATCCTCCCGAGTGTACACTGTAAAAAATAGTTGTTGAATTACAAACTTTTTAGTGATGACAGAGTTTGTTAAAAAACAACGAAGTTATTTTTGTTTAAAACAAATATGTGATGTTATTTCACAACAAAATTTGTTACTGTACAAAAATTCTGTCCAGTTACGACGCTACAGTTGTTGCCAAACATAACTTGTTGTAATTTTACTATAATTTTTGTACATAAACAAAAGAGTTTGTTGTGCAACAACATGACCCATCACAAAACTTAGCAAGAAATTTGTTGTAAATTTACAACAATTTTTTTTACAGTGTATAGGCAAAAGCCGAGGCGCGGGGAGCGCGGCTGGAGAGGATGGGGACCAGCTACTCAGGAGAGTACGGCACGGCAGTCTGTCTGGAGCGTAGCGTCCTTCATAAATGGGTTCTTGCCATTGTTTACACCGCCTACCTCCTCCCCGTCCCCCGGGCGTGTGACAGCGAGCACCAGGCGCGCGCGCGCACAGCCCACGTGACGCGGCAGCGGGCCACGCCGCGCCGCGCCCGGCCGGAGGGATTCGCCCCGCCCCGCCCCGCCCCGCCCCGCCACCCCATCCATCAGCTGCTGCGTCTGTCCCCGCTCCGCTCCACTCTCCCGATGGTACGCGACACACGGAGGCAGTGGCACCGGGGAATACTCAGCAAAGTGGTGTATGTTATTTCATGTCAACAGCGGAGGTGAGGAACACTTTAGTGTACTGCTGGATAGCCTAACCTGTGTAGACTTTGAGGAAACTCTCTGATCGCAACGTGAAAGTAGAAAGTGAGGTTAGGGTGAACTTCGGTATACAATCCAACCGCCTGAATCATTCAAAATTCCTCGAACAAGGCAGACGCACGGTAAATAAGCAGAGCTAAGCTGAAAGTGCGTCCACCCGGGCCTGCAGTGGGTTCAATCGTCTTAATACGCGGCGTTCGTTTCATTAAATCTCTAAAAGTGATACGCGCGGCGCGGTGCATAAGACGGCCACGGCCACGTATTCGGCTCGACGTGGGAGAGGTTATTTCGGGAAGGATTCTCTCTAAAAAGTCCCTCACACACACACACGCCGCGCCGCGACCGGATCCAATCAGGACAGTCAAGGCACCTCCTGCGCGGTTTTTTTTCTCGGTTTTTAATTTTTTCCGCCGCCGTCTCCGCGGCTGCGTCGTCGGTGTCCTCATCAACGGATGGGTTGACGTGCTGGGCTGGGCGCATCCGTATGATCGGCCCATTGTGGCTGGCGCGTCGGGACGCAGCTCAGCGCAGCGTGCCGCTGTGTATATATATTGCCGGTCACCGCGGCTTCCGGCCCGGGCCCCGAGCGGAGCCCCGCGGAGCTCCTCGACGCGGACCTCCTCCCCGAAGTGTTTCATCTCCTCCCGACAGCGCCGTCGCGAGCCTTCGCTGCTGTATCGAGCCCTGTGTCGTGGACAACATGGCCCCCGTGCGAGTGCTGCTGATGGTGCTGGCGGCGGCCGCCACCGCCACCGCCACCGCCGCCGCCGCCGGGAACCTGACGAGGGCGAGGGACGCGCCCGACTCCATGGAGGAGGTGCTGGGCCCCATCATCTACCCCCGCAGCGTGCTGCCCGCCAGCGTGGCTGAGTTCAGGGAGTACCGCAAGAGCTACTGGCGGCTGCTGAACCTGGTGCGCCCGCCCCCGCCCCGGGTGTGGCAGATCCTCCGCGCGCAAAACGTACGACAAGGCGCGAGGCGAGGCGAGGCTGCTCTGGAACCCACATTTCTTCCACCAACACTCCTCCTTGGGCTTAGAGCGCCAAGCTTCTCTAACCCTCCCGCTTTTGCCCCGCCACAGCGCCTGCAGCCTCAGTTCGGCCCCTCCGTGCCGTTCCCGTGCCCGCTCGACGGCCAGAGGTCGTCGCCCCGGCCGTCCTCGGTGCACCGCCTGCGCCCGGGCGACGTGGACGTGGTGGGCGCCATCGGGGACTCCATGACGGCGGCCAGCGGCGCGCTCGCGCTCGGCCCCTTGGACATCAGCCTGGAGGACCGCGGCGTCGCCTTCGCGACAGGTAAGTTCAGCCCCCGCCAGCACGCGGATTCAGGGTATCGTTCTCGTCGCTCTGTCTCTCTCGCACTCATTGGGCGTGCCGCATAGGTGCGAGAGAGACAGTGCGACGAGAACGATACCCTGAATCCGCGTGCAGCCGCGCCCCGCCGGCCGCGCCTCACACCCTTCAGCCCTCCGCGCTCCATCCGGGTCTGAAAGTCGGGAGGGTGTCGCCCCACCCCGCCCCGCCCCGCCTCGTTCCACTTTCCCTTTTCTATTCGCTCTATTCATTCTATGAGTAGCGCCCGGCCCCGCCCGGCCCCGCCCCGCCCCGCCCCGCCCCTCGATGCTCACAACGTGCTGGCATTATACCTCCTCGCGCGGGGAGGGAGGGGCCGGGCTGGGCTCGCGGGCCTAAATGACATCCCTTCTCTCTCGTGGCGCGCGTGACGGGCGTACGCCCCGCCCCGCCCCGCCCGCTCCCCTCTAGCGATCGCGCACCCACCCACTCACACACGCGCGCGCACGCCTACGCGCGCTCTATGGAAAAAGAAATATCGCTCGCACTCAAAAGTGCGTACTTAATTTGTTGAAGTGATTGGTAAACGTACTTTCCTCTTCTCGAGCAGAAGTCCCATTCTTTAGCCTGGCAAGTTAGGCGAACATCCGAAGGCTTTACAAAAAGTTACCCGCCGGTCGAAAAAAAAAAAAAAAAAGTTGTTTGGAGTCGCACTACGAAGTACGAAGCGCGTGCGTGCGCGCGTCCCGCCCGGCCCGGCCGGCCGAGTTTGTGAAAACTCCACCAACTATCTATCGAGAGGTAGAGCGTAAACTTGTCCTGCCCGATCCGTTCGTCCAGGAGGGTGGGGGACGTGGCGCTCCAGCCTCACGCTGGCCAACATCCTCAAGGCCTACAACCCGAGCCTGCGCGGCTGGGCCTCCGCCACCAGCCTCAGCGTCGACAAGGCCTCCCGCTTCAACGTCGCCGAGCCCATGGCGGCCACGCGGGACGTCGTGCACCAGGCGAAAATCCTGGCCGCCAGGATGGCCAAAGACATCAACATGGAAGAGGATTGGAAGGTAAAAAGGGTGTTCCCACGTTTGACTATTTGTGCGGCATGAAAATACACTATTAACCCCGTACACTTTTGCAACAGTTGGTCACCGTCTTGATCGGCGCCAACGAGATGTGCTCGATCTGCTTCGAGGACCCGGTGGTGTTCCTCCGGCGCGAGCGCGAGGCCCTGGTGCGCGGCCTCGACGCCCTGATGGCGCTGCTGCCCAGGACCATGGTGGTCGTGGTCATCGCCCCTGGTGAGTGACGGAGGGAGGGTCATTAGCAGCATCAGCGAGACGATATGAGAAGAGATTTCTCGCTCCAATTAAATAAATGGGGATGAGAATGGTTTTGGGAGCGTGCGGGTCGGTGCGGGGCGGGGGGGCGGGGCGGGGCGGGGCGCGTCGGGGCGGGGCGGAGCTCTGGCGCTGGGTGCGACACGAGGCATCCCCCGCCATTAGGAGAAATTGCTGGGAGCAGGCCGTAGAGCGCCTCGGGCCCTCTTTTTAAAAAGTTGAAAAATAATTAAAAGCCGTGCCAGTAGCGACCAGTTTGATCCAGGAGAAGGACGACCCGAACGATAATGGTGAAATAAACCTCTTGCTTTCCTGCCATGCCGCAGATGTCGGCTTCAAGGAGATGCTGGGCCGGATGCCGCCGTGGTGCGATGTGATGAGCAGGTTCGAGTGCCCGTGCGTGTTCGGAGACCGTTTCCAGGACGCCATTCACCGGCACAGGAAGGTCTTCAAGGAGCTCCAGCAAATGCAGCTTGAAGTCGTGAGTACCCTGGCCCGGCCCGGCCCGGCCCGTGGGGCGCCTCCTCGGGAGTGTTTGGCAGGCAGTGAACGCCCCACCTTGTCCTGCTCCAGGTGGCCATGGACCGGTACCGCACCCGGGAGGACTTCGCCGTCGTGTCCGCGCCCTTCATGTCCGGCCCCGGGCAGCTGCGGCCCTTCCGGCTGAGCGGCGGCAACGGCACGGACTGGACCTTCTTCTCCACCGACTGCTTCCATTTCAGTCAGAAGGGCACCGCGATCGGTGAGTTAGCGGAAAACTTTGAGAAAAAGAGCAACGTTGCTGGAAGCGCAATTGTGTCCGGCACCGGCTCCGGCAGTCTGCTCGGCTGGGTCGATCAGCTGCGGGCGCGGGTGGCGCGGCGCCTTGCGAGCGGGCCGCAGCAGGCCGCCCAGTCGGCCGCGCTGACGAATGTGTTGCCTACCCTCCAGGCGCACGGCCCGATCCGTGTAGTTTCACCAGGAGTTTTAGTCCAGTGTTGCCAGAAAAGTAGGCAATAAGTAGCCCAAACACAGTGGAGTGAAGCGGGCCGCATCTGCGCCTGCGTACCAGGCAACATACACGTACCTGTGTAATGGTGTTGCCTAGGAGGCAGGTGCAGATGCAGCCCACTTTACTTCCCTGTCATTGGGCTACTTATTGCCTACTTTTTCTGGCAGCACTGTTTTAGTCGCAGGCAATGAGGCCTATTTAACCAGTAATCTTTTGATCATGAAACTCTTGACCGCGTCGCTCTTTGTCGAGCTCTGCTCTTGTCCACCGGCCGGGCCGGGCCGGGCCGCGCTCTGGCTCTAACCCGAGGGGTCGACCACTTGGATATTCCATGTACACATTGAAAAATATTCCAAAAATATTCCAGATATTCCAACATATTCCAGCCCAAAAATATTCCAAATATTCCAAAAATATTCCAAATATTCCAAAAACATTCCAAATATTCCTGATATTCCAAAAATATTATCTCACATTTTCCTGATATTCCAAAAATATTGTTCTACATATTCCAATAATATTCCTGATATTCCAAAAATATTCCAGAAATTCCAACTGGAATATATTCCATGTACACAAATATTTCAAGTGGTCGACCCCTCGCTCTAACCGCTGTGCCCCGCCTCGCCCCGCAGCGGCCAGCGGGCTGTGGAACAACCTGCTGGAGCCCGAGGGCGGCAAGTCCGAGTGGGCGCCGCTGGGCGCGCTGCTGCGGGGGCTGCGCTGCCCCTCCGCCGACCGGCCGTACCTCTGCACGTGGCGGAACTGCTGACCCGCCGGGCCGGCGCGCACCGAGCTGAGCTCCTATAGAGCCTCGAACCGCACCGCGGCGCCACGTCGAAATACTCGCCACCCCTCAGCGCGTCCCGCCTCAGGACGCGCCGCGTCGAAATACGAGCCAGCGGTATCGCCGGGAGGACGACGGGTATCTGTTGCGACTCCCGCCCCCGCCCCGCCCGGCCCGCCGCCGCCGCCCCTGCTCATCAAAGGGAGCGGGTCTTTTCCTGCAGCGAGGGGCTTATCGCCGGTTACAAACGACTGTACGAAATAAAGTACTTTTTAAGAGGATTATTCTACGGAGGGTTTGACTAATTTGGCATGCAGGCGGGAGCTGGGGCCTGCCCGGCCCGGCTCGGCTCGGCGGCGCTACAAAGCAGTTTGAGGCTTTGTGCCCCGCGCTCGGATTTGAGCTGGCCGCGCTGGGCAGTCCGCTGCCCATGGAGACTCCGCTCGGGGGACCTGCGCGCTGCGCTCGTGAGGGGGTGATCGCCACGCCCCGCGCCACCCCGCCCCGCCCCGCACCACACCACGCTGTACCCTCGGGGTGTGCCTAACGATGAGGTGCACACCAGGGAGGGCACAAGCCCCACCCCGCCCCGCCCCGCCCCGCCCCAGGCCTTTTCCTTTTCTGTTCCTCACCTCGTGCGGCTGTGGGGTAGCAGCCCGCGCGCCCCGCCCCGCCCCGCCCCAGCGCCGGTAATGGCGAACACAAAAGCAATTGTTTCACCCTCCTATTGTACCTTTCGAAAATAATTTGCCTTCCCCGCAGATTGTGGAATAGCGAATGGCGATACCTCATCCCCCTCTCTTCATATTTCCCCTCGCCTTCCCCCGCTCCTGTTTCGACGCGTCCGGCTGCTTTCTTCGACGTCCGAAGCAAAAGAGCCGATGTACAGTACGCTTCCACCAACACATCCCAAAATCACCTGCGAAAGTACGTTATGAACATGAATTAAAATTCATAACGACACAAAGGCGGCCTTTACCTTTTGCGATCGGAAAACGCATTCCAAATGAGGTGTTTGCTTTTCTTTTGGCCTTACTGAGCACACCGCATCGCCATCTCGGAACTGCTCGCAGTCATAAGGATAATATCTTGTAGCTGCGTCGAGTAGCGCAGGCCGCAGGCTGCATGGGCTGCGGAGGCGGGGCGGGGCGGGGCGGGGCGGGGCGGGGCGGGGCGGGGTGGGGCGGGGCGGACTGAGCAGAGCTGCAGGTCTGTAATCCGCACGGAATCTTAGGTCAGACGGAGGACGCGCGATGCAGATCCGCGGGATTCTGCGCCTCGCGGAATCATCCAGCCAGCAGGCACGTGTCCACGGGTATCTCGCCACGCTCGCGGTGCCCCCTCCCCTCCCGCCCCTCCCCTCCCGCCCCTCCCTCCCCTCCCCTCCTCCCCTCCTCCCTCCCTCCCCTCCTCCCCTCCTCCTCCTCCTCCCTACCCGTACCCTACCGTCTTCTCCATGATTTTTTTTCTGAAGGACACGTACTCGCGTTATGACCTGCTGCTGCTGAAGTCTGGAGCGGACTCTGATCTCTCTCGTCGCGCCCGACCCGCGTCGTCTATGGGGCTCTCCAGAATTTGAGAAAGACCGAAAAAAAAAAAAAACGCACGGCCTGGGGTCCCTCGATTTTTTTTAAAACATTAATGCTGGCAGTTCTTACGTGCTACTCCTTTTAATTTTTTGTGTTCTGAGCGATCCGTTTGGAAGGAAGGCGTGCTGCTGAAGTTCGTGGAAAAACACACGAAAATAACACACTGCCAAAAATTGTAGTGGACCAATGCCGGCTGCGGCTAAGACAATGTTACGGATACCCGCATGCCAGACTGGCATTGGATTCTACAGCTTTTGAATATTTTTTTCCAGTGCGGACCAGTTTGGTAAAGTAAACTGAGTCTTATATCAAGGTTCGGGTGCCTGCCCGTGGGAACACACACACACACACACACACACACACACACACACACACACACACACACACACACACACACACACTACGGCTAGGTTCGCGGGGTGGGGGTCTATCCTTATCACGCACAGTTGCAGTTTTTTGGCAACACGCCGCACCGCGCAGCGCCGGTTCGCGACTCTTCCCGTATCTCACTCACACGCGGTCGAGTCACGCTCACGCTCCACGCCTCACGCACGCCTCCCGCTCCGGACGGACGGTGACGCGACGGTATCGTAACTCCGGCCGCAGCAGCAGCGTGACGCGGCCGTCTCGTCTCGCATAGCGACAATCACACTCGGGCATGACTAGCTTTTCTATAATAGCAAGACAAACTTGATCTCCTACTCCTTCACCCTAGAGCGCTTTGATATTCTTGTTATTAAATCAACCAACCCTCTTTTCGTTTCCCTCGGGAAAAATAAATTTTAATGGAGCGGGTATCTGTATGCATCGCATTTGCATAATACTGTGTCGCCGCAATGGCATAACCACTGGAAATACCAGAGCGAGGATCCTCGCCCTCAGGAGAGCGAGATATTTTCCCTCTCTCTTTGAGAGCGATGTGTGGTTTTCTCGCTTGATTAGAGCAATAAATTAAAAAATCTGGCCCTATTTGAGCGAGGATAAAATCTCACTCTTTTCCGATGAGACATCTCACTCTTGCATTTGCAGTGACAACACGTCATTTATCATGAAATATCTAGATTCTTAGTTTTTCTCAGGATCTTTTTCAGTGCCCCGAAGAAGTTACCCCACCCGTATTTAAATTTTTTTTATAGAAAAGAAGCCCGCTCTGCAGCTTTTTCAAAGTAGAAGGGCGGGCTCAAAACGTGATTATTGTCGTGTCGCGTGTCCGTGTTCCCTTTCCGGCGCATCGATCATAAACCCGTTGTAGGCCGCGGTCCACCGCGGCGACCCAGCCGGATACCCAGGCCAGGCCAGGCCTGGCACCCGCCCCGCCCCGCCCCGCCCCGCCCCGCCCCGCCCCGCCCCGCCCCGCCCCGCCCCGCCCGGGCATCCGCCCGACCAAACAGAATGAAACCGCCTTGTCTGCATAATTTTCCGGCGCGACGCTTTGGTGATGAGGTTGATGCACCTGCATCTGCAGCGCGCCGCGCCGGAGAGGCGGAGTAGGAAGAAATGAACAATGGAGGGGGAAGAGAAGGAGGAAGGGAGGGAGTGTCGTTGTCCGAGAGGAAGGAGGAGGGGGAGGGGGAGGAGAAGGGGAGAGAACTTGTGCTGCCCCCACCCCGCCCCGGGCCCGGCCGGCGCGCCGGACAGCGCAGGGCAGGGGGGGATCTTGACATTGAAACCGTATCTATGCGTGGTCGCGTGGTCTCGCAAAGCTGCCGTCGCGTGGAGAGGGAGCCGGGGCGGGGCGGGGCGGGGCGGGGCGGGGCGGGGTGCATGGCACGCCCCACCGGGGCGGCGGCGGCGGCGGCGTGCTGTCCGATCGTCCTGGACCGGAGGGGACGTGGACGGAGTATCTCGGCAGACGGGGCGGGGCGGGGCGGCGTGCACCCGCGTCGGCAGACCGTGTGTGTGTGTGTGTGTGCGCGCGCGCGCCCCGAGACTGTAGCAGGGTCTAATCGAAGCGGCCGCCTCGCCTCGGCTCACTCTCCTGGTGGACTTGACTTTGACCGCCTCGCTTCGCTTCGCCTCGCGGCCAGCGTGCATCGCCGGGCCGGGGTCCAGCAGCAGGGTGTTCTGTCCTGCCCGCCTTGTTCCGCTCAGTTCCGCTCCACTCCGCTCCACTCCGCTCCACTCCGCTCCACTCCGCTCCACTCCGCTCCACTCCGCTCCACTCCGCTCCACTCCGCTCCACTCCGCTCCACTCCGCTCCACTCCGCTCCACTCCGCGTCCACCCGCCAGCAGCAGGATGCGCGCCGCTCTCATGTGAGTAGCACAGCAGCCGCCGCGACGTCCTGTCGTCGCCAGGTCAAGTAGTGTGCGCGCGACGCAACGCTGAAAGCGCTTGAAAAATTACAGTTTTCATTAGTGATGTGTGAAGAAGGCATAATGTGAGTGCCGAAGGGAATATTAGGTCGAATGGACTGCACGCCTCTTTCGAGCTCTTTCGTCCCTCTGTGGTCACTAGGCAGTTGAAGCATAGGGAGCTGAAGTGAATTGTCTTATTCAAATTTAAATTTAGAAGTAGTATGCCTTAGACTCTTCTGCTCTACTATACTGACATCTGAATAAGATTCGTCGGAGAAATATGACTGTCATCACCTTAATTGCGCAATTGAGAACCGCCTCAATGTGAGGGATGTTTTAAGTACTGCCGCGGTATGATATTTAGTCTGCTTGGGTTCATGAGACGGATAACGCCCAAAGCAATCTCGAGTAATAAGAAGCAGGCTGAAGCGGTGGGGTACACGGACGAGGGCGGGGCGGGTGAGCCGGGTCAGTACCCTTGCCTGCTGTGCCCCGCCCCACCCCGCCCCACCCCGCCCCGCCCCGCCCCGCCCCGCTCCGCCCCCCTCCCCCCCGCCCCGCCGGCCGCTCTGTTCCCGGGCAACTCGCAAACCTGTTGACCTTAGGCGGCTGCAGCATCCTTCCGGTTGTAAGCGAGTCCACGCTCAACGCGAGTGTCTGTATTTGTGTTTATGTGTGCTTGACTGCCCCTCCGGTCGCCGGTTTAACACGAAACGTAAGCGGGGTTGCCTACCCGCCCCAGACGTAAGGCGTGGTCGCCCCAGCTTGGGTGGTCAGACTCGCAATACTGTTACGTGTTCTCTAAAATTTTAACGCCTAGGATACGCGCAGGGCGGGGCGGGGCGGGGCGGGGCGGGGCAGTCGCGGCCGGTGCTCGTGCCCTCGCCGGCTTCGGCAGCCATTGACTAGTTACTAGTCCTTGGGGAAGGTCAGGGCGCCCCGCCTCAGGCTAAGCCTCGCGCGTCAGGCCCGGCCCGGCCCGGCCCTGGCGGCGCTATGGACCATTAGACGCGCGTCCTTCTTCTAGAGCAGTCCCAGAGCCCGGCCCGGCCCGCTCCCTTACGGCGGGCTGCGGCCAGGGCTGCTTGCATTAACGTCACGGCATCCTGACACCGACCCCAGCCGACCGGGAAGAGAAGCGTTACCCTATCACGATACGCGTAGCGTTTGCAACTGCGGCGTGTAAAAGTCAGGGCTTAGAGCAAATTTATTTAAGAAAAACAGTCGACGACATCGAGGTCCTCCGATCTGGCTCATTTTTGGTGAGAAGGTACTCTGAACATGTGGGAGAAAATGGCCAACTTGTGTTTTGTCGAAAAAAATGTTGTTCAAAAGTTATGGCGCATTTACTCAATTTTGGTCGTTTTTGCAGGCTTTTTGGCTCATTAAATCCGGCAGACTTTTCTCTACGTGATACTGATGTCATATAGTCCCAAAAATAATTATTTTAAAGTTTCCCCAAGAAATTTTTGAATTTGTGTACTTTTTTGTACGTTTTTGAAAAAAAATATGAGCCGTAGCGTAAATCCGACGGCATATTCTTGTTCCTGGTTCAATTCTGCATCCGTCTACGAAGTTTGAACCCGATCGGACGATAAATGCGCAAATAGGAGCAAATACCCAAAATGCCTGCAAAAACGACCAAAATTGACTAAATGCGCCATAACTTTTGAACAAAATTTTTTTCGACAAAACCCAAGGTGGCCATTTTCTCCCACATGTTCAGAGTACCTTCTCACCAAAAATGAGCCAGATCGGAGGACCTCGATGTCGTCGACTGTTTTTCTTAAATAAATTTGCTCTTTACTTCTATTCGCCCACGCGTCACGTGACACATGCGTCACCTTGTCGCGACCACGGCTCCCCTGCAGGTTCATTAGAGAGCTTCGCGAGAGAGTCGCTTCTCGACTGTTCGAGTTCGAGATCCCCCACAGTTTCCGCACTAGGGTCTCGAACAGTCGAGAATAGACCCTCTTGGGGAGCTGTCTAATGACCATACCGCCTCCTGACAGTACGGCGTAGAGTATGGAAAATCTCCTCGCCGGTTGACTCTGTTGAGATTCTCGAGTAAGATGGCGGGAGGGACGCGCTGATTTGACAAATGATGGATTGGTCCGGACCGGAGCAGGGCCGTCTCGTCAGAGAGTACGCGAAACTCCTCGCGCCACAGTCCACGCCGTGCCACAGTGCCAATTAAAAGAAGCCCCTGCTATTATCACACCGCTCGAAAAATTATTCATCTCGTCACCTTGACAGTCAAATATAATCTTTTTCTCGTCACTAGTTTGAGAGGCCCGGACCGCAGCGTAGCCGGTCCGTGAGCTGGAGGCGGGGCGGGGCGGGGCTGGGCGGTGCGGTGCGGGGCGGGGCGGGGTGGGGCGGAGCGGGGCGGGGCGGGGGCAGTGCACTGCCTGGGCCTGCAGCAGCGCGTCGCCCGCGTCCGGTTCCTCTGGACCGGACCGGACCGGGACCAGCGCCGGCCGCGACCTTGGCAGTGACCACCACCACTGACCACACCTCACCTTGACTCCCCGGACCGCGCTCCTTCCAAACACTACGCATCATCAATGCTTTCGATTTCTCACTGTTTCCCCTCATGTTTTTTTTATTTATACTCTCGCATCGTAAGTTTTTTGTCGATACTACCGGAAGCCAGAAACAGCTTCCGCGCAGTGTTCTGCCCGCTGCCGCGGCGGCTTGTCCTGCCGATACCGTACGCCACGCCACGCCACGCCACGCCACGACTCGCTTATCAGATTCTTCCCGCTATAACGCGCCCATGTTCAGTCGCCTATTCATGTCCCGCTGAGGACAATAAATTTCTCGAGTTATAGGCCGAGTAACGTCTGCCGCGTCGCGCGCTGCGCTGCCGCCGCTGTGTGCCCGGGGGCGGGCCCCGGGGGCGGGCCGGGGGTGGGACGAGGGCGGGACGAACAACATCTTCCTCACACTGACCCAGAGCCATCCCTCACTTTCAGCATGATTCCGTCCAACTTTGCTCGAAACGAGGGTTTTATCCAGTAGCATGAAGTCGCGTCGGAGTGGCTCACTTGCTGTTCCCGGCGCGCCCCGCCCCACCCCGCACCGCCCGCCCCGCCTCGCCACGCCCCGCCCCCCCCCCCCCCCCCCCGCCCCGCTCCGCCCCGCCACGCCCTGACGGCCTCCGCACTCGACTAACGCGATAGTTTCGAGTCCTTCGGGAAACAAATACGTATATAAACCCTTCACTATTTTTCCCTGCAGCACCGAGAAAAGTTCCCCGTAGTGTGACGTAACGTTATGCAGTTTGTAACTCCCCCAGCATCCCCTCTGCAGCCGTACTATCGACTCCTGACACAGATTGTGTTCCAGTCTCCTCCCCCCCCCCCCTCCAAACGATAGGCGTTACTGATGGAGGCCAGCAAAGGAAGTGACCCTAAAGGAGACAACTTTGCAAACTTGAGAAAACGCCAACAAGTTTTGAAGCGATGTGATTGCATCGCCGGGGGGGGGGGGGAGGTGTCCTAATCCTGTTATCGTATCGATGTTCTGCCGTCGGAGTGGACGGCACGCGACTTCAGGAGCCGCGCGCCGCGCCGCGCAGTCACACAAACTAATCTCGTTGGCTGGATTTTTTTTTTTAATCCCCCGAGTTTGTTTCTTTTTCTTTGCTGTTGCGCCGCGGCCCTCGGGACGGACGGACTGCCGCCGGGGGACTCGTGCAGCAGGGCGGGAAGGCTCGACTAGGACGCGTGGACGTCTGGGCGGGGCGGGGCGGGGCGGGGTGTGGCGGGGCGGGGCGAGGTGTGGCGGGGGTGGCGGGGCGTGGCGGGGGCCTGGTGATGGGGTAGGAGAGGCGCGCTTCGACAACAACTCTGTCCTTTGTCATTCGGAGAGGGCGACGACGAGCGGGGACGGAGCGTGGAAAGGGGAGGAGGGGGGGGAGGCAGATGTACGGGCAGGCCGTCCCGGGGAAAGGGTGCCCATCTTTTTCATTTCCCCGCCCTCCCGCTTTTGGGGGTGGGGGTGGGTTTGGGGGGACGGGGCGAGTTTTGACCAATAATAGCTCCACGGACCACTCCGCGCGAGTCGCTCTTCCCCTTGCTTCCTCTCGTGTACGCACAAACACGCCCCGGGCCGTAAAGTTTTCGTTTGACGTCGTCATGGATTTTACATGGTCCGGGTTTGTTTTTCCTCGTTGCGTCGCAGTTTTTTTGAATGGAAGGCAAAGCGAGAGTAGTCCTGTGCTGGGAGGTAGTGATTTATTTTTCAGGCGGACGCCGCCTATATCGTAGTCAGTCCTATTAGTGGTCGCACTGCCCCGCCCCAGTGCGACCGTCAGGTCCAGGAGCGATGAGAGGGACCTTCGGCTGCTCTGGGCGCCGGCCCGGCCCGGCCCGGCCCGGCGTATGTGAGTGATGGTATCAAGGTGAGAACGGGCCGGGCCGGGCAGGAGTGTCTTTTTACCGTCTCAAAATGAGAGCCTCAACCCCTCCCCTCCCCACCCCTCCTCTCCCTCCTCCTATCCTATAACGCGTGCCGCAAAACTCAGCGCAGGAGAAAAACAATGACGACTAGCTGCTTTGTTTCTCAGGTGTTTAAAAAAAAACCCTTTATAACATGTACACGCGCAGGGCCGTGTTTGACCCTAGATAAATTTTCTTTCGAGCCGATAAAAAAGTATTTACGACTGCTTTGTCGACACAGCCTGAGCGGTGATTTAATCCGGAAGTCCGGCGCGTGTGCGGATGTGCGCACATTTATGCCCAGAGCATTCTCGCGAAAAGCAGAGCGTCAGAGGCAGAACTCCATGGCAGCCGACTGCTGTACCCATTAGGCAAGGTTAATGAATGCCCCGTTTGTCAATCCGCGAGCTGTCCTGTCCCTCTCTCTCTCTCTCTCTCTCTCTCTCTCTCTCTCTCTCTCTCTCTCTCTCTCTCTCTCTCTCTCTCTCTCTCTCTCTCTCTCTCTGTGTGTGTGTGTGTACGCCCGTCTATACGTAGGGACTCATCTCTCTGACGCAGCTACCTAGGCGTGGGAAAAAGTGAGGCGGCAGGCAGCACGCTTGTGACCTCATGACAGACAGCTCTGACGTCACCAGCGCGCGAGGGCTCAGGAGCGTGCAGTCCAGTTTTATTTCTATCTTCCTCTCTCTCTTTAACTATCTCTTCCGTCCCAGCAGACGACCATAATTTGCTAAATTTGGTTATCGGGGGTTTGGTTACAGTAGCGGCACGCGTGGTCCGCTTAGAATTTTCCTTAGATTTTGCGGAAATGGAGAGAGATAGGGAGAGGGACTGAGAGAGAAAGAGAGAGAGAGAGAGAGAGAGAGAGAGAGAGAGAGAGAGAGAGAGGGGGGGGGGGGGCGGTAATCATCTTCATGGCACGGCGGGAACCATAGCCATAATCCGCCGTCTCCTTATTCTCCCCCTGACCGGCCCCGCCCCACCCCGCCCCACCCCACCACGCCCCGCCCCGCCACTGCTATACGCCTTTTCTGCGAAGCCGGCCTCAACTTTGGGAAACATTAATAAATTCTGCAAACAAACTTACTTCTCGGGCGTGAGCAGCCCAGGTACCAGCGAGGGCGGGGCGGGGCGGGGCGGGGCGGGGTGGCGGCAGCAGTTTGACAAGGCCCTTTCTACTTTCCATCGGAATCCGCAGAGTGGTTGAGCCGCGAGCTGAGCAGAAGTTTAGCCAAAGATACACTTGTGCTCCTTTACAATCTCCACCCAGGTATGGCCCAATCGAAAAGCAGTGACAAAGGGGCACACACCGAAAAAACATATCGGCATCGTAAATTAACGAAAGCCTATTTGTGCTCGTTTAAGAATAATGACAAGTCGATACCAAGTGTCCTTACAATTCTTTCGAGGGGGAATTCACTTCCGTAATACACTGTACACCTGATCCATGTATTACGCCGTAGTACACGTAATGTAATACCGAATTACACGAGAATGTGCTTTAAAGTGATAAAATCTTGTGTGTAATACAGGTGTAGTAATACCGAGTAGTCTGCACTGTAAATTGAGGAGAATGAATTCTTACTCAAAACAAGCGACATATTTTAATAATGCTCAAAAAGGGCGACATGGATTTGAGATGCTTCTACCGAGCGATATTTCTTTAGCTCACTCAATCTGAGTCACCTGAAGTCGCTCAGTTTGAGCGATATAATGTAATCTTTCTCCAATGGAGCGATAAAATTGCGAAAAGAATAGAATGCATGCTGTAATTGAGCGAGATAAAACAATCTTGCTCCTGGGAGAGCATTAAAATTTGGGTCAAAAACTCGCTCCTCTGGGAGCGAGAATGCTGACTCCTCAATTTACAGTGTGTACAAGATTTTCCGATGTGAATTCCCCCTCGAATTCTTTGATACATCTTATGGAAAACTTCCCGTCTTTCCAAGAGACATTTCTCACAGTGACTACCGCTAAAATCACGGCCGATGTAACATTATATTCGCAGCGTTACCGCAAGAAGTTATCCGTATGACGCCGTGCATACGCACAGGACAGGGACAGGACTCCTCGCGCTGCGCCGCGGCTCGTTGACCTCGGCGGGTAAAAGCAGCAGGGAGACGGTGCGGCCAGGTCAGCAGGTGACGGGCGGGGCGGGGCGGGGCGGGGCGGGGCGGGGCGGGCGCGGGCGCGTGTCCTCTCAGCACGTCGCATGCTCGAGAGGAGCGGCGCTCGTGTCAGAGGTCAGGTCGGGCACGCCACGCTACCGCGACACTAGCAATTCGCGAACCCTCTTTTATCTTTCCTAAGGTGATACTCGGGAAATTAAAATTGGCGGAAAAGAATTTTACGATTGAATACGGTAAATTGCGTAAAGCAAATGTTTTGGCGTGAGGCTGCTATGCGGGGCAGCTGCTGCGGTAAGCTCGAGCTCGTCCTAATTTTGACGGATGTGCCAAGGCGCGGCGCGGGGGCGCGGGGGAGCGGGGGCGCCTCGCGTCCTCCGCACAGGACCGCCTGGCCTCCTGCAGGACGCTGCGTCCCCCACTTAGCACGAGTCTCGCAAACCGCAGGGTCTGATTTAAGAAAAAGAAAAAGACAACTTGCCTTGGAAGGAAAAGTGAACATTTTTTTCTGGGCTTACTAGTGACCTGCCTGGTTGTTCTGATTATAAAATTTTTATTTCGCTCGAAATAGCAAAATAACGTTATCTTAATAAGTGATCCATACAAAATCCAGAATTACAATTTAAAGAATATATATTTTACACGCGGCCCGCGGCCAGGAAACGTGTGGATGTCGCGTGCGGGCCTGGTCCAGGCCGGGCCGGGCCGGACCGGGCGGAGGCGCCGCGGCGCTAGCCAGAGCTCCACGCCGGCGCGGCGGCGCCTCCCCCGCGGCCTTGTCACACATAGATACTTTTCGCCGCGCCGCGTCGCACGCCTGCGGGCCGGGAGGGGAGGGGAGGGGGGCGGTAATTGGGCGCTTCACGCATGAGGCCGGAAGGAGCGGGGAATAATTGTCGCTCTATATGGCGGGCCGCGGGCCGGGCCGGGCCGGGCTGGACGGATGTGGCGGTGCGTGGAGGCTACTGTACGCGGCAGGTCAGCTCTGCTGCCGGCAGACTGTCGCCCGCCGACGAAAAAGACAGGTTTGCTTTAAAAGTAGATTTCTTGTGATGTATCTCTTATTACGATAGTTTTAAAAGCGAGTGCCATTTCCTAGATTTTTAAACTTTGCCCAAAATTAGTTGTTATTATTTTTTACAGTGTACAGAATAAGTAGGACTTGTACACGGCGGAAGCTAAAAGACCATCGATCCGGTGTATTGATTGAAAGTACAGTGTAATGATGCATAATGGACTCGGAAAGAAGTTTAAAAAACAAACAGTAAAGCTGCCAACATTAACTTTTACTGTTTGATGGTGAATCATTAGTGGACGATTGCTCTCAGCCCCAGACGGAGAAAAAGTGCCGTTTGCGGAATGGGCCGCTGCTCTGCGCGTGCGCACAGACACGCGCGCAAAGTCTTAATGTTTGAAAACGTGCATGGGCCTTATAAGTCTCCTGGTATTTTTTCGCGTTATTATTTTTCTTGCTATCAAAGAAAATTTTCGGAGCGAAGCCTTAACAATCGAGTCGAGCACGCCCAGCGAAGGAGATCACGACCCAACTTATGGGGAGTCAACCTTCCGATGGGACAGTTTTAAGTTAGACGTAAAACATCAGAGATATAACGTTCTGACTAGAGTACAGCTAGAATTGCTGAAAAAATAATTGCTGATTAGAATTTTTTCACAAATATAACTGAAGTCTAGGCTTAAACAGGCGAATGCTTCTAAGACGTGTTATGTTTCCGTCTGTGCGTTGGCAAGCCTGCGTATAGAAATGGCATGGTAGAAGTGAGGCACAGATCGGATGCGCGTGAGCGGTGTTGAGCGAGTAAACTAGGAGACATTGAGTAAACGGGACAAATGGGTACAAAGTAATAAATTGTAACCTAAACAAGATCAAGATCCAATAAAGATCTGCAACGCCTATCGCTTATGGGACCAAGGATCAGCCTCTTTGTCTATAACAATGCCAAGTTATTTTTCTTGCTATCAAAGAAAATTTTCGGAGCGATTTTAACAGTGTTATCTGAGCAGTAAACTAGCCCATAGTTGTCCTTCTACGCTCTGAAATAAATACTCGCTCGCTCGCGAGGCTCCGCCCCCTCCTCTTCCGCATGTCTCGGGGTGCAGCGATAAAACGACTGTTTGTCTGTCGCAGACTGACGGCCAGCCGCTGACAATATGAATAATGTCGACGGAAATCGACACGCATTGTCCAACTTTTTCTTCCATCGTTTCGCCCAGGTGAAGGACGCTGTTTTCTTAGTATCTTAAGCGGGGACTGAAAACTAAATTTAGACAATCTTGCTTACGCACGAAGCCCCAGTTTCATCATTGTGTCGTGAGGTTGTTTTTTTTTTCTTTTTTCGTGACGCGTTGAATTCATACGTCTCCTGCAGGCCGAGGTGCGAATACGTAACCGACGCTCACTGGACGGCCGAGCGCTGCGCTTTCCAAAATAGGGAAACGAGACTCGCGTCACAGCACTTGGCAGCCTGCTGGTTCGGATTTTGGCGGGATTCTTCCAAAGCAGGCCATAGCGGAGGTAGCACGCGAGTCGAAATACTCAGGAGACACGGAGCACACTGTAAATGACTACGGACATTTTTGTAACTAGCTCTGAACGTTTTTGTACGTCACTAACCTAGATACAATTTTGACCTCTTAATTGTCTGCCGTTCGTTACGATTTATCTAAAATTGTAACTGTACTGACACATAATATTGTATCTTATTTAGTGACGTACAAAAACGTTCGGAGCTAGTTACAAAAATGTCCATATACATTTAGAGCGAACGAAAAAAAAAAAAAAAAAATTGTCGGTCTTTAGTCAGATTTTATGTGTTGTCTGAATCCGAGCGCGTCGGTTATCTGGTCCACAGAGGAATGCAGTTACGCCGATCAGTTATAATTGACCGTTTTTCGTTGGGACATGTCAAGCCGCGGCGTGTATCACAATAAAAAGTGCGAAAAGACTTTGTATTATTCACGTCCGCGGCGGATGGTGACGCACCGACTGCGTGTCGCTGACTCTTTTTGAATCCTTTATCCGCGCCGTGGTGACGTCACTGTCGCGTCTTGTCCTGTCGCGTCGCTCCCGTGCAGTACCGCCCCGATGCACAATGCATAAAACAAGGCCCTGGACAGACGTGCCAGGCCCGCCCCGCCGCCCGGGGGACTGAGCGAGTGGCCATCATATAGTTTGCGCACGGAGCACGGGAGAGGGAGAAGAGAAGTGAGCTGCGTGATGAGGGTCTCTCTCTCTCTCTCTCTCTCTCTCTCTCTCTCTCTCTCTCTCTCTCTCTCTCTCTCTCTCTCTCTCTCTCTCTCTCGCTCTCTCTCGCTCGCTCTCGTCTGCGGTAGCGCCGACGGGCTGGGCGGACAGAAACCTCTGTTACAGACGATGTTGGAAAAACCAGGAAGCGCCACCGAACGGTAACTCTACCCCTGTAAAAAGCACCGTACTGTTATCTGTAAATTAAAATCAAACTGGGTAAAAATCAGGAAATTTTTACCAAGTAGTGACTAAGTCAAAGTTGTTGTATTGTCATAGTGAATAAGAAAGCTCTGGACTCAACACCCAGTAACCCTGGCGCCGTCACGGCAAACCTTGGACTACTGCAGGCTGCTCGCGCGTGCGGCCCGGGCGGGGCGGGGCGGGGCGGGGCGGGGCGGGGCGGGCGGGGCGGGGTGGGGCGGGCGGGGTCCTTGGCCGTGGCAGTGAGGGACCCCACGCGATCTTTGAGCGAAACAAGGCGACATAAAAAGTTTCCCCCACTTTCCAAGGACGCGGATGATAATATAAACAAACAAATAGAAATAAATGTCTGCGGCCGTGTCGCGTCGCGGTACAGAGATGCGAGGTGCATGTCGTGCTATTGCGGCTGGTGCTGGTAACTAACTCATGGCGGCCCTCAGTGCCTTCCAGGAAGTTGAGTGAACCGCCCCGCCCCGCCCCGCCCCGAGCTCGGCTCTGCTAGTTCGAAGATGAGTCTCCCCGCCCGGCCCGGCCGGCCCCGCCCTGCGCCTCTCTCCACCTTGTACTCCGCTTACCGTAGTGCACCTGACAAAGTTGCGAACCGCCCGCCTGGGTTACCATTATCGACAAACTCGCCCTCCCTGTTCCCCTCCGTTGCTGTTGCTGCTGCTTTTGGACGGGGACGGCCCGTGGTGTGGTGCGCCCGCTGGGCACCGCCCCGCCCCGCCCCGCCCCGCCCCGCCCCGCCCCGCCCCGGGCCCCGAGCCCCGACACTCCGACTGGGTGGACGCACAAAAGACCTTTCAAACAATCTCACCGCCTCCGCTTATTGTGCCGTCCCATCCTCGGCTTGCTGTTCTGCTGGGGCTTTATTTTCCCCACGACACGGAGTATCACTTGAATCAGGCGCACAAGGCATAACTCCTGAGTATAACGCGAGCGTGGGGTGGGTACCCTTAGCGGCAGCTGGCATAGCGGTGTGCGCATGGTGGTGCGGGCCTGGCCTGCCCCGCACCGCCCTGCCCTCCCCTGCCCCTCCAACAAGGCCACTTTTCCTTTCAGCGGCCCGCCCTGCCCGGCCCGCCCGTCACCCGCCCCTGAAAACACTGAACTGTGTACAGCTTTGTGTACTGTCCGCTCTAGGTGGCGGGGCGGGGCGGGGTGTCGGTCAACCAGTGCCACTGTTTGCCCCCCCCCCCCCCCCCCCGCACCACTCATCGACCGCCGCGCCCTTTTGTGTCCCTCCGTCCATTCCGCACGTCCGTCTGCGTGACCCGCGAGGTGCGCCTGGACCGCCCCGCCCCGCCCCCCCCGCCCCGCCCCGCCCCGCCCCGCCCCGCGCCGCCACACGGCCGTGCAGGGCAGCACTCTGAATAGCCATCCCCGCGAGAACCATCACAGCGCCCCCTCGCTCCCCCGGCGCTGTTCCCTCCACCCCCCTGCCCCTTCGACCGGAGCGCCCTTCTCCCCCGCCACTCCCGGCAGAGCCCTGCAGCCAGATACATTCCACATTCCGCAGCCCTTGCCACTGACCACGTTTCGAGCCCGGCTGTACGGAATCCTCTCCCAACGATGAATAACTCGTGCTGTACTCGTGTGGGAGGCAGGCGGCGCGGCCGGGGAGCAGCAGGGCCTTGTCGGGGAGATTGTGTGCTGATCCAGAACAAAAGAAAAAATTGAAATGAGTTTTCCTTAACTGCCAATCTAAATATTAAAGAGGCCCTTAACTAAATTTCCTCCTCAAACGAGAAGCAACGCGCGCTCCGCAGAGAGTGAAACAACACAACGGGAAAGATTGCACGAGCAGTGAAAAGGTTTCGCACCGTCAGGCCCGGCCACGGCCACGGCCCCTGAGGGCAAACTCCGTTGTCTCCGGCCGGACGGACGCCTTGCCCGCGCCGCATGGGGTGGTCAGTTGCCACGTGCTTCGCTATCGCCCGTGAGGCCGCCGTGCCGGGCCGGGGCCGGGCCGGGGCCGGGCCCGGCGCTGCCCGCGCGCCCGCGCCCACGTCCTCACGAATGCCATAAGAGTAATTTCGTCGAGCGAGAAGATATATGTATGTCTGAAGTTGACACTCGGGCGAAGGTCCCCCCCCCCCCAAAAAAAAAAATAAAAAATAAAAAAAAAAAAAAATAATAGAAAGTTTCAAAAAAAGATGATAAAAGAGGCTGGGCCCTTGTTCGCGTGCTCCTGCGCGAGTGTGGCACGGCCGTGCGCGTGCGCGCGTGCCCTGCACTGCCACAGCCCTACCCGAGCCCCGCCCGGCGCCGCACCCCGCCGCACCCCGCCGCACCCCGCCGCACCCCCCGCACCCCGCCGCACCCCAAACCAATCGCCCCGCCCGCTCCGCTCCGTTATTTTATTTTCCCGCCAAACAACGTGAGAGTCAAGAGCAGCCCCTTTCCATTCCGATGGGGGACAGAACAATATGCGGTGCAGCCCCCACGCCCATGCCGCCGTCTCCCTCAAGTGGCTTCCTCCTGTACCCCCCCCCCCCCAGCATCGGCTCCCCCGCGTGTGGTTTCCTGCCCATGACCATCCCATCCCTTCCTGCCCCTCGCCCCCCCCCCCCCGCCCCGCCCCCCACCAGCCCCACCCCCTGCCCCCTCCCGCCGTACAGCGGCGCCCATCCTCATGCAAAGCGCCGCGCCGGCCAGCGATTTTCCAGTACGCCACCCTGACTGATTGTTTGCAGATGATTCAGCGGTCCTCCGCGCCCGGCCCGCGCCTCCCTCTCTTTTCCTACCCCCGCAATCGATAGGCAGGACAGGACCGCCCTGCCACGCCACGCCACGCCACGCCACGCCACGCCACGCCACGCCACGCCACGCCACGCCGCGTACACACGCGCCCGCGCCGCGAAAAGCAGCGCCGCCGCGAAGGGCAGCGTCGCGAGTGCTGCATGCAAGTGCTGGAGAGAGCGAGGGAGCGAGAGAGAGAGAGAGAGAGAGAGAGAGAGAGAGAGAGAGAGAGAGAGAGAGAGAGAGAGAGAGAGAGGGAGAGAGAGAGAGAGAGAGAGAGAGAGAGAGAGAGAGAGAGAGAGAGAGAGAGAGAGAGAGAGAGACGCGGACTGTGGTCACAATGGATCAGCAGCACGTGCCTATAGCGGGGATGCACTGTAGCGGCGCGGGCATTCGCCATGCACACAGCCTCAGCTGCCCCCCCCCCTCCCTCGGGCCCGCTGGCGGTCAGTCCCCGAGCCCGAGGGTCGTACCAACCTTAGCCTGCTTACACACAGCACAGTAGGGCCGGCCTGTGTATAGTTATTTCTCTCTGCCGCTTGTTCCTACGTCCTCTCCCTCTCTTCTCTCTCTCTCCTTCCAATCTCCGCCTCTGTCCTTCCTCTTCGAGTGTATGCTGCTATTTATCGCGGCCGCGCTCCCGTCACCCTCCTATACACGCACGCACACACTAAATCCTTATGCATTTTATTGTGCATAACTATGCAGGATTTTAAGCAACCATAAGAGTATGCACAATTTCATGGATAACTATGTACAATTTGTGCATTGTTATGCACAATTTGTACATAATTATGCACAAAAATTGTGCATAGTTATGGTTGCTTAAAATTCTGCATGCTTATGCACAACAAAATGCATAAGAGTTTAGTGTGCACACACTCACAGGTTGCCACCCTCGCTGGTGGGCGGCGTGGCGCGGCGCGGCGAGGTTCACATCCGGTCCGAACAGGGAGGTGTCTAAGTGCGACCAGTGCGGCTGTCGCTGTCGCTCTGCTCTCCTCTCTGCCCTGGGGCCGAGGCCGGGGCCGGGGCCGGGCAGGCGCTGGGCGCGCGCAAGGTCCGCCACAAGGCTAACTTTGATCGTCGGAGCGCACGGGGCTAACTCGACGCGGCTGGTGGAGGGAGGGGGGTAGCCTCCTCACTCACCCTCTCCTCCCCCTCCCCTCTCCCTCTTACACACCCTCACGTCATCCATACGCGACCCATATTTTTCAAAAAAAAAAGTAAGTGGAGAATTAGCAGGGTTTATGTGTGTGTCGTGCTTGCAGATCGCTGGTGGTCTTGGCGGCGGCCAGCGCCACCCCCGCCCCCACCGAGAAGAAGGCCATCGAGTACTCGTTCGCGCGCACCCGCACCCCTCTGGAGACGGCGCTCAACCCCGCCTGGCGCGTCGGCAACGTCCTGACGCAGCGGCTGCTGGGCGGCCAGGGCTCGGACCCGCGCGCCGTCAAGGCGCTGCGCGTACGCAAGGTGAGTCGCGCCGCGCCGGGGAGGTAGGCAACCCAACGGGCACCAGCCCGCGCCCAGGCCCAGGGCCCAGGCCAGGCCATCACCCGCGGTCTCCCGTTGCAGAACCTCCAGGGCGGCGCCGCGGGCCGCAGCTTCCCGTGCAACGTGAGCCTCGGCCGGTCCGCCACCAGGCCCACCTCCGTGCACCGCCTGCGCCCCGGGGACGTGGACGTGGTCGCCGCCATGGGCGACTCGCTGACCGCCGCCAACGGCGCCATGGCCCTCAACGTGCCGCAGGTTGCCAACGAGAACAGGGGCCTGTCCTGGTCCGGGGGTGAGTACGTCCTGCTCCGCGGGTAGGCAATCCCGCAACGCTCTGCCGTATGTCTTGGTGTTGAAACTCGGGCGAGCACTGCCTGAACCAGGGGTCTCCAACTCGCGGCTCTCGAGCCACCCGCGGCTCGCCAGCCGGTCGACGCGGCTCTCGGCGAGCCGCGTCCCTGGTGCGTTCGGCTCGAGCCGAGGCATGGACTAGAACTGTAACAGTTACAGTTCTAGTCCATGGCCGAGGCTCGCCGGGAGCCACTTCGGGACGCGCGCGGCTCGGCGGGCTCGGGCTGAGACACCCGAGGCCGGCTCGAAGAGACTCGATGCAGTGGCGGGGAGTGGCGGGGAGACAGCCGAGCCTAGCCGAGCCCTCGCTGATCGGAGTAGTGGGGGAGTATCGCCGGCGGCCTACCCAACCGCGGCTTGGCGCAGAGCTCGAGTTTGAGACCCCTGGCCTAAACCTTGTCTCCCTTGGTGCACAGGCGGGGAGGGCACGTGGAGAGAGTACCTGACGGTGCCCAACATCCTCAAGGTGTTCAACCCCGCCCTGGTGGGCTACTCGCTCAAGGACTCGCGCGCCTTCCAGCGCGCCTCGGCCTTCAACGTGGCCGAGATCAACTCCATGAGCCAGGACCTGCCGTGGCAGGCCAGCAACCTCGTCAAGCGCATCCGCTCCGACCCCAGGGTGGACGTGGAGCGGGACTGGAAGGTGCGCGATTAGGTGTCCGAGGCCACGGTGGGAAGCTTACACGGTTCGCTTAAGACATATCTCTCTATCCTGCCCCGTCCAGGTCGTGACGATCCTCGTGGGCTCCAACGACTTCTGCTCCGACATGTGCTTCCGGCGCGACCCGGAGTCCCTCCCCGAGCAGCACCGCCAGGACCTCAAGGAGTCGCTGCGCATCCTCAAGAAGAACCTGCCGCGCACCTTCGTCAACCTCGTCCTCCAGCCGAGTACGGACCGACCCGACCCGACACAGCCTCTTGAAAAACTCTCCACCATGAATTCTCTCAAGCTTAATTTTTATTCCCTTGCTTCAGACTTGGATCACATCCTGACCTCGATGAAGAGGACCTCGGCGTTCTGCGAGCTGATCCGCCGCCTCGCGTGCTCGTGCCTGTACGGCGAGCCGACCAAGCCCGTGCGCGGCCGCATGCGTAAGATCATCGAGCGCTACATCCAGGTGGAGTGGGAGATGGTGAGCATGAGCGTGGTGCGCAAGAGAGACCTGAGGCCCCAGGCTCACAATCTCACGCCATATCATCGTAATGTCTCCACATTTCTCTTTATTCCAGGGCGACGATCCAGAATTTCAAACCGATGATTTTGCCCTGGTCGTCCAGCCTTACACGTACAAAATCAATTTCCCCATGAAGAACGAGAACGCCACAGACTTCAGCTACCTGGCCCCGGACTGCTTTCACTTCAGCCAGCGTGGATATGCCAGAGGTGAGCTGAAAAACAAAACACGTCTGACGCACTGTGCTGCGCAATGTCACGCGTGAGGGAGCGCCTGCGATAACGCTATTGCCTTCGCTTCACCCAGCCGCCAACGCGCTGTGGAACAACATGCTGGAGCCCGTGGGCCGCAAGGCCACCGACTGGGGCGACATTTTCGACCGCTTCCTCTGCCCCACCGAGGAGCACCCCTACTTGTACACGGCCAAGAACAGCTAGCGCGAGTGCCGGGGGGATGACCCCACCCCGCCCCGCCCCTCCACTAGCTGTGGCTCGCCACTGCCGTCGGACTGCGATTTCCGTCCGACTCTCACCCGCGTGGACCGGAAGTGGCTGCTTTCCGCGCCAATGAGGTCTCCGGTCCGGAAGCGCGTCAAGTGATTCTCTCTTTGTGATATAGGGCGCGTTATGTGAGTGTGTGAGTAAGTGATCGAGTGAGTGTGTGTGGTATGACTGGTTGTTGAACGCGCCCTACTGATATTTGCTCAGTGCCATATAAAGCACAAAACGAATAATGTACAATTGTGATGTAAGGTTTTGGGAAGCGTTAGGTTTGATATTTATCTTAGCAGACGTGTGGATAAAAACCAAGACTGAGGAGGAAATCCCAACTTTATTTTTATGGTCGTAGATTGAAACATGCAGAATGATTTTTCTCTGTTGCCAATCTTGTCTTAGTCTCGATAAATTAGGCTAAGAGACCATATTTACGGATTTAATTTTTAAGATGTACATTAAGTAGGAGGGCTCATGTAAGATAACTATCTTATCTTATCTTAGGGCTCATGTACGAAGTACGGGGGGTGCACGTCCTCTGGATACCCGCACGTACCCGCGCACCTTCGGATGAGCCCGGCGCAATAAACAGGCGAAAGACTGGCGTTCCCGCGCTAACTTGATTCACGCCGTCTCTCCTCATTTGCACTTACTCGACACCGCGGGGCGGGCCGCAGGGGCTGCAGCCTACACTGTAAAACCTGGGTGTTCCCTGAGAGCACGACTTAGTCGCTTGCCTCCAAAACTGGCACACCTTTTGTCGCTCTGCCACAGCACACCTTAGTCGCTCCCATGTAGAACACCTTTGGGTCCTGTGGCTCCAGGGGAAGACGGGGGAAAGGTGCTCTGCTACTGCACACCTTGGACCTTGCATGTTGTAAAGAGCAGTGGCGATTAACCCCATCGATACCATGCAGTGTGAGGAACTCACAGGACCCAAAGGTGTTCTTACATGGGAGCGACTAAAGTGTGCTGTGGCAGAGCGACAAAAGGTGTGCCATTTTTGGAGGCAAGCGACTAAGTCGTGCTCCCTGGGAACACCCGGGTTTTACAGTGTAGCCTGCCTCTCGCCTCGCCTCGCCCCGCCTCGCGCCTCTCTCGGAGAGTGCGGCTGCTCCAGCCCAGTCGACAGGGCTGCCGCCAACGAGGTGTGGCGTGCCATAGCTCGGGCCGGGGCGGGGCGGGGCGGGGCGGGGCGGGGCGGGACAGCCCAGTTAGCGGTGCTAATTGCATCTTGCGGCCGCTGTGTAGTTCGCCTACCCGCACAGTTCTCATTACCAACAAACTGGGAGCTAGTCTGAGAGGGCAGCGGTGGCGGCGCGGCGCGGCGGCTCGCCCTGCTACGGGCCGCCTGCCAAGTGCCGGGTAGGCAAACCCGGCCAACACAGGCGCGCTGAGGTGATGCCTACCCCGCAGGCGCTCTCCCACCCGCACCCTGCTGGCGGCCAGTGACACTCCACTGTAAGAAAAAACTACAGTGAATCCTGTTAATTTGCGTGCCAGCAATGTCTGTAGCTTCAAGTACAGGATTCACTGCACTTTTCTGACAGTCCGTGCTGTACCCTAAAAAACCTAGGCTTATAACATATTCATTTCGAGTCGAAACCCGTGACATGTATTGACATTTTTTGCTCGTCTTGTCGAGACGAATTTAATTCTGCAATTGGTTTTCCATTTCAACCGTTTATTTTTTGCGGTACGGGATTGACTGCCAAAAAGTACTGTGAATACTGTACCTAAAACTACAGCAAAGGCTGTAACGGGATTCACTGTAGTTTTTTCTGACAGTGTCGGGAGGAGGAAAGAAGGTCAGGAACAGAGACAGACGATGCAGACGGGCACTGTTTATTTGTTCCATGAGTATACTCTTACAGTTTGGTTCATTATCGACAACAGTTGAAGGGATTCTTCCTTGAACTTGCTGGAAAATATCACATTTGACAAATAGACATTTCATCACGCTGCCTGAAGCGCAGGCAAAGTGATGGAAAAACGGAGGAAACTCTATTTTTTTTTTTTAAATCTACGCTCTAGATTTTGAGTCTATCAAAATACCTATGATATTCCGTAGTTTTTTTTATTGACAAAAGACTTAATTTAAAACTGTGATGATTAATTAACGTCTAACTTCTAATACACCGTTACTTTGAGAGGAGCGCAAGCCCTCTTGTATCCATACACATAAAAGAAAACACGTGGTTATTTTGTATTACTGTACAAGTTAATTGCGACGTCTTAGAGACGGGCCACGAGATATGAACCATAGGCAGGTTCACACATAGGTGACGACGTCCCACACCACAGCACCCAACTCCGGACGAGCCCTGAAACACAGAAATTCTCGTTACCGCGACGAAGCCAGACGTCCCTGTTAAACGTTTTTTCACAAGGTAGTTACTGGCAACTTTCAGGCCACTATGGTCGTAGATGGGTTGAGATTAAGAGGCGTAGAATAAAAAGCGAGGGGGCAACCACTCCCCATCCAAGTGTACACGGGATTTCTACTGATTGCAGAAGATTTCTCTCAGATTTTGAGAGATTTCTCTGAGATTTCATGAGATTTTACAAGATTTCTCTGAGATTTCTTGAGATTTCATGAGATTTCACAAGATTTCACAAGATTTCAATGAGATTTCATGAGATTTCTCAATTAAATTTCCAAGGATTTCATCGAGATTTCTGAGGATTACAGCGGGATTTCTGAGGATTTCAGCGAGATTTCCGCAGGTTTGTACACAGGATTTCCCGAGTGGTTGCCCCCTCGATAAAAAGGGTTCTCCCCAGACCCGACCCGACGGGTATGGAATACCCGACCAAGTCCCCGCAGCAGCCCGGACCAGCCCGCACCAGCCCGCTCCCCTCAATATGTACGCCAGTGGGTCGCGCGACCTTTGATCCCAATCCAGATTGGCTGGGTGGGGTGGGGCGGGGTGGGGTGTGGCGGGGTGGGGTGGGGCGGCCAGCTGATCCCATCGCGTTCCCATCCCACACCCTCGCCCTAGCCGCCGGCAGGGGATGGATGGTCAGTGCAGCCAGCTGCTTGACATGCCAGCTAGACGGGGTTGGGCGCGGCCGGGCGGTGCGCGGTGTCCTGTAGGCGGACTCAATATCAGAGTTCTCAATCGGGTGGGTCTCGGGACCCGGCCGCCTGGTGAGTGACAGAGCGCGCACCACGCACGGGTAGTGCTGTTCTGTCTCTGTCTAGCAGCCGATGCGTCGCTGTGGTGCGAACTCGGTTCGGCTCGGCCGAACCGAGCCACTAGTCCCTACGACCTCCCCCCTCTCCTTCCGCTCGGGTACCGGGTCTAGAGAACCGTCCGGGTCTGCAGACCCGAGTGAGACCCGACCCACCTGACCCGCTGAGCTCCGGGTCGGGTCGGGTCGGGTAAAGAGGCGAACCAGCGGCGGGTCTGCGGAAGCCAGCATTACCCACCCGATTGAGAACTCTGCTCGATATCACCACCGACCCTGCCCGGCCCACTTGATATCGCACTACAGACCTCCACGAGCGCTGTGACGCACATCTCATCGTCGCGTCGCGTCGCTCGTCACGTTACGTTACGTCACGCTGCGTCTCGTCACGCCCCGTCAGGCCGTGCGCGCGGGGGCGGAAAGGACGGCCTGGACGATAGGGACACTGCATGCGGCCGACATTCTAGTATTCAGCCTTTTCCACCGCCTTGACAAACATCGAGCACCCGCCCTGTTCGCCCCGGGGTCCCCGGGGGCGCGTTATTTCATCGCGCGCGCGCCAACACCTGCGACCTGACGCGCCCGAGCGGCACAGGCCCGTTATTCAAAAAAAAAAAAAAACCTTTGGGGCGGGGGGGCACGGGACACGCTAAAGGTGCAAACGACGCCAATCCTGTGCGAGTCCCTCTCCCTACTACTCGTCTGTCGCCGGGTCGGGTAGGGTCGGGCCGGGCTGGACCGGAGTCACCCGAGGCGGGGCGCCCCGCTCCGCGCCCCATCCGGCCCTCAGCGCTCCGCATCTCCCGCGGGCGTGAGCGGGGTGGGGCGGGGCGGGGCGGGGCGGGGCGGGGCGGGGCGGGGCGGGGCGGGGCGGGGAGGCACACAGCAGAGGGCGGAGGAGGCGGGCTGACGGCCTCGGGCGCGCCCCGCCTCGCCCCGCCCCGCCCTGGCGGGCCGGAGGGAGCGGAGAAACATGATCCAGGGGAGATTATTCGGCAGGTGCGCGGATGAAATTGAATGGGAAACACTGATGCGTTGAGTCTATGGTTACAGGGCGGAGGAAAGGCGCGGGAACACTGTTGAAAGTTTGCTCGGAGTCGTTTACACTGACATTCAAGTAACGACGAAACTTTTGTAAGCGTAAATATATTTTGATTTTACGAAAATTGAGAACCGTGTAGGAGGCGAATGTTTGTAGTCGTAAAATGATTATTTTTTTCGTAGAACACCGAGGGAAGAATAAGACGATGGAATATAAAGAAAAAAAATAATAAACGTTGGGGATCCCGCGCGCACCAATTACAAAGCCCGTGCCTCAGGGGAAACTGCGCTGCTGGGTGAATCGTTAACTTAGGTGAAAGCAGAGGAGAAATATAAAAGGGAAATATTCGCCGGAGATATGAGGCGGAATAAAAATAATTTCAGCAGGGGTTTCTGGTTGCTCTGATGATTACTGCTGGACGGGGCGTACCCCTGCTCGCGTACTGTGTGCAACTGCAGGCGCACGCACTAGGACCTCGTGCCTGAGCCCTAAACCCCTGCGCTGTATTACCATCACCGTCTCATTAGCTCTGTGATATAAAAGTGCGCGGGACCACAGGGACACCTCAGGGACACCTCAGGGACACCTCCGGGTGTCGGACCAGGGGCACATCTCTCTGCTGAAACCTCATTAAAAGTTAGTCCATAGCTTCCCCTCGGGGGCGGGCTGGGCTGTCAACGCCTCGGCGAATAACTGGTTTTCGCTTTCGCTTTAAAAATCCGCTTTGACAGTTTTAATCTTCTATACATTTCTTTATTTTTTTTCGCGCTTCCTAAACGGTGGTGCGGCTTAAGATCCCCTCGATTTGCCTACGGCGGTGACCCCGGCTCGGCCCGGTACCGCCGCAGTTCTGCTGCACCGCCATCTCCGACTTCCGACTAGAAAGCGGTTTTCATAACTCGAAGGGCAGCAGGCCCGCCCCACCGCGCCCCGCCCCACCCCACCCCGCCCCACCCCACCCCGCCCCGCCCCGCCCCGCCCTTCTACGCGAGCTACAAAGCAGCGGCTCTCTCTCCTGATGCTCCTGAATACGGCCATTTTGACGGGCAAGTGCTGCGGTAAAACATTGACCGGAGGCAGGAAGGGGTGCGTGGCGGGGCGGGGTGGGTAGTGCGAGGGGGCAACAAACAGGCTCTAATGGATGTTTGAGGAAGGCGAGGCGCGCCCTTAGCGCGGGGCGGGGCGGGGCGGGGCGGGGCGGGCGGGGTGCGGTGGGGTGCGGCTGCGGTCTAAACCAAACACCCTTCCCGGCCAAATAATGAGCCTGGCGTTAATTTTAGTCCCCCCGGCCCCGGAGGTCAGCGGCGAGGAGCTCCGCTCGGCTCGTCGCTCGTCCGGTCCTTAACCGGGGTGGCGGCGAGGTGCTGGGGGGTGGGGGCGCGCGAAAAGACGAATAGAGTTGCGGTGTGACGAGGGCGAGCGGGGTTAAAATGTTGCTTCAAGTTTCGACCATTTCGGCGCACGACGCATGCTGTTCCTGTCCCTGTTCGCCTAAAGGGGCGGGGCGGGGTGGGGCGGCCACCGGCCACGGCTCGCGCGTTTATTACGGCCGCCCCCCGCCCCGCCCCGCCCCAGCCGGCGTCGTGCACCGGCACATGCACCTCGTCACTTCGCTGCCTTTCCACCCGGGAGGAGTAAAGTTATGAGTTTCGAGAGATGACAGGGTGGGGCGGGGCGGGGCGGGGCGTGCCAAGCCCTACGCTATCCCGCCCCACCCGCCTCCCACCCGCGCCGGGGCCCACGGCACAAGTGAGTGACTCGCCCGGCCCGACCCGCCACGAGCCTCCTGTAGTGCTCGCTGCAGTGCAGTCCTAGACAAAGCGCTCTGAGTCGAACCCTCCCCCCCCCCCCCTCTTCTCAAGTTGATCCGCTTCCACGCCGCCGTCAGATTCGCTCGCACTACTCTAACAAGGGCCGTGGCGTGGCGTGGCGTGGCGTGGTGGTGGTGGTGGTGGTGGGGGGGGTGTTCCTGCTCCTGGGCAGAGTTCTCCCCGGGCTGCGCTGCTCCGCGCCTGGAGCGCCCGCCGACCGGAGGATAGGCAATCCCGCGCGCCAGCCCTGCCCGGCGGGCGGCCTACGGCGTGCTCCCCAGCTATCGTAAGTTGACAGGACCCACACAACTCCTGATGACGACAATGGGGTACATCGTTAGTAGATCGTTAGTAGACGTTAGTAGTCACAATTTTAGCATCCTCAACACTAGCGGAACCCGGTTTTGAAACCATCCATGGGTCCTGCTAAAAGGCACTTGAAGTTAGCAGGACCCAACATCAGTTGGATTGTTCGTAACGAAAAAGCATTCATACCAGGAGGCTAGGCTTCGTTAGTAGACGATAGTAGACACAACAGGAAAACAGCTGCTAAAACCACGCGATCGGTAAAAAACAAAAAGAAATCGGTGGGTCCTGCCAACTTCCAACTTTTCACCAGGAGAATCTGACTTCACCAATGGTTAGTGATCCGTGTTCTGCTTCGTTAGTAGATGTTAGTAGACACCGCTACTAACATAAAAAATACGTCGTGACCTCCGCAGAGACGGGGTGAATCCGCGGGTCCTGCCAACTTTCCATTTTTCACCAGGAGAATCTGATTTCACCAATGGTGAGTGATCTGTGCTCTGCTTCGTTAGTAGATGTTAGTAGACACCGAAAAACCGGAAGAAAAATCACATGGGGACCTCTACAGACATGGGGTGGACCTGCGGGTCCTGCTAACATTCAACTTTTCACCAGAAGAATCTGATTTTACCAGAGGTGGATGGTCTGTGCTCTGCTTCGTTAGTAGATGTTAGTAGACACCGAAAAAACGAAAGAAAAATCACATTGCGACCTCTAGAGACATGGGGTGGATCTGCGGGTACTGCTAACGTCCAGCTTTTCACCAGGATAATCTGATTTTACCAGAGGTGGGTGGTCTGTGCTCTGCTTCGTTAGTAGATGTTAGTAGACACCGAAAAACCGAAAGAAAAATCACATTGAGACCTCTACAGACATGGGGTGGATCTGCGGGTCCTGCTAACTTCCAGCTTTTCACCAGAAGAATCTGATTTTACCAGAGGTGGGTGGTCTGTGCTCTGCTTCGTTAGTAGATGATAGTAGATACCCAAAACTGGTAAGAAAAATCACATGGGGACCTCTACAGACACGGGGTGGACCTGCGGGTCCTGCTAACTTTCAGCTTTTCACCAGAATAATCTGATTCTACCAACGATGAGTGATCTGTGCTCTGCTTCGTTAGTAGATGTTAGTAGACACCGAAAAACCGAAAGAAAAGTCACATTGCGACCTCTACAGACATGGGGTGGATCTGCGGGTCCTGCTAACTTCCAGCTTTTCACCAGGATAATCTGATTTTACCAGAGGTGGGTGGTCTGTGCTCTGCTTCGTTAGTAGATGTTAGTAGACACCCCTCCCTGTTGGGCTCTAGTGGATCGCCTGAAAGATAGGCAACTTGGGCTACAAAGCCCCTGTTTGTAGGCAACCCACGGGGCACTGCCCCGCTCCCCCCCGCCTGTCTACAGGACCTTAAACCGCGCCTGCACGCGTGTCAGGCGGCGCTGCCTACCTTCGGGCGATTTTTCTTTCGGTTTTTCGGTGTCTACTAACATCTACTAACGAAGCAGAGCACAGACCACCCACCTCTGGTAAAATCAGATTATCCTGGTGAAAAGCTGGACGTTAGCAGGACCCGCAGATCCACCCCATGTCTGTAGAGGTCGCGATGTGATTTTTCGTTCGGTTTTTCGGTGTCTACTAACATCTACTAACGAAGCAGAGCACAGACCACCCACCTCTGGTAAAATCAGATTCTTCTGGTGAAAAGTTGAATGTTAGCAGGACCCGCAGATCCACCCTGTGTCTGTAGAGGTCGCGATGTGATTTTTTGTTCGGTTTTTCGGTGTCTACTAACATCTACTAACGAAGCAGAGCACAGACCATCCACCTCTGGTAAAATCAGATTCTTCTGGTGAAAAGTTGAATGTTAGCAGGACCCGCAGGTCCACCCCATGTCTGTAGAGGTCCCCATGTGATTTTTCTTCCGGTTTTTCGGTGTCTACTAACATCTACTAACGAAGCAGAACACGGATCACTAACCATTGGTGAAGTCAGATTCTCCTGGTGAAAAGTTGGAAGTTGGCAGGACCCACCGATTTCTTTTTGTTTTTTACCGATCGCGTGGTTTTAGCAGCTGTTTTCCTGTTGTGTCTACTATCGTCTACTAACGAAGCCTAGCCTCCTGGTATGAATGCTTTTTCGTTACGAACAATCCAACTGATGTTGGGTCCTGCTAACTTCAAGTGCCTTTTAGCAGGACCCATGGATGGTTTCAAAACCGGGTTCCGCTAGTGTTGAGGATGCTAAAATTGTGACTACTAACGTCTACTAACGATCTACTAACGATGTACCACATTGTCGTCATCAGGAGTTGTGTGGGTCCTGTCAACTTACAATAGCTGTGCTCCCCCCACTCACCTCCTACGTCGCGGCCTCGTTGTTGAGCAGCAGGCTGGCGCTCGCCCTGTTGCTGCGGTGCGGCGCGGGGTGGCCGGGGCGGGCGGCCGAGCCGAACAGGCGGGACTTGTTCCCGCGGTGCTGCTTGGAGCGGCCGGGCGCCGCCCCGGGGCCGCCGCCGGAGCCGCCCCCAGCGCCGCCGCCGCCGCCGCCCCCCGCGCGTTCTGCTCCTGGGCTGCGGACGTCGGCGACTCGGGGTCGACCTCTGGAGAAAGAGAGACACGTGCAGCGAATGAGCGTAGCCGACAGTGGTGTGGCTGATAAAGGACGCCTCAGTAAAAATGAAAATGAAAAAAAAAATTTAAAAAAATTCACGATTTCCTCTGAAATGCCCGCAGGGAGCGAGAAGGATTCCCCCGGCTACTGTATCTGTCGCGATTGAACTCCACGGGCATGCGCGCGGGCCCGGGCCCGGGGAGGAGAATCTGTTTAAGGGAATTCCCAGCAGGTAATTTGCTGCGACATCCCGGTGAGGGCGGGGCGGGGCCGGTCGGGACTAGGGGCTGTGAAGCATCCCGCTAATTATATTATCAAAGGGAGGGAAAGGAGCTTAAAAGTCAGCCGCCGCGGGGCGGGGCGGGGCGGGGCGGGGCGGGGCACCCAGTGGCCTGGGCCTGGGACACTCACCTGGCTCTGTGCGGCAGTTGACGTTGGTCTCCATCACGACGCTCTCCACCTCGACGCTGTCGGCCTTCCGGTTCCGCCTCGGCCCCATGGACATGGACATGGACATGCTGGTCATGGGCACCCCGCTCTCCGGCGACGAGTCCCGGCTCTGCGACTGACATGACATGGTGCAAGTGCATGCCCTCGGAATTACTTTATTGTCCGCGAGGGAAGAATTCAGCAGTGTGGTTTAGGATCCCTGGTGGGTCCGCTGACCCCACCGCCCACCGGGCCGGGCGAGGAGCCCAGCCCCAGCGCAACCGCCCCGCCCCGCCCCGCCCCGCCCCGCCCCGCCCCGCCCCGCCCCGCCCCGCCCCGCCCCGCCCCGCCCCGCCCCGCCCCGCCCGGCGTGGGCGCGCTGGCTAGCGGTTTAATCTTCGTGACGCGTGAGGTGAGAACATAGCGCTTCTAGAGCTCCCCTCACCACCACCACCACCACCACCACCACCACCACCGCCACTCTTCATCTCTCGACCCCAACAAAGTCGCCACTACCCACCACCCACCGCATCCCACCACCGCCTGCTTCTCCGAATTCCGAATTTTCCCGCACCCTTACCTTTAATACCCTCAAGTTTAAAAGTCTCGACGAGAAAGGGAGGGTTTGTACGCTGAAATGAGAATGCCCCGCCCCGCCCCGCCCAGCCCGGCTGTGTGTGGGCCAGCTCAGGCGTTAAGTCCTATGGTAATGGCTAAGATGAGGCCCTGGCCGTCCCCTCCCCTCCCCTCCCCTCCCGCTCTCCTCAGGCGGTCGGCTCATTAAGCCGGGCCCAGGTCACGGCAGGTGACCTCGCGCCGGAGCCCAGTCGCCCACACCCGCTTACGCGCCGCTGTTTGTTCTGCTATTTCAGTTTCACAAAGCCCCGGACTTTTAGTCCCCCGCGGTATACAGGAGGTATGAATTGTCTGGGCGATTAATACCCCCCCCGGTATTAATCGGCTAGGGGTCTTGTACCGGGTGTTTCTTTGAATGCGTAACAGTGTTGCGGGATTGCATACTCTCCAGCGCTGCAGGGGCCATGGCGCCTTACGGGCGAGTGGGGTAGGCAAACCCACAACACTGTTACACATTCAAAGAAACACCCGGTACATCCCTTGGTATACAGGGGGTATGAATTATTGTCTGGGCGATTAATACCCCCCGGTATTAATCGCCTAGAGGTCTTGTACCACCCTCGGTATTCAGGGGGGTAGTAATTGCACCATTATTTTTCTCGAAGTAAATTTCTTAGGGGTAAATCAACATTGCGAATGGTTGTAGAGGTATTTCCCTTAGAGGTACCGGACCTATCCCGAAGCCCAACAAGTTTATAGTGGTTATGAAATTCGCGACGTTGGCGGCGCCCCGCGCCATCGGTTTTACTACTTTGGCGATGACTTCGTTGTGGTGTGCACCTCGTTAGTGGTGTGCCCGGCTCGCAGCTCGCACGCCGTCACTTTCCCGCACGCCGTCACTCTCTCGCGCCCCGTCACTCTCTCGCTCCCCGTCACTTCCCCGCTCCCCGTCACTCTCTCGCGCCCCGTCACTCTCTCGATCCCCGTCACTCCCCCGCTCCCCGTCACTCTCTCGCGCCCCGTCACTCTCTCGCTCCCCGTCACTTTCTCGCGCCTCGTCACTCTCTCGCTCCCCGTCACTCCTCCGCTCCCCGTCACTCTCTCGCTCCCCGTCACTCCCCCGCTCCCCGTCACTCCCCGCTCCCCGTCCCTCCCTCGCTCCCCGTCCCTGTCTCGCGCCCCGTCACTCTCTCGCTCCCCGTCACTCCCCCGCTCCCCGTCACTCTCTCGCTCCCCGTCACTCTCTCGCGCCCCGTCACTCTCTCGCTCCCCGTCACTCCCCCGCTCCCCGTCACTCTCTCGCGCCCCGTCACTCCCCCGCTCCCCGTCACTCTCTCGCGCCCCGTCACTCTCTCGCTCCCCGTCACTCTCTCGCGCCCCGTCACTCTCTCGCTCCCCCTCACTCTCTCGCGCCCCGTCACTCCCCCGCTCCCCGTCACTCTCTCGCTCCCCGTCACTCCCCCGCTCCCCGTCACGCCGTCACTCTCCCGCTCCCCGTCACTCTCTCGCGCCCCGTCACTCTCTCGCTCCCCGTCACTGCTCCGCTCCCCCGTCACTCACCAGGTGGTTGGCGGCGGGCTGCTGGCCGGCCCCGGCCCCGGCCCCGGCGGGCCCCGTGGGCGTGGGCGGCGAGTGGCTGGCCGACTTGTTGTTGATCCAGTCGTCCGTGGTGGTCATGGTGCGCACGGCGGACGAGATGGAGCGCCGGCCCGCGAGGGTGAGGTCGCCGCCGAGGCCGCCGCGGCCGGCCTCCAGGCAGCCCAGCCCGTCCGTGCCCGTGTGGTACGTGTGGTGGCCCGCGCACGCGCCGCCGCACGCGTGCCCGCAGCCCTGCACGGCCGACGGGTCGAAGCACGGCAGCACCTGCAGGAGCAGTCACGTCAAACATTTTAAAAAATTTATACAACTTTCTAAGGGAACGTCATCATGGCAAACCGGCCGGGCGAAAAAAAAATCGGGGCTACAGAGTACGCAGGTACTTTTTACCGAAACCTTTTGTTTCAGGATACACAAGCTGAAAACATTTTTTTTTTTTAGTTTTGTCTAGTAGACCGGTGTGTGAAGGGAATAAAATTGTCAGGTTCTTTTATTAGTTTTCGTTGGTTTTTGATTCATTGCCCCCGGGTGGTTGGTTGGACTGCGCGTCCCGGCGCCCCGTCCTGACCTGCAAGTTTACCCCGGCCTGCGCCACCCTGCACTACCCCCGCCCCCTCCCCACCCCCACCCCGGCCAACGCGTGGCTCCCAATAAGCCCGGGCGGGGCACCGCCGCGGCTCCCGCTCGAGATAGTTGATTTCCACCCCACTGCGCTGGCCCGTTGCTGCTTGCGGCCGTGCCTTGGTCCTACGGGCTGTGGCGGGGGCGGCGGTGGCGGCGGTGGCGGCGGGGGGCGGCGGGGGGGGGCGGGGGGCGGCGGGGGGCGGCGTGGGGGCGGCGCGGGGCTGGGCTCACCGAATAAGGCGCAGGGGAGGGCGCGGGTGGGCAGGCGGTCCGGTCCGGCACCCTATCCTATCCTCTGGCCCAAGGAAACATTATCTCCCGTTCAGTCGCCGAGGTCGGGCGGGGCGGGGCGGGGCGGGGCGGGGCGGGGCGGGGTGGGGAGTAACGGTCACGTAGTTGCGGCCAGCGCTGTCCGTGACGCTGTCCGGCACCGAGCTGCCCGCCCCGGACGAGGACAGCACCACGGACAGCTCAGGGGCGCGCGCGGTCTGCTACACGCTTCGAGATTGAGGTAAACGCGAAGAACGGAGGAAAGGGGTCGCCGATGGGACCTTTTTTTTCTCTCAGTGATTTAAAAACGATTTGCAGCGTGGTCTTGTCTTTCGCTTATAGCGAATGTTTAGGGCGTGTGATATTTCCAGGCGGGTAAAGGGGTCTGTGTCGCGCCGCGCCGCGCCGCCACTGAGCTCGCCCCTCAGGCCCAGCTGACCTTCCTCTGCCCCCTGCGCTGCCCTGCGCTGCCCTGAGCTGCGCAGCGCCGCTCCCGGGGGGGTTGTGACTATATCGCCCCAATACCGACCGTGCCGTGCCGTGCCGGGCCGGGCTGTGACCTCCGCTGTAAGTGACCGAGAAGGGAAACCAAAATATTGTCTGCCGGACAACCTTTTTCTTTTCTTGCCCCGCCACATTTGCTGCTCTCTGCACTGGAAAAACACACGTGACGTGCGTCGCATCAATTGGTGTGACCATTTTTGGTCACACCACGTAATGCGACCTAAATTTACGTCACACCATGTGATGCGACGCAAGCTCCAGGGTATACGGCATTACACATAGGAGGTCGCATCACAAACGTGACCAAATGATGCGACCTGTCCAGGGGTCGCACTTGCAAGTGTGACGCACGCAACGTTTGTTTTTCCAGTGTGGCTTCCGCTTGAATTTCGCGATCGCACCTGTTCATAGCTAGTATCACTCCAACGTTTATGAGCCGCTATCCGTCTTACAGGCCTACAAAAAAAAGGAGCTCTGCACAGGTTGAGCTTTTAGTAGTGTAGCAGCCGGGCCCGGCTGCCCGTCGCTCTCAGTGCCGCGCCGGCGCGCCGGTGCATACGGGAGGGAACTTTCTGCTCCGGCTTCATGCATGCAAAGAAGGGGGAGTGAAATCCTGTCTCGAGTCGAGCGGAGCAGCAGGCTGAGGCTCGGGGGCTGAACTCGAGCCCGGCTGAATAAGGGCGAGGGGTGGGCCCGGAGCAATCTCAGGTGATGCCGGTCCAGCCCAGCCCAGCCCAGCCCAGCCCAGCCCCCCCTCCCGCCCTAGAGGCAGACTGCCTAGGCGAATATTCGGCAGCGCGACGTGAGTCCTGCTGCCCCACTGCGGTAGCCTTTACAAGGGAACATACCTAAGTGTTACCCTCCGATTTTGATCCGCCTTTAGGGTTTTGAAGGTTGACTATATGCATGACGATTGCCGAAAAAAGTTCGTGCCCAATTTGATATCTTGGGGTTGAAAGGTGGTCTCCAATTTCTCCAAAAAGCCATATGTAAGCCCATGACCAAATATGAAGAATTTTAAAAAAATAATTTCATGTCTCCTAAGGGGTAACTCGGCGAGTTGAGACTCTCTGGACTAAAATTTCGTCCGTTTCGCTCTATCTCTTACCGTTTAGGCTGTAGAGGCGGTTTTACGGTGCGAATAAGCTAATAGGGACACTTTACACCCAAGAAACCGCCCCTACAGCCCAAACGGTAAGAGATAGAGCGAAACGGACGAAATTTTAGCCCAGAGGGTCTCAACTCGACGAGTTACCCCTTAGGAGACATGAATTTATTTTTTTTTAAATTCTTCATATTTGGTCATGGGCTTACATATGGCTTTTTGGAGAAATTGGAGACCACCTTTCAACCCCAAGATATCAAATTGGGCACGAACTTTTTTCGGCAATCGTCATGTATATAGTCAACCTTCAAAACCCTAAAGGCGGATCAAAATCGGAGGGTAACACTTAGGTATGTTCCCTTGTTAGCCTCCGCCTCAGAAATCACCACTTTGTGATTCAGGCTCAGGGTGGCATGAGTGGAATGCATTGCCAAACTACTTGTTGCCGCAGGCCCCGCGACCCCGACACCCGCCACCCCGTCCCGCCCCGCCCCGCCCCGCCCCGCGCGCCACACGGGTCACCCTCCTGCGCTGTAGAGGGAATCTGTATTTATAACGCATTGGGCACCCAGTCCTCGGCGTACACGTGACAGCCTGCGGGTCTGCCTAGCCGTCAGGCACCGTGGCCCCTTGGTTAGGCAGACCCGCAATACCGTTACCTGTTGAACTGAAACGCCCCGCCCGGTACGGTACGGCAGCGTCGCTTAGCGCGGCTTAAGGGGTCCTAATAATGTCCTGCCTGTGGGACTGAAATGGCAGAACAGGCGCGGCGCGGGGCGGGGCGGAGCCCGGTATGGGTCGTGACTAGAAGCAGGCGCACCTGAAGCTCCACCAACCCCGTCCTGTCGCTCCAGATGGCCGCGTTACTGCACTTTTTTTCTCGTGTTTATTTGGAGCTATAAAGCCGGCAGCTGCAACATAGCGCCCCTTCCCCATTCTCCTTCCCCCCTGCCCCCCCCCCCCCCCTCGCTGCTTTAACGGCTTGCGCACACACTCGGGCCCTAGCAGCACCCGCGGACGGATTTATTTGCAGTGATTCCGCCATTTAAAAACAAGGTTTATTTCATAATTTCGTCGTCTTGTTCTGGCCAAACGTTTGTCCCGTGAGCACCGATGAAAAGCGCCCCCTCCCCCCGCGTACGAAACAGCATAAACTATTTTACCACCACCGACCTGCTTGAACTCCTTGCGGAAGTTGTCGTTGAGCCAGGCGTAGAGGAAGGGGTTGTAGCACGTGGACGACATGGCGAGCGCGTGCACCATGAAGAAGCTGAGGTAGTAGTAGCGCCAGTTGCCCGTCGGGATGTACACGTCGTTGAGGAGGTTGATGACGTTGAGCGGCATCCAGGAGACGCCGAAGATGGTGACCATGGCGATGAGCATGCGGTTGGTGCGGCGCTTGCGCTCGCGGTCCGCCTCCTCCTTGCGGCTCGACTTGCAGCCGGGCTTGAGGCGCGCGCGGTCGCGCAGCTTGAGCGACACGCGCACGTAGCAGAAGGCGATGATGACGAAGGGCACGAGGAACTGCAGCACGGCCGTCAGCACGCCGTAGATCTGACGGGCACGGCCAGAAAATAAAATGTCTTTACGCACTGTGAAAAATATCTCTGTAAGTTGACGACTTTTTTTTCGTAATTTGTGATTGACAAATGGTGTTGTAAATTAACGATCGAAATCATAAATGTACGAACGCTTATTTGTGCTCGTTTAAGAATTACAAGTCGATGCCAAGTGTCCTTAAAATTTTGTAATTTTACAATTTGATATCGTAACTTTACGACATTTCTCATGAGAAATTTTCCCGTAACTCTTACGAATATTTCTCACAGTGTGTCTGTATGCGGTACAAGCAGAGCGGGGTGCTTTCTCTGGTGCTGTTCGCAATTATCGGAGTGATTACTTTTGTGTAGAACGCGGGCAGATCCGCGGTAACAATTCTCAGAAAATATCCGCGTGATTGCGGATACGCGCGGCGGGGCGGGGCGGGGCGGGGCGGTGTGGGGCGGGGCGGGCCGGCCCCTCGTGAACCGTTCCTGCGGAAGTGGAGCGGCGGGGCGGGGCGGGGCGGGGCGGGGCGGGGAGTGGTTGGGTCCGGGCGAGCGGAGAGATGTGTTATCGGACAGCAGCACGTGGTCGTGGACCAAACAAGTGATTGATTGTGAATGAGACCGTCAAGGAAGTAGTGTGTTTGTCGAGCGCGCGGGACGGTCCGGGCGGGGCGGGGCGGGGCGGGGGTTGGCGAGGGGCAGGGGAGATGGATGGGGTGCGCCCATCCATACTCTGGTGTGGCGGTGCGGGGCGGGGCGGTGCGGGCGGGGCGGGCGGGGCGGGCGGGGCGGGGCCCGATGAGGGCGGGGTGAGGCCGGGCGGGTCGAGTCGAGAGGAGTGGTCGGTGATTGACCATGGCATTAAAATAGAGCGCTGGAGCGTTAGGCCCGCTAGGGCCGCCGCCACCGCCGTGGCCGGAGCAGTGACCCCCGCCCCGCCCCGCCCCGCCCCGCCCACGCTTTGCGAGCCCGAGACGATTCCTCAGCCGTTACCCATCCCCCCCCCCCGCCGCCCCTTCCTCCGCCACCGTACCTCTACTCCCTCTACTCCTTGCAGCGACATGATTTAACGCCCAGATTAGTCGCCCGGTCCCCCCGTTGTCCCTCGGTGTGGACCAGCGACCCGCACATTCCCCACCCTCCCGCGGCCCCCGACCTCGGCACGACCGCACTGAACTCCCCGCTCGCTGGCAGAAAAAAAAAGAAAGAAAGAAAATTGCGCGCTGCTCCACCTCAAAACGAATCGGAGAGGGGCAAACGAAGTATTCGCTTGGCCGGCCAATATCCGGTCCGGTGGCTGGAGGAGGCGGAGGCGGCGTGGTGGTGGCGGTGGTCTAGTAGATCCGTCTGGCTCGGGGAGGGGGCTGGGGCTGGGGCTGGGGCCGGGGCCGGGCGTGGAGAGCTGAGCCGAGCCGAGCCGGCCCCGGACCCGGCGAGGGGTGAGTAAGTGAGTAAAGGGGAAGGAAGAGGCGGGGCGGGGCGGGGCCGGGCGACGGGGGGGCAAGCGCTTATAGCCACCGGGGGTGGGGAGGGAGGTCGCCCGTACCAGCTGGGGTCGCGGCCGGCGGGGCGCGGCGGGCCGGGGCGGGGCGGGGCTGTCCAGGGCTCGTCTCTATCTCCCCGTTATGGTCCAGCTGCTCTCTCCTCTCACTCCCGGCTCGGCCCGGAGAGAACAACAGTGGTCCTGGGTCGTTCGCTCAGCCGCCAGCAGCAGCAGCAGCAGCAGCAGCAGGGTGCGGCGGGGTGCTGCCGTGGGCGGGGGCGGGCGCGGGGGCGGGCGCGGTGGCGGGCGCGGGGGCGGGCGCGGGGGCGGGCGCGGTGGCGGGCGCGGGGGCGGGGGACCCGCTGACAGCCCATTTAGGACCACGACAGCTGCCCCGGCCCGGCCCGGCCCGTCGGCCGCGTTCGGTTCGCGGAAGGCAAGTCCCTCGGACGCATAATTCAGGCAAGATGAAATGTCGTGGCCGCTGGACATACTGCTGCGCTGGCCGCCGGCCGCTCCGCTCCGCTCCGCTCGGGCCGGGGAGGGGAGTCCACAAACATAAAAAGGAAATCTGTCACGAGAGGGGGAGCCGGTCGGTGGTCTGTGGGAACGCGCCCCCCCCCCTCCGCGCGCGCTGCCCCGCCTACTTGAGCCAGGATGATCCGAAAAGTTTTGCGATCGGCTGGAGCAGCTCCGCTTGCTGCCAGGGGAGGGGCGGTGTGCTTTATGGTGTAAAAATGGATGAGAACAGAGGGGGCCTAGCCTTCCACTATGAAAAATATGTGTGTAAGTTTATGCCTTTTTTCGTAATTTGTGATTTACAAATGGTGTTGTAAATTAACAATTGAAATCGTAAATTTACGACGCTTATTTGTGCTCGTCTAAGATTTACAAGTCGATACCGAGTGTCCTTAAAATTTTGTAATTTTACAATTTGATATCGTAGCTTTACGACATTTCTCATGGAAAATTTTCCCGTAACTCTTACGGATATTTCTTACAGTGTCTGGCTCCTTTGCGACTAGGGGGTGGGGGTGGCAAAGGTCTAGCCTATAAACAAACCCGCACACTCTGATGCGTGTTTAACGGCATGCGCAGCGCACCCGGTACAGAGTGACACAAGGACAGCGCTTGGTCCACCTCTTTCACCCTCCCGCACCCTCCGCTCTGGCGCGACCGAGGCGAGAGCCGGCCGGCGTCACTCCACTCACCTGCCGGAAGTTCTCCGAGGGCCAGGTCTCCTCGCAGTAGAAGCGGCCGTCCACGTCCTTGTGGTTCATGTACAGGCCGTACGGCAGCGTCACGAACACGGAGAACAGCCAGATGGACGAGATGATGACCACGCAGGTGGTCAGCTGCATCCGCGGCTGCAAGCACGAGGACGGGACAGGTGTGAGTGAGAGCCCGGCCCCTACGCGGGGATGTAACTAGCCAGGCCGCGTAGCGTCATTGGTATCGACACAGCTCACCACCAGGTGGGCAGTCGTTCAAATACCGCGTATTGATTTAAAAAAAAAAAAAAAAATCTGTGGACCAATTGTTCTTTTCAGCTTTACCGTCCCTGTGCCTTGATCAACTGCAAAAAAGCACAGCGACTGACTAAAAACCATGGAATCGACACTTCACTGGTAAAACAAATGTTTAAGTTTTATACATCATGGTGTTTAAGTTCCACTTCTATACATCAAATGGTGTATAGTGTCAACTATACATCACTACATATTTAACAACTATGCATTTCGTAGATGTTTAGATGTTAAACGTTTCGTGATGTTTAGAAGTATGCATTTGGACGAGGCTTTCCATGTCAAAGCATAGGGATGCGACGACATCCCAAGTGTTTAGTCAACTATACACTTGCTAAATGTTTAAGAACTATACACCAACTAATGTTTAGTTAGAACTGTGCATGACATAGTGTTTAAGTAGTATACATTAGGAGCTATGCATCAAGTGGTGTATAGAACTAAACATTTGTTTTACCAGTGTTGTCATAGCTCCAGGTGGGCAGGGGTTCGAATGCCGGTCACGTTTGCTTTATGTTTTTAGTCAGTCGCTGTGCTTTTTTGCAACTAAAGGTATCCGGGGGGATCATCTCAAAACCCCGACAGAGTTTAAAATGCGTCAACAAACAGTTTCAAAAACGACTTTTCGTGATCAATCTGCACACAAGACAATGTTTTTCCACGTGGTTAAGCTTCCTGTATGAAAACAGCCGGCCCGGGGCGGGGCGGGGCGGGGCGGGGCGGGGCGGGCGGAGGGGTGGGGTGGGGTGGCATGCTGGCGCCGCCGCCAGGGGCCGCCCATTAGCCATTCTATTACCCAAGCGCCGGCCGTGCGTGTGTGAGCAGGGGCTTTGGTGTGAGTGTGTCTGCGCCCACCCCCACCGCGCCCTGCCCCACCACGCCCCTCCTCGCCGCGCCCCGCCCCGCCCCGCCCAGTCGCGCCTCTCCCCTCCCTCCCCACCCCAAACGGTGGCGCCGAAATTATAATCCGCTGTCTATGAGCTCAAAACAATCACTACGATTTGCGGGGTGGTGGAGTGCTGCTCTTGTGTGTCGCTCTATTTTGTTTCGCCTTTTCTCTGTGCGATTATCTGCTGAAGTGAAACTGTTCGCGATATGAAACTGCATGGCACGCGCAAATCGATGAGCAATTCTACCCGACAATAAAAACGTGTAAAACGTGTAAAAACCTGTAAAAGCGCTACGATTGCGGGTAAAATCGCAAATGAAAATTAATGAAGCAAAATGATTTCGGTTAGGGATGTGTTTACAGCCGTGTCTCATTCGTCGCGTGCACGCGTCTGGTTCGATAGCGCGGCCGTAAGGGGTGGGGGTTAGTGGCATTAACTACACCACCACGCCCCGCCCCGCCACGCCACGCCCCACCCCACCACGCCACGCCCCGCCACTCTTACTAGGGCTGCTCATCACGACGGCCACATGACAAACACAAACACATCCGGGAGGCGATCAGGTCCTCGAACGTGGCGGGGCGGGGCGCTAATGAAGACAGACGGACTAGCATTACACTCACATGGAACGGGTAGATGATGACGAAGAAGCGGTCGATGGCGATGGAGGTGAGCGTGAGCGTGGAGATGTACACGCTCGTGCCCTGGGCGTAGGCGACCAGGTGGCACAGCACGCGCCCGAAGATCCACTGGCCCAGGAACGAGTAGAGTGGCGTGAAGGGCACCGCCAGGATGCACAGCAGGATGTCGGACAGCGCCAGGTTGGTGATGAAGAAGTTGGTGACGGTCTGCATGGCGCGGTTGCGGCCCACCACGTAGCAGACGAGCACGTTGCCGAACACGCCCAGCACGAAGATGGTGGTGTAGCAGATGAAGAAGAAGGCCTGCACGCCCGCGTCCTCGATGATGTCCATGTCGGGGTGGCGGCTCCAGTTGTAGTGCGAGTGGCCGTGCTGCAGCGCCAGCACTGTGGACGCGTTGCCCATGGCGGTGCCTGGCCCGGGGGGGCCCGGGGGACGCGGCAGCTGCTGGTACATGGGGCTCACCGTGGCGTTGGCCATCGGTCGAGCCCTGGGGAGCAGCGGGGACCCTGGGGGGGAGCTCGGGGGCGGGGAGGTCGCGGGTGACCCGGGCCACGCGAGGTATGTCTCTCACGGGGTAAGGCTAGACAGCCGTCTCCATGGACTTGGCCGGCGCGTTGCCGTTCGCGTCCTCATTCGGCGCGCTCTCACTGTCAGCCTCGACGGCGACCTCGGCGGGAGCGTTGGCCTCGGCCTCGGCCGCGCACTCGTCGGCCTGCTCCGGCTGCTCGCCGGAGGCGCTCGCGGCCTCGACCTCCTCGACGGCCGCGTGGGCCTCGTCCTCGACGGCCTCGTCCTCGGCGTGGCACTCGTCCTCGGCGGGCCGCGGCTCAACGATCACGTCCCTCTGCACGATGCTGTTGCCCGTGACGGAGCCGCGCCGCGAGTTGGAGCCGGTGGCGTCCTGAGCCTGCGCCCGCAGCGCCTGCACCCGCGGGGCCGCGACCTCGTCGCCGCCCACCTCCGTGGCCCCGGTGGCGCCGGCGTTCTCGTGCACCTCGCACTCCTCCGCGTCCTCTGCGTGCCTGCTGCTGCTGCCGCCGCCGCCGCGCCGCCGCGCCAGCTGCTCCGACACGCACAGGTCCACGTGGATCTTGAACCGCGAGAGGCGGAACGTCCGGCGGTAGATGGGCACCGTGTGGTTCTTGGGGTGCAACACGCTAAGCATCTTCCCCGCGTTGGCGCATGAGCGGAACACTGCAAAAAAAGCAGATGAACGAATGTCAGTGCCGTCAGAAGCAAACTTCAAAATTATTAACTACAATTTTTACTCTAGTGCGCGATTTTTTAGGTTAAAACTACAGTCAACCCTACTACCGCGACTTAATTTCCTTCGATTCTTAATAATTATTGTGGTCTCCATTTTAAATTTTGGAGATGTTGGTCGATGGAGTGTAGTTATTGGCTGAGCAAACTTTAACCTAACTTTAACTTAAACTGCGAAGCCTTTCATTTGGACACCCCGAGACCCATCTATCCCGCAGCAGAGAGGAGAAGAAATCGCACATGATGGTGTAGGCAACCTACAAAAGAAAAATGAGAACGTACAACGTAATTACGTTCATTGAAAAATCCTTGAAGATAGAAATTACTATGAAAAAACACAAAACGAAGAAATGCGACTCAGTTTTTTAGCCCGCCCTTCTTTATTATTAATATGATTCATAGGGACTGAACAGATAATCTTGTTTTCGTATTGTTGGCTACTATGACATTTCACAGGATGGTAGGGCCAGTCCGATATTTTTAAAAAATTTTCATCAAAAACCTAAGCCTAAAATAACTCCATTTCTATCTCGGAAGTGAAATTTTCAGCTCAGCCTTAAGCGGTAGCTTTACCTAGTAAGAATTCATGTGTAGATTGTGACTTTGTAAGTCATACGAAATTAATTCAGATTTTGGCGCGCTGCTGCACTCGGGCCGGGGAGCTTCCGGTCGCCGTGCGTGTTGTTGTAGTTTCGTAGTCGGCTACGACGGGAGTATACAGGCAGTACGTAAGTCTCCCTGCGCTGCGAGGAATTCATATATTGCTGCTATTACTATCGGTGTGTTTGGGAATTATTCGATACCCAATAATATTTCCAAAGCAAACCGACTTACTGTCGAATCGAATTCGTGCCCGGACCGGTCTACGGGACAGTGTCTTCGTGTGTTAGTTTTCGAGGTTATGGCAGTCACGGTGCTTCTTCCAGAGGTGAGTAGAAATGAAACATTGGTCGCGCACGACCACCACGACGGTATTTGATTTGTCGCAACTCTTGAAGGTTTTCCTCTCATGTACCGTGCGCTTCGGCGCAGGAAAAGGTGCGGAGATACGTAGGCCCTCCTCTCTGTTCAAACAGGCTCGAGCTGGGAGCACAAGTAATGTTTTATTTTACGCGAACGCACACATGGGTACGACTCTTTAAAAAAAATACGGTGTGCGTGACGCGGGCGATTAAACAGGCTGTCCTGTGGTTTGGGGGGGGGGGGGGGCATAACAAAGTATGTCTAGTTGAGGCGGAGCGGCGCTCGCTCCCCAACCCCATGCCTCTCCTCTGTTGGTCCCAGACGAGGAAGTCCCGCCCCGGCCCCGGGCCGGCGCGGCGCGGCGCGGGGGCTCTTCCGTCGTGGCGCCAAAACGGGGTAAAAAATGCGCCGCGTAGCGAGTTGGGCCTGTCGTGGAGCGTAGTGGGGGTGGAGATGGGGGTGGAGATGGGGGTAGAAGTGGGGCACACGGGACCGCTCAACCCATCCCCATCCCCTCTGCTGCCCCGTCTTGTGAGCGACGAGTCGCGGACGAGACGCCGCCGGTGTCGTCTAGCAAAGTCCGGTCCGTCCCCGGTCTGGACCCCGGCCTGCCCCCCACCTCCCCCCAGTCCCCCCGGCAGATGAAATCAAAGGCGCGCGCGACGTCGCGCGGCTATCGAACAGAGGGACGAAGAGACGCCGCACCCATTTTTCTTCGCAAAAAAAAAAAGAGTAGGGGGTGGGAGAGAAAATGGGTCGGGGGAAAGAGGTATGGGGGAGGACCTGAGGGAACCGACGGTGCGGGCGGGTGGGCAGGGCCGGGCCGGGCCGGGGTGATCTGTCGAGCGGAAACTGTGAGTTCTCAGGAGAGAAGGAAGTCGGAGCGGCCCCGCCAGGCCCCGCCCGGCCCCGGCCCGGCCCGGCCCCGGCCCGGCCCGGCAAGCTTGAGGAGAGGAGATCACGGTACCTAGGAGGTCGCTCCTCTCCTCCATTAGCGTTATTAACAATCAATTACTTGCCGCCCTTACCTTACCTTTACACGCCCCCGTGCGCTCTTCCGATTTCGTTCGCAGAGGAACGGAAAGTTTCCTGCCTCGTCTGCGCGGGGTAAGACAAATGTGGGCGCGTAGCGGAGCGCTCCGCTCGGGTCGGTATGGGCGGGGCGGAGCCGGGCGGACCTGGGGGAGTCACACTCACCGCAGCTCCGCGTTTTAATAACGGAATATTCCCGCGCCGGGCCGTGGGCGCCTCCGCGTACGCCCCCGCGTACGCCCCCGCGTACGCCCCCCCGTACGCCCCCGCCCCGCCCCCGCCCCGCCCCGCCCCGCCCCGCCCCGCCCCGCTGGAACTCCAGCCTGCCTATATCCCCGAGGACGTAATATATTGTGACGGTGGATACGGGGGGGAGCGCTGTGCTACGCTGTGCCAGCGATGCTGCCCGCTCTGCCCGGGCTGAGCATCCTGTTTTTATCCCCGCCGCGCCTTCGCTTCTGGTTTTCTTTGGTGGCCGTGCGGAAAGAGATTGGGTGCCGGCTGGTCACGTGGTCAGCCCGCTGCTTCCGCCCCGCCCCGAAAGTCGCATCCAATATCTCTTATGCCCTTTTTTTATAGCAAATTTATTTTTAGTCTCTTCGGCCCGCACGTGTCTGCACTTCTTCCTCCAGAGTCAGCGCGGGGGTAACCGTACGCACTCGGAAAAAACAAGCAGGAACAAAACTACCCCATCCCTTTGGCATTCCGATCCGCTCCGTTGATCGAAAACTCTTGTTCGAAAACGGCTCCTCACGACGGGCGGACACCGGCTGAACCCCTCGGACCTGAGCAGGTGCTTTCTCTCCCGCGACGCGCTGCCCAGACTCGCCCTTGTTCCTCTTCCTCCCGCTTCCCTTCGCCACCGTCGGTCCCCGTCTCCCCGTCCTTGCCGCCCCCGCCCCCGCCGTCCCCGCCCCCGCCACCAAGGTGGCCGAAGATTGGCTCTAAACAGGCCGTATACGTCAGGACGTCCCTTTACGACGGGGGCTCCGCACGCGCAAGGGCTCGGCCGGCTCAAGTGCCGTCTCCCGCCCGCCCCGCTCCGCCCCTCTCCTCCCCCCACCCTTGCCCTGCTGGTCGGACGGTACGGGATGGTACGGGCCCTAGTGGCTGACCTCAGCGGCCCGGCCCGGCCCGGCCCCACGCTGTTGCGTCTACACTCCGCCCGCACTCAACCAGTACCTCACGGTTTGCTTTCACTGGGATTCTCCTTCTCGTCGCGGTACACCATGCCGCTCACAATTTATTTCCGTCGCCCTGTGCCTGTGGTACTCACGCAGGTTGGTCCTCGGCGGGTTGTCGTTCTCGTCACGGTCTCCCTGGTCTTGCTCGCGGGAGGTTCGGCACCCCATCCACGCGCTGTATTGCGGCGGGCGGGCAGTCCGGCAGACCACCGGCCCGCGGGCAGGGCAGGGCGGGGCAGGGCAGGGCAGGGCAGGCCGCCGCCGGGTCCTCACATCCTGCCCCGAGCTGCCCGCCGTAGCCTGTCGCGTCCGCTGATGGCGTGCGCGTGCGTGCGGTACAACAGGTCCGGGAGGTTCGCGGCGTGCGGCACGGAGCGGTACGGCGCTAGCACATCGCGGATCGGATCGACCCGGCTCGGCTGTCCGCAGCTCTACGCGGCGCGGCTAGGCTCGGCTCGGACCGCGCTCGACTCGTACGCGCGGCGGGGCGGCGCTGGCGGGGGCGGCCGGGGATGCTCGCTCAGGGGTCGCAACCCTCTCGGCCGGCAACTTGACGCACACTGAGTCCTCGCGGAGCCGCTTCGCTCCTCGCAGTGCCGCGCCGCGCCGCGCCGCCCACTCCACCCCCTCGCCCCCGGGGGGCTGGGGGTGGGGGAGAGCCCACTGGTGTCGGCGCGGGACGGGGGCGGAGGTGGGGGCGGGGCTGGGGGCGGGCGCGCACGCTCAGACGAGCCGCGCTACAGGTCCGGTGGTGCGCGGCGCGGGCCGGGGCTGGGCCGCACAGGGCTGGGCCGCACAGGGCTTGGCCAGGTACAGTGGTGCTGGGCTGGGCTGGGAGCGCGGCTATCCCTCGCGCTACCGCGCTGTGCTGTCCAAATAGGCGAGGAATCGACGAGGTATTTTTAGAGGAATCAGAGTTTTGTCATAAAGTGGGGAGGGACAGAGATTCTTTGTATAGCCAAGCTCAGCTTCAAAACATAATAATAGTTGTAAGGTGTATGTGACGCAAAAATTTCTCAAGGAGAAAGACACTCTTTATTCATGCACAATAAATACAAACACACTTCCAGTCACTCACAATTTTCTAGAAAAAAAAATAAATACACAAAACAAATAACAATATTATGGCCACCACATACACACATGCCTCGCCTTAACGTAACAATTCTATACACAAAATAAATATTGGTCAATTTACAATTTTTTGCGGCCTTATTATTATTACTGATGCTATTACATGAGAACTGTTTCTCAGTTACCAGAAGATAATTATTGCACTGTACGTCTAGAAATAGAAAAGAAAGCTTTATCTTTGAAAAGATTGTATAGTTATATTCGTAACTTCTTTTTGGCGATTAACTTTGCTCTTTTTTCATTGAAACATTAAAACCTTAACAATGTGTATGGATATTGTAAATAAGAATATGACTTGATACCAGAACTATGCCTTTAAGACTCAAGAAAGGCATTTTTTTCTTACCATTTAAATTGCTTTCTACATTAAAAATTAAATAACTACTAAGTTGACTACTTGTGAGCGAAAAATATAAAATAACCCCCGAAAAGTTTTAAGAGTATTGTTCATGTTCACAGAGATTTACTGGCGTACAATTCTATACCTATTTTTATTTGTGTGCATTTCATTTTCAAATTCTATTTTTAAAGTTATTCTATTTTCCTGAGTCATATCCATTAATATTAAAAAGACACCATATGTTCTCAGATTCCTTCCAATTGACATTTGTAATGCAACTTCAGATCCCAGTCTTCAGAAAAAAAATCAACTAGTGTTTCCTGGGCTTATACTGGAAAACCTCACTAGATAAATTGCAATCCCAAGTAGCACAAGTTGCTTGCCCCGAACGTTGACACAGTGTTGGCAAACCCGGAAAAAAGAAGAAAAAACATATGAGGTCTCAATGATTTTTGTCCCAGTCCGAAGTCCGTGGGCAGTCATAGGGTAATAGGTTGCTGACGAACTCCGAACTGGCTGGGGAAAGACAACAACTGTCGAAACGTTCGTAGAAACTATAGAGGCGTGGTGTCACGCTGCTTGGGACATCCCCCCCCCTCCCCTCCCTTCCCCTTCCTCCTCCCTCAGAGCTCAGTGTTGACGGTGCACGCCGGGTACAGCAGCAGGCAGTCCTTGGCGTTCTGCCCGTCCCGGGCGGCCTGCACGTAGCGGTAGAACCTCACCACGGCCGAGTTGAGTGACGTCGGCTTCTGCAGTTCGCTCGGGTCTCTGAAAAATAAAATGCAAATTTTTGATGTAGCAACTAACTTATTGTTTGTTCCCGCGTAACTCTGCTAAGAGGACAGCATAGTGCAAGCCCCACCCCCACCCGAGGGGTCCTTCACTCCGTTTAGTCATGTACAAACGTAAATTTCATCACTTTTTTCGTCACTTTCAGTCATTTTAGTCATTTTCAGTCACTTTTCGTCACCCAACCTTTTTTTTAGTTTCAGTCATTTTCAAGTCATTTTTAGTCAGTTTCAGTCAATTTTAATCATTTGTAGTCACTTTTCGTCACTTTTTGTCACTTTTCATCATATTAAGTCACTTTTCGTCATTTTTTTGTCAATTTTAGTAATTTTATTTTAAGTTGTTTTTGTCCTTTTCAGTCAATTTCAGTCATTTTTTAGTCATTGACTTATTTTTAATCTTTAGTCATGTACACGAAAAATCGAAGTGAAGGACCCCTCGCCCCCACCCCGCTGCTTTATGATGGCTTTATCGCGCCACTATCAGGCGCCCCCACCGCGCTCCCCCGGCCTGCACGCCCCTCTGGTCCAGCTGCTCTCGCTGTTGTCTGGACATTTGTGGCCCAATCGATCGTGATTTTTATTTCCCGTGTAAATAACACGGCCGACGTATAAAACCCACCGATCAGCGCCCGTCGCTGTGGCCGAGCGCCTGTGGACCGAGGGGTAGGCAGACCCGCCACACATGCGTGCACGACGGGTGGCCTACGCAGTCGCTACTCGCGGCGTTAGCCTGCCGGACGCAGGCTAGGCAGACCCGCCAGGCCGGGCGGCCAGTCTTCCACATTTCTTTTTTTTGTTTTTCTTTTCTTGGTATTGGCGCGGAAGTTGGCTTGTCTTATCGCTTCTCGGGCCGCATGCCGTCCCGGCCAACGGCCCCTTGACGACTCCTTCAGTTCAACCCCTTCCGGCAACAGGTCACCCCCCGCCTGTGCTCCCCCCCCCCCCCCCGCCAAACTCCAGCCCATGCCCCGCCCCTTTAACAGCCCCCTTTTCTCCCCCCCTCCCACCCCCCTCCTCTCCCATCTTAAATGTCACCACTTCATTCGGACAGCCCTGGATCAAGCTCGATGGCCTCCCTCCCTCCCCGCCCCCCGCGCCAAACCCTCCCCGCTGTGTGCACCCCTCCCTCCACGCACCCTCCCCATCACCCCTCGCCTATTCCTTCCGACCTTTTCTCGTACATTGGCCGCGTCGGAAACTCTCGTAAAATTCCGGCCCAGCTTGGCCCGGCGCGCGTGCGTGGCGTGCTATTACCGCGGCGTTCACTCGATTTCATGCGAATATGCAGTAACCGGTCCCTTGCAAAATAAATTTCACCGTTGTTCTGCGGATGTGCGCGCAGTGCTCGCGGTGTCTGCGCTGACGCCTGTTCTGTTGTACTGCCATGGTACTTCGCGGCCTACATGGTTTACGATGTCGTCCAGGTCCCGGTGGGCCGCCGGGGCGGGGCGGGGCGTGTGCCTGGACCCAAAGTAGGACCGCAGGGACGCGACGTGTCATGCCCCAGCCACTCACCGGACCCTGATCCAGGTCAGCCGCGCCCCGCCCCGCCCCGCCCCACCCCACCCCACCCCGCCACACACCGGAGTGTTCCGGGAGGCGACAGCTGCGAGCAGCCGTTCTAATCGGGCGGGCGCGCGCGCCGCTCCGGGTATCCTCCGGCCGGCAGCTGCAGCGGTCATCAGACTGTGTGCGCACAGCTCGATGGGTCGCTATGGACCCGGACGCGCCGCGGCAGCAGCCGCCTGGAGCGGAGCCCGGAGCTGGCACGAAACCTCACACTGAACATTCACGAATATTGCGAATCATTATTGTTCCGCGCGGCCAAGAAAATGAACTAATCCAGCGATACCGATCGCTCCGCTCAGCACTTGCTCAGCACTTGCTCAGCACTTGCTCAGCACACCCGCTCAGGCTCAGCACCCGCTCAGCACCCGCTCAGCACCCGCTCAGCACCGGCTCAGCACCCGCTCAGCACCCGCTCAGCACCGGCTCAGCATCCCCTCAGCACCCGCTTAGCACCGGCTCAGCACCCGCCTCCGTGCGCATGCTGGTGGGGCGCGAGCTGTCGGCTGCGGGAGCTGCCCGGCCCGGGCGCACCGCCTCGCCTCGCCGGGTTATCGACCATGACGCGGCACTTTGCGCGACCTGAGTGGACCGTCAGGTGCGAGTAGCATCAGCCGTACCCCGCCCCGCCCCGCCCCGCCCCGCCCCGCCCCGCCCCACCCCGCCCCACCCCACCCCGCCCCACCCCGCCGCGCCGCGCCCCGCCGCGCCACGCCCGCCATCCCACGTGAATATACGTCGTTGTTAGAAAGGGGATTGAAAGCCGAGTGCAAGAACGACAAGTAGTACCATTTCCAGCTAAGGTGCTGCCCTGCCCGTCCCGTACCGTCAGCAGATCCGCCCGCCCGCCACTCGCAGAGTCACTCGCGCTTTACCAGTATACAGTCGGCATACATCTGTATATTCCCTGACTTATTTTCAGCAGTGTATCAACATAGCCGTGGGCGGTGGGGCAGGCCTAGCCCGAGCGGACGGGGCGGGGCGTGGCGGGGCGGCCGACCATGGCACTAGAGACTATGGGCTGGAAAATCGAAAGAGCTTCGCTGTCAGCTGAGCGCCGCTCGGCGGGAAAACAAGTAGCGGCGAGTAGCGCGAGTGAGCGGCGCACATCGACCCGCTCCGCTCTGCCCCGCCCCGCCCCACCCCACCCCGCCCCGCCACGCCACGCCCCGCCACGCCCCGCCCGCGCTCAGGGCGCGCGCATTCCCACGCTCGTGGCGCCGCCGCCGCGCCGCGCCGCCAGGATTCGGTAGAAATTGCGTGCGTAAAGATGTTTATGGGAGGCTCTTTTTCTTGGGACTCGAGATTCTCTTTTTCCTCTTCTTGGTCGATATCAATAAACGTTTCGGGCGTACACCCCGCCACGCCCCGCCACGCCACGCCCCGCCACGCCCCGCCACGCCCCGCCACGCCCCGCCACCGCAGGATGGAGTCACGTGCTCGGCCCCCGTCTGCTTGAGCAGGCAGGCGCTCTGCTCTATCCTGTCTTCGGTGTGACGCGGCGGATAAAGGTGGGGAGGGGGGTGAGGGGACTTTATCCGGCGTGTGATTTTGGCGGTGCGGCATTGAGGCCCGGAGGCCCGGGGCGGGGCGGGGCGGGGCGGGGCGGGGCGGGGCGGGGCGGAGCGTGGTTGGCAGCTCTGGAGAAGAGGATGTCTTATCCGGCGTATGGAAGGAGGGCGCCGCGTCGCGGTATAATCGTGCTATGGGCGGGCATGGCAGCAGTTTCCCCCACCCCTCACGACTCTAGTGATTTATATTGTTTCCTTTGTTTGTTTTGCATCCTCCCCTTTCGAACGAATCATAGGGTTATAAGTATCGCACTGAGTAATTTTTTTTTCCTCGTCGGTTTGCCTATTCTGGACGGCCAGCCTTTACACTCTAAATGACTAAGGACATTTTTGTAACTAGTTCTGAACGTTTTTTACGTCACTAACCTAGATACAATTTTGACCTGCCGTTAGTTACGATTTAATTGCAACTGTACTGACACAATATTGTATCTTATTTAGTGACGTACAAAAACGTTCAGAGCTAGTTACAAAAATGTCCATAGTCATTTAGAGTGTACATATTATTCCGGGGGATTCATGAAAATTTATCTTTAGGGCGCTTTTACTGATTTTCTGCAGGCTTTAACTCTGTAATGCGTTCGAAAGCGCGGGTGCGGGCGCGGATCCCAACGTTTGGGCTGCTTGTGTTTCTCTCCAAATTACCGAGCACTCTCTCTGTGAATTGGCCCCCCTGCCCTGCCGGCCGTCCTGACACCTGCACGATCAGGATCCACCTCCGCCTGGCGCGTATGAGGCGTGGGTGCGGCCCAGCGCGCTGGGACTTTCACTCGAGCGCTGCTGCGCGCCCCACCCCGCCCCGCCCTGCCCCGCCCCGCCCCGCCACCTAAGTTGTTCGTTTGTTTTTGGATGCTCACTCGTCCTGCGGCTCACCCGACTCAACCACGCCACAGTATGCGGACTTATTGCAGTCTCGCGGTTTCCTCGCGGAGGACCCTCTCCTCCTCCTCCCGTCCTCCTCCTCCTCCTCCTCCTCCTCCTTCTCCTCCTCCTCCTCCTCCTCCTCCGGGGAGCGGCCCGGAGGGTTTGTTTGAGAAGAATGTGTACTAGTTCCTGGCCAAAACAAGGCCCTCCCGTGGCCTTCTACTGCGCGGGCCGCAGGGCTTTTGCCTCCCCTACATCGGGCGAGCCCTCGACGGCAAGATTCCGCAGAGAAGGCCCCCCCCCCCGCCCCCCTCGTGCTGGGCGGCATAGGGGCGCCGGGAGGAGGGGCGCTGTTTGCTCGAATCACGTTGGTATAAATACAAGCGAGGAGGGCTCTGTCCACTTCCGCCGGAGGGAGGGGGCGCCCCCCCCCCTTTCCTCCCGCTGCCGCCACGCCGACACAGCATGTCAAACTGTTTCCTATATAACCATAACCACCATGGGACCCTGGTCCCCGGCGCGACGCGACGCGGCTCGATGGCTTCTCCGCGCTGTGGGCTCTGTGGACTTTAAGTCCCACAAGTCCCATGGCCCAGACCGAACGGCAAGCCTTATCCGAGTAATTCTTTAAGCTTGACAACATTTCTTAAATTCGCTAAAATTGTCATGCGCTTGAACAACACCAACAACAACAACGACAACAACAACAACAACAACAACAACAACAACAACAACAAACAAAAAAAAAAAAAAAAAAAGAGAGAAGAGAAAAAAAAAGAAGAAAAAAATCGAAATATTTGGTTTGCTGAGAGCAGTGGCTGTATGACGTGACGTCACGTGACTCACCTGCTGAGCTCGGCCGAGATGAGGTTGGAGTGCGGCGCGAAGCGCGCGGGCTTCTTGTACATGGAGCAGACGAGGCGCTCGCGGCACGCCTCCTCGTTGAAGCCCAGCTGCACGAACACGCCGTCCATGCGCTGCAGCAGCGGGCTGTAGAACGCGTCGTACGCCACCTCCACCGTGGGCCCCACGATGGCGCCCAGGCCGTTGGACTCGTCGCCGAGGCTCGGGGCGCGCGCGGGGCTGCTCGACGTGGTCGGCGCGTCCACCTGCACAGGGCAACGGGATCGAGTCAAAGTCCATCACTTTCGAAAGTCTATTTTTGTTCTCGAGATCAAGTGGCGTATTACAATTGTGTGATTTTACAATATGAGATAATCGTAGCCTTACGACATTTCTGGTGGCAAAATTTTCCCGTAACCCATGCAAACATTTCTCACAGTGGTAGTTGACTCGATCTAAACTTTGTCAAAGCACTACTTGAATAAGGCTGTCTGATGGAGGTATACGGCGCGGCGCGGCGCGGCGGGGGCCCGGCCCGGTGGGCCCACACACCCTCCTGGTTGAGATGAGTCTGTGGGTCACGTGGTGTACAAACATCCAGCAGTCACAGCGGGGGCGGGGCGGGGCGGGGCGGGGCGGGGCGGGGCGGGGCGGGGCGGGGGCGGGATGGCCGAAGCGACCCTGCCCTGCCTCCCCTGCCAAGCTATACGGACGGCGGCCCGCGTGGCTCGCCCGGCTCCACGAGGAGGAATCCCATTATTCACCCAACTTCGATGAGGAGGGAATCATCCTAGGGTCGCTCTCCTCTCTCCTCTCTCCTCTCTCCTCTCTCCTCTCTCCTCTCTCCTCTCCTCTCCTCTCCTCTCTCCTCTCTCCTCTCTCCTCTCTCCTCTCTCCTCTCTCCTCTCTCCTCTCCTCTCTCCTCTCTCCTCTCCTCTCCTAACCAGGCGAGGCGCCAGTGCACGGGCCCGGGCCGGGCCGCGGGGCCTATCGGCATCCTCTCGTCGCCCCCAGAACACGTCTCCCCGTCCGCACCACGCTCGAAAGCTCGTGGGCTAGGATAGAAAAAATCTATCCACTCAGTTCGCTAAGCTTCGTTGTATACACACAATTTGGCGCGATCTCCATCTCCTTCCCGGAACTGGAGAGTCCCCGCCACCCCCGGCGGGGCGCCCCGCCCGGCCCGGCCCCGTGGCCCCGCCCGCCCCGCTGTACGAGCCTTAAAACTCATTTTCCCGCCAGTGCTTCTGACAGCCTATATTACATTTGAATAGCAACCCTCCCTCCATCCAACCCCTCTGACGACCTTCCGGTCCAGGGTGGGGTATACCCCGCCCCGTCCCGCCCCACGCGGGTGAAGCTAAACTTGGGCGATCACGGAGCCCCGCGTCGCCACACCCCGCCCCACCCCGCCCCGCCCCGCCCCACTCCTGCGCGCCCCGCCCCGCGGGCTGCAGAGTCGCGACGCCACGGGCCGAAAACTCCAAGTTAAATAGAACTTATGCAGATTGGGATGTTAGAAAGAGCGCGATGAGTGAAGGTCGAGGAGGCTTAGGGGACAGGACAGAGGTGCAGGGTAGGGGCGGGTCGCTCCCCAGCTCCACCGGCCCGCGGGCCGTGTCCAACGCAAATGAAGGTCCTGGCCGCCCCGCCCCGCCCCGCCCCGCCGCGCCCCGCACTGTTGCTTCAAGGCCTGGGGGGGCGGGGGTGTAAAAGGGGGTGGGATTAAATTCGGCCACCGCTAGAAGGATAGCGTTTGGATTTGAGTTGCAAATGCAACGGTGGGTGGGGGGTGGACCGGGCTGGCCTGCGGAGCGCCATATCGAGTTGTGTAGTCACCCCCTCCCTGACGGCGTAGGGCGGCCCGGAGTCCGGGCTCTGCTGAGAAAACCATCTCACGATTTGTGAACTATGGAAGACACATAAGTCTCACGGATCATAAATTTCTTCATTAAAAGTAAGTGAATGCGTGTGCTGCATTTTCACGAGAAATTAAATTAATTTTAGAATGAGCATTTCAGTGTCCGGAAGGAATAGGTTAGGTGATCCATGGGAGGTGGTGTAAGTACTTACCCCTTGCTTCCTCTTGGAGCCCGCCGCGCCGCCCCCGCCGCCCCCGCCGCCCCCGCCGCCCCCGCCGCCGGCCGGGGTGTGGCGGTACACGCGCTGGTCGTCCCAGCCGGGGGCGGCGCCCAGGCCGTGGTTCAGCCCCCAGCCCGCGAGCAGGTCGCTGCTCTGCTGGTTGCCCGGCAGCACCCCGAGGTTCTCGTTACGGTTGTGCGCCGGGTACTCGTAGCCCGGGCCCGGGCCGCTGGGCCCGCCGCCCGTGTACTCGCCGAAGGGGTTGTCGTCCAGGCCGCCCCCGCCCCCGCCGGGGCCCGAGGGCGGCGCGCCGTACACCGGGCCCGAGGGCGGCGGCCCGTAGGACGAGTGGGGTCCGGGGCCGGGGCCGGGGCCGCCGGAGGAGTACGGCGGCGGCGACCCGGAGTACACGTCGCCGTGGTGCGGGGGCGAGGCCACCGGCACCGGCTGCGGCACGGGCACCGGGATCACGTGGTGGTGGTGCGCGATCTGCGGGCAGAGCAAAGGAGCATGGCGTCAGTGCTGCCAGGTAAGTACACTGTTAATTTGGGGTGCTCAGAAATTGTACGCCAAGGCGTGCAGTGATCGTACGCCAGAGGCGTACACCACGCAAAACTGTACGCCTGGCGTACGATGACAGCACACCCTGGGCGTACAGTGACAGCACACCCTCATCACTCTTAAAACCTTACGGTGATTTTCACTGTAAGCTACGGTGAACCCTGCAGTACTGTAGCTTACGGTGAATTTTCACCGTAAGCTACGGTGAATTTTCACCGTAAGCTACGGTGAATGTCACTGTAAGCTACGGTGAATCAAGGTGCATCACCGTAGCTTACAGTGATATTCACCGTAGCTTACGGTGAAAATTCACCGTAAGTTACAGTGCTGCAGGGTTCACCGTAGCTTACAGTGAAAATCACTGTAAGCTTTTATTAGTGATCAGACAATGGCACAGGCGAACGCCAAGGGTGTGCTGTCATCGTACGCCAGGGGTGCAGTTTTGCGTGGTGTGCGCCTCTGGCGTACGATCACTGTTCGCCCTCGCGTACAATTTCTGAGCACCCTAAATTAACAGTGTGGGTGAATACATCTATGCGAAGCAGACGGGTGTCTCTCTCTGCGCGTACTACAGGCACACATGAGACCACCTATTGCCTAGTAGGCAGGCGGAGACAGCCGTCTGCCTCACACAGATGTATTCGTGGGAATTTTCATCTGGCAACACTGCACGGTGTAAACAGCAGCGCAAAAGCGTACCGCTCCTCAACAGGAGAAACGCGGAGCCCTCAAGGCAAAGGAGAAGTGTGTGTGTGTGTGTGTGTGTGTGGTCATGTGTGTGTGTGTAGGGGGAGGGGGGGAATCAGAAAAAATCTGATGGGAGGCACCGTGCGCATCTTCCGAAACAGCGCAATACTCGCTTTTAATCACACTCTCCCCGTGATTGGGTTCACGTCCACGTCCCAGTTCCGCGTGGGTTTCGGCTGCGCGTCCCCCCCCCCCTCCTCCCTGTTGGGCCTCTCACTAGTGCAGACCCACCGTGCGGCGCGCAGGCCTGGCCGCCGAGCAGGCACGGCGCCGCAGCGCTGTCAGGCGCCGCAAAGAAGTGCCTCTCTGGGGACCCCTCGGCGGGACCCCTGTGAGGGCCCCGCGGGGGTGTTGGGGGCGAGGGCAGAGACGTGAACGCAAATTGACAAACAGCACCTTCAGGTCGTGCACCACGTCCGTGTTGGTTTTTCTTTATGTGGAAAAAAATAAAACTTGAAAAGTCCTCTTGGAGCGCGCATTGAGAGACGTGGCCAACTTGGCAAAGTACCTCATTTGCTTCTGTTGTATTTTTTTTTCGAGTCGTTTATAGCATCTGGCCCGCTCCTAGGATCTCAGGGGAACCCTTGTCAGCCGTAGCGTCGGCCCCCTCCTGCCCCGCCCCGCCCTGCCCCGCTCACCTTGTGGTGGTGGTGATGGTACTTGGCGTAGTTGGCGTGGTAGTAGGAGCACAGCTTGAACAGGTGTGACAGCGCCGGGAACAGGAACAGCAGCACCTTGAGCAGGAGCTTCTTGGCGGTGCCCACGCCCAGCAGCAGCGGCAGCAGGAACATGAGCTTGATCTTGACCATCTTGATGATGAGCAGCAGCGCGAAGAAGCTCGTCATCAGCTTCTTCTTGAAGAGTTTCTCTGCGACGGGCAAAGAGAAGAGGCGGCCGTGAGTGGTCGTGTTGCAGGTCAAACAGGGCTGTGGGTATTGCACTAGAAGAGTTTGAGTTTGGGAGGTTTAAACGCTAAAGGACCCAGTCGCACAGATTTGCGAGTTTATTTCTGCGGCTTCCCTGTCCTCACGCGGACCCACACTTTCGCTCTGCCTCCTCTCTCGTGCGCAGCTTGGGCTCAACCGCGCGTCGCCGTTGGTTAAGGGTTAGGAGCCGCCCCCAGGGGAAGTATGCGGGGGGAGGGGGAGGGGGAGGGGGGCTGGGCCTCAGCTGGGCTTGCTTCCGACCCCGACCGACTGAGTTGGATTTGTCTTTCCTTCGTGTCCCAACAAAACGTCTGCCCCTTCTCCCTCTCTCACTGCGGGAAAGAACAGTTGAAATAACGGCAATAATCCGAACCTCTCAATGCGCCACGATTTTTTTTTTTTCGGGAGCCCCACCCGCGGCTCGCCCTGATCCATCCCTCTTTTTTTTTTTCTTTTTTTTGTCCCTTTACTGATGAACACCAGTCCGGCCTGCGGCCTGCGGCCACCATTCACTGTTAAAAATTTCTACGGAAATTTTGACGGTTTTGCCTGGAAATTTTTTAGCCGGTGTGAACCGTTTTTCAGATATACAGTTCGACCGTACCAATCGATTTACGGACCTTACCGTACTTCTAAAATACGGTGCAACCCGTACCTCAGAACCCCGTATTCTCCATATTTTTGCTACTACCGCACTTTTTATTGAAAGTTTTTACGGGACTCTCCGTACTCAAACAGGTACGGAAGCGGCCGTAATTTACAACTACGGTTTTTGACGTATTTTGGAGGCACGGACCACTCCGTAAAAAAAAATACTACAGTGCTCTCCATTACCATGTCCGTAATATGTTACGGAAACTTTAACAGTGTTGATAAAAGCACACCTTTTCACTCACACTCCTCATCATTCACCAACTCGCCAGAAATACTTTGTCCGTTAACTCATTCATTCACAAAGTTCGGTTTACAAAGTATCTCGCATTCATTTATTTTAATTGTTTTTAAAAATAGCTCTTAGTACAAAATGTCAGTTGGGTTTCTCGCAGTGTGAGCGGGTCACAGTATGGTGCATCGCACAGGCACGCCCCACTGATACGGCAAGGTGGGGCCGAACTCTCCTCTCCTCTCCTCTCCTCTCCTCTCCTCTCCTCTCCTCTCCTCTCCTCTCCTCTCCTCTCTTCTCCTCTCCTCTCCTCTCCTCTCCCCTCCTCTCCTCTCCTCTCCTCTCCTCTCCTCTCCTCTCCTCTCATCTCCGGTGCGACGCTGTGCAGCTGTGTGGTGGACAGCGCGGCGATCAGTACCGTCTGCCTCCCTCCCTCCCTCTCCCTCCCCCTCCCTCTCCCTTCCCCTCTCCCTTTCTCTCCCTCCCTCTCCCTCCCTCTCCCTCCTCTCTCCCTTCCCTCTCTCCCTCCCTCTCCCTCCCTCTCCAACGCACACGCGCGACCCCCGCCTACATTTTGCTCTGCGAGTTCATTAATGCGTGTATGGGCGCCAGCGAGCGCTCGGTGTGCAAAGAGAGCAAGAGAGAGCGCGCGCCTTCCGTTCTCCTCTCCAAGCGAGAGAGAGAGAGAGAGAGAGAGAGAGAGAGAGAGAGAGAGAGAGAGCGAGAGAGGGCGTAGCGTAGGTGACAGAAGAGGGTGAGCGAGAGAGAGCGAGAGGCGTTGGCGTCACGCCGCGTTACCAAGCGTTACCTCGCCCGGCCCGGCCCGGCCCGGCCCGGCCCCGCTCGGTCCATCAAGGTGGATAGAGTTGCCAGCTCCCCGTCACGTCGCGTCCCGTCGCGTCGCGCCTTTGGCGTACGGTGGTCAGTGCCGGCCGGTCCGGGCGGTCCGGGGCGACACACGTCGTTACACACACACCTTGCAGACGGCGGAAAGCAACGCGAGTTACTGTTAGTCTAGCGTGGTGTCGGACCCCTGCCAACCCGAGGGTAGGCCACCCGCTCGGTGGAGCTGCACCAGCGTTGCCTAACGCACAGGCGCCCCCTCACTTTTTTCAGCTTTCAGGGCACATATTTTCTCCCCGACAAGCGTTCTTTGCCTTGTAAAACACTACGCTTTAGGTCACAAACACCGGCGCTGCATCCATGTCCATATGTCGATGTCAAAAAATTTCATTCTCTCTCTCTCTCTCTCTCTCTCTCTCTCTCTCTCTCTCTCTCTCTCTCTCTCTCTCTCTCTCTCTCTCTCTCGCTTTCTGGCGCCCATTATAAATTTTTACCCCTTCATAAAACTATGAGACTAAACTCCCGTAACGCGGTTTCATTGCTCGCGATGGGCGGCAGGGGGAGCCGAGTCGTGCGCCGGGCCGGCGATATCTCGAGAATACGACCCGCGCGCTCACTGATGAGAAACGGCCCTCCGCTCGACGCGCGAATGGATCGCGGAACTATCGCTGTGGGCGGGGCGCGGCGGGGCGGGGCGGGGCGGGGCGGGGCGGGTCGGGGCGCGGCGGGGCGTGGCGGGGCGTGGCGGACGATGGGGTGCTAAGTACGGACAGCCAGCGCGGCGGCGGCGTCTTATTCGAGGGGAAGATTGGAATCAGGAGAGGCAGCCGGAGGGGGTGAGAACAGGTGGGCAATGCGGGTGGGCAGTGGCAGGGGCGGCAGGGGCGTAGGGGAGGGGGCGGGAGGGAGGGGAAACTTTGTCGATGAAGGGAACAGCAGGGCTGGGCCCGGGACGCTTCTCCGAACTGCAGCCGATTGAACCGAACACCAACCCAAACCACCACCTCGCCCCACCCCGCCCTGCCCCGCCCCGCCCTACCGCCATGTTCTGGCCCTACACCACCAAATAATCCTATTGTCCGCATTGTCCCTCGACCCCCACCCTCCTTCATCCCCTGGCGCGCGGGGGGAGGGGTGGAGGGGGAAGGGGCACAATATAGTGGATATTGCCCCGGTTCGTCCGCAAATCATCGGACTGCAAGGTGCTCCACGCTAGCTACGCCCGCACCGTGCCCCCGCGGCTCTTGGCGAAATCGATTCGCAGTCAGGTTTATGTGTGCTGCTGTAGCGAGGCGGGGCGGGGTGGGGCGGGGCGGGGCGGGGCGGGGCGGGGCGGGGCGGGGCGGGGCGGGTGCGCTCGCAGTTCAGCCTGTAAAGCTGGAGATGATGATGATGGCCATGACGGCGATGCAGCCCCACAGTCCCGGGCGCGCGATCGCGATACGCAGAGCCAGGGCGGCCCCGGGCTTATGGCGGCGGCATGGGCGGATGCAGGTTTATTCACTCCCTGCAGCTGGAACTATCCGTGCACCAAAGTACTGCGCTGGTTTTGTGTTGTTTTTTTTCACTTTTGTCGCACCGTGTACACCCGGTCTGTGCATTACACGTCGTGTAATTACCGAAAAATGGTTGCTCTGGAACAGTATAGAATTTTGGGTGCAATACGCGCTGCGCTCTACCCACCCGTAAGGCGCCATGGTCCTTAGGGAATAGGGCAGACCCCCAACTCGCGCAACACTGTTACACCATGAGAGGAGGGCGAGTGATGAAACCGAGTGATAACTGTAGATTGAAGTCTCTAGATTCGAGCCCACTTGTCAGAAATTCGGTAGGCCTTCATTTGTGGCTTCCAGCTGGTCCCCTAAATGGCAGGTCACGCTACCGGGCGGGTCCTGCTTCTTCTCCAGGGCGCCCTCCTCTCATGGTTACATGTTCTCTGAGATGCTCTGAGACACCCGCTCCCTGTGTTGTGGCGCGGCGCGCAAAACGACCTCAAAGGGAGGGGGAGGGGGGGGGGGAGGGGGGCTGTTGAGCGCGGCGCAGCCCCGCCTCGCCCCGATCTCATTCACCGCCATACCTTGGAAGTCACCCCGCCGCGCCGCGCAGCGCCGATAAACCACCCGAGTCCTATAATATGCAGAGGGAGGCACAGTATATCTAGTTGACAACTAAACCCATGCCGAAACTCATCGACTCTGACGTTGAAGCCCGTATCCCGGTAAAACGGGGAATCCCGGGGGGCCGGGCCAGGACACCTGTGCTTCTTCCTCCAGCTGGGAAACCTGTCCCGCCCGGCTAATGCCTGCCCCGCCCCGCCCCGCCCCGCTGTGATGTCGCGGATCGGCGGGGCGGGGCGGGGACTTCGACCCACATCCTGCTGAATGCTGGCGGGCGGCACGCTGTGCTGTGTCCAGAACCGCTCACTGGATTTGGAGGAGCCACACGGCTTCTCGCCCTCCTTTATAGTATAGTCTTCCTCAGTAATGTGTTATTCTGTTTCATTTTTTTTTTATTATTAAAGGCATGGATAGTATACTATCCACAACATACCGGGTGTCCCAGAGAACACAGGGCAGTCAGTTGGGTTGCCTACGCACTGGCCGCAGGCGCTCTAGGGCGAGGGGGGGAGTGGGTTTGGTGGTAGGAGGCACCCGGCCGCTAGAGTCTCAGAGGAGGGGAGTAGTGTGACGGCCACCCGAGCAGGTTTGGGGTCGTAGGCACTAGGGTGGTCCTGGAGCGCACCCCACGGAGCCGCGACGTGCACCGCGCCAGAGGCGAGGGCCCTCCGCGAGATCACGCAGCCCCCGCGGCCAACCCCGCGATGCGCGGCTCATCCGTGGGGGATGAGCGACCTCGCGCAAGACTCGCGTCTCTCGCGGGGCAGGTCGCGCATCCACCTCGGAGGACCCTCGACGCCGCGAGGGGCACGTCGCGGCTCCGTGGGGTGCGCTCCAGGACCACCCTAGTGACTACGCCCCCCAAACCTGCTCGGGTGGCCGTCACACTACTCCCCTCCTCTGAGACTCTAGCGGCCGGGTGCCTCCTACCACCACACCCACTCCCCCCCTCGCCCTAGAGCGCCTGCGGCCAGTGCGTAGGCAACCCAACTGACTGCCCTGTGTTCTCTGGGACACCCGGTATTATGGAACGTGTCATAAGCCGCTCGTCATGTTCACATCAGGCTGGGATGGCCAGGGGTGCTGGCAGCTAACACGAGCTATAAGACAGGGCCAGACCAGACTGAGTCTGTGCCCCTCTTGGCGCCGCATGACCTTGAACTGTAGAAAGTTTTTCTCTATTTCTTGGGGTTTTTGTTCTAAGAAATAGAATATGTTTCGGTCGAGTGCGTCCCTCAATGGCGTCCCTCCCCTTGCCTCTGACGGTCCATTTCATATTTAATTAGGGCTCCGCCATGTTTCGGTAATAATTTCCTCGGAATGAAAGCGCGGCGCAGCAGCGGAGGAGAGGAGGGTCCGCGCGGCCGAGGTCGTTCACTCGTGTTCGCCCCGCCCCGCCCCGCCCCGCCCCGCCCCGCCCCGCCCCGCCCCGCCCCGCCCCGCCCCGCCCCGCCCCGCCCGCGCACCAACCCTCGCCCGCCGCCCGCCCCGCCCCGCCCCGCCCCGGTGACGCAGTCCGCAAAATATAATGACGATACGGGGTTAGGGGGGGGGGGGTATGAGTCCTGGACCGGCTGCTGCTCCGCCCGGCCCGGCCCAGCCCGGCCCGCCGGCCGCCAGCCTGGCCCACTTGAGCGGCTCCATCCAGGCCCTCCAGGCCAGGCCGGCCGCTCCGTGCAACGGGCCAAAAGTGTGGATATCTGGATCAGTCGACTTAATGTGTGTGCCTCTGGCGGTCTCCTCCAGGGGAGCGGGGTGGGGCGGGGCCGGGCGGGGCAGGGGGGGGGGGACCAGGGCAGCGGCAGCAGCTAGCACTCGCCGCGCTGCGGTCATAAAGTGATGAGATTTGAAAACAGCGTCGCTATGAAGAGTGTGGCAGGGACGGCACGGCGTTTCGGGGCGGGGCGGGGCGGGGCGGGGCGGGGAGGCGGGGAACTTCTCTCCGGCAGCGTCGCGTCGGCGGGGTATAAAAATCGGGTCGACGTTATTATAAGGGAGCAGTGCGCCGGTAGAGTGGCTGCAGTAACTTTTACCTCGGCGCTGCTGTTGTGGTGCAGGTGCAGGGTATGAGGCGGGGCGGGGTGGGGCGGGGCGGGGCGGGGCGCGGCGGGGCGGGGCGGGGCGGGGCGGGATGGGCGCCACGACAGCGGTGCGGCGCGGCGCGGCGCGGCGTCCCCGTGGGAACTGTCACATCTCTTTGTCCCGCGTCCCGCCTGAGAGCGACACTAAGTGCGACGCCACCCCGCCCGCGCCGCGCTCGCGCCACCTTCAGTGGCCTCCTGCACATGCAAACCTGAACTTCCAGGCACCGTACTCCAGGCAGGATGCTCTCTAGAACCATCCATGCACTAGTCCTCCCCCAGGCCTCTGGAAGTACACGCTGGAGCCGGCAACCAACCATCAGTATTAAGAAGCCTGCTACAGGACGCGGCCTCCGGCTATTGACCTGGAGGAACCTCCCACCGTCGATCTGCAGCCGCCAGCAGCCTCCAGCAGCCTCCAGCAGCCTCCAGCAGCCTCCAGCAGCCTCCAGCAACCTCCAGCAACCTCCAGCAGCCTCCAGCAGCCTCCAGCGGCCTTCAACAGCCCCCACCAGCCTCCAGCAGCCTCTGCAGTGGCTCCGCCAGCAGCGCGCCGTCCTTCGCCAGGGCGCGCTGCCGGCTGCGCCACGCGCGGGGAATAACTTACTTGTCCTGAGGGACGCGCGCGGCGCGCACGGGACGCGACGGGACGGGCGAGCAGGATGACAACGAGGCGGCCACGGCCACTTGTCAGCTCAGCAGCCCAGCCGGTCCCTTTTACTGCAGATGAAATGGAGAGTCCCCGCCTCGCCTCGCCGCGCAGCGCAGCTCGCTGCTCGCCCACCCCGCGGCCCGGCCCGGCCCGGCCCGCCCGATTCGTTCGGCACGGACTGTGTCCCTCGGGGGAGGTGGGGGGGCTGCTGACCGGCCTCCTGGTCAGCCTCTTTGGACTTTACTTTCTCCCGGCCCGGCCCGGCCCAGCCCAGCCCGCCGGTGAGGGCCAGAGGGGCCGGGGGCCGCACAAACACGATTCGACGGCCGATAACAGGAAGTAAACGTCGGACCCTTCAGCCTTTTTTTATGTGACTTTATAATTCAAAGTTTAAAGTTAAAAATGTTGAAAGTTGAAAAGTTAAAAGCTGAAACGTTGACAGTTGAAAAGTTGTGAGTTCGTGAGAAAAGTTACACAGCTCAAAGTTAAGCTGCTTGCGTTACTAGTTGAAACGCTAAAACTAAAAGCTTAAGGCAGTAAAAGCGATAAAAGTTAACGCGAAAAAGGTTAAAGTTCTGAGTTTGAAGTAGGAAGTTCAACGTTTGAGGCAAAACGTACAAAGTAAAAGTCATCTGCTTTCACGTTAGCGTTAGCGTTAACGTTTTTTATGTGACTTTATAATTCGCTGCATTTCCCAGCAGACGAGTCCGGGAGCGGCGACAGTCATGTGTCTAATTTGAATAATGCGGACATTGTCCATCGACCACCAAGCAGCAGCAAAAGAGCAGTCGCTCCAACTGAAAAGGTCTGATTTATAAGAAAATTTTCGTCTTCCCTGAGGAACAAAGGAAACTTTCAAGATAGTTCTTCTCAATGTGAGGAATACGACCGATAGTTTCAGCTAGGCCTTTCTCTCGGGACAACGGACGGGGCCGGAAGAATGCGACGCGCGTCAAGAAGTGTCTCACCACGGCAATATGTATGTGGAGACGGACTGCCCCCCGCACGACAGGAAGAGCCGAGAGAGAGAGAGAGAGAGAGAGAGAGAGAGAGAGAGAGAGAGAGAGAGAGAGAGAGAGAGAGAGAGGAGAACGACCCTGGCCGTGAATGTATGTCAAGAGGCCAGTGGCGGAGCCGGCGCGGTGAGTGGGGGAGCCGCGGGGCGCGGTGGGGAGAGGAGAGGAGAGGGGAGGAGAGGAGAGGAGAGGAGAGGAGAGGAGAGGAGAGGAGAGGTGGTCGGCTCGGCTGTTGCCTCGGCGCCGCCGCGCGGCGTGCGGCCAGGACGCGGGAAGGAGGCGGGGCGGGGCGGGGCGGGGCGGGCGGGCACAGCACCACGCCGACCATGCCTTAGGATGAGCTGCCCGCCCCGCCCCGCCCCGCCACGCCCCGCACCTGACCGTACGATACTCCTTTCCTTCTCTCAGTCCTTTCCCTTTCTGCGCGGTGCTGCTGCGGCCCGTCGCATCTCCGCGGGGCGTCGTGCACGTGGGAGGCAGTGGAGGCAGGGCGTGGTGCGGCGTGGGAACAAAGACAGACTCCACTCGACCGAGCCGAGCTAGGGCGAGAGTGAGTAACAACCGAAAGTGTTTTGTCGGAGTGTGGTTGCGGGTGGGGCGGGGCGGGGCGGGGCGGGGCAGGGCGTCATGCGGTGGCGCCGCGGAATAACACGATCATCACCGCGGCAAAGGTGGCTTAAGCCATTTCCACCAAAGAAAAAAGCGGAAATGGTTTTTTAACACGTGTTATTTTGGGGGCAGGGGTACTTTAAAATGAAAAATAGATGTCGGATAATGGTTGACTGCCCGCACGCGTGCGCCGCGGGCGCGTGTTCAGCCCCGTGCATTAGCGTGTTTCTTTTTTTTTTTTTTGTACCAACCATGATGCTAATGGAGCGCTTGCTTTGGAAAATTACTCGACACATACTCTGGGCGAGCAGCCTGTTTGACGGCATCATGCTCTAATATCGGTGATTTGCTACCCCCGTACCCGCTCCCCACCCCGCCTCTCCTATGTGTTCCGTGGAATATCAATTGAGTTGTGAGGGAAGCTTTTAGGAGGCCATCAGTCAGCGCGTCGGCCCGTCCCGTCCCGTCCCACCCGTTACAAAGAGTTACGGTCCGCGTGACATGACCCCGCTGCTAACCCCTGTAGAGGCGCGGCGCCGGCGACAGTCAAAGCGACACGCAGCCGTCAGCGCCGCGCCGGCGCCTCGGGGCGGGGCGGGGCGGGGCGGGGCGGGGCGGGGCGGGCGTCGACAGGACCCCACCTCTTTGACGACAGGTGTTGAGATCCTTGCCGGACCTGAACACAGCACCGTACGACGACGAGGTGTCATGCACTGTTAAAAATATGTTGTGAATTTCCAGCACTAGCTCGATACGGAGCATCTGTGAAATCCCAACACTTCTTCGTAGTCAAAAATCGAGCATTTGCTATCATAATTTGTAATAGTTGTAGACTAGTCGTAATACTTCTGAAGTTAATTAATTTTTGATAACAAAGAAGCGTTGTGATTTCCCCAAAATAATCACGAAGAGCTCTGGCAATTTTTTTCACAACGAATATGTCGTGAATTTCCGAGTCTTTTTTTAACAGTGTACTACGGACAAAGGTGTAAATTTACATTTTTTTAAAGCTGTCATTTACACGCGCCGAATCAGACAGTCTGAAAACGCCGATACCATGCGTTCGGTAGAGTGCAGCCCTGCCAGAGCAGCGAAGAGAGCGAGCTCAGATGCTCGTATGCGTCCGAAAACGACAGGTGAGAGTGAGATGTTCGAACTAGAATATAGCTCCCTCTCACTCTAACGTGTCGTTTTCGGACGCATACGAGCATCTGAGCTCGCTCTCTTCGCTACTCTGAGCCCTGCGTCTCTGAAGTCCCAGATCACTGCCCCTTACTTAGGTACCACTTAACGGTATGAGCTGTGGGTCCCCCCGCGATGAACCAGGCCACGCGGGTACGTGCGGGCGGGGCGGGCGGGGCGGAGAGGCCCGAACCAAATACAGTATAATACCTTCCGCACACACAAACTAGGGCCACGCCCTGCTGGCGCCTGGCGCCGGCCTCCACGCCCGGCCGCGCCCCGCCCCGCCCCGCCCCGCCCCGCCCCGCCCCGCCCCGCCCCGCCGCGCCCCGCCCGCCCCGCCCCGCTGCGCCTTGCTCTATGTACATGAATTATTCACTGACCCGCACAGCGCGAGGCTCAGCAGCGCGGCCCGGCCCGGCCGCGTGAGGCGAGGTCTGACCCGCGCGACCAGAGAAGACGAAGAAAAAAAGCCGGTCTCTCTCTCTCTATCTTAGCCAGCCCGTTAGACTTTCTTATTTGCGCGTGTTTTTTATGTCGCCACGCTCATCACCGTAGTGAGCAGCGGGCGCAGAGTGACCCGCGCGCTTGCCCCGGGGCGGGGCGGGGCGGGGCGGGGCGTAACTTAACTCCCCTCGGGCCCTCCGCGACATTATACTCACTGTGAGCCTGGAACGCAAAGGTTTGCCGTCCACCTTTTGCAGGAGCGCGCGCGAAAATGTCTTAAAAGGACATTACCTTTTTATTATTTCGTGTCAATATAAGACTGAAACACTTGCAAGTGGTACAGTAGATAAAAAGCCTTCCAGACAGAAAAATCCCGCACCTAGGTACGATTTGACTACTCACGCACACCGCACTTTTTGGGCACAGTGCTGACTTATACTTTGAAGACTGAAAAATTACTTGCTCTGAGTTTCTCCATGCTTGGGAAGCGTAAGACCCAATTTTTTACTCATTAACAAACACAATTTTGACCACAGTGTGCAGAGTACAGTGCGCCGTGGGTGTCGCTCTGTCGCACTTTTTCCGCGCGCGAAACTAATTTCTGTGCTAACTTACGGGCGGGGCGGGGCGGGGCGGGGCGGGGCGGGGCGGGGCGCGCTGCGCCTGCCGGTCCCAGCAGCGCCACGCGCAGCCTCGAAACTTTAATAGCAGAAAGCTGAAGCTCAGCTCAGGGGGGCCGGGCCCGTAGCCACAGGGCCGGCCTGCCCAGAAGACGTACAAGGGCGCGCACTCCAACGTCAAAAGCAAGCGAGAGGGAGTAGGGGTGAGGGGGTGTCCATACACTACAAGGAGAGGGAGGGGGCGCGCGGCGCGGCATGGCGCGGCGTGGAAGGGGAGATACGGATTTTAGCAGCAATCAAAGTTATCGAGTTGCAAAGCTCTTTTGCATATTGAAAGCCTCTTTAAAGCGCGTCGAGTCGCCTGCCAAAGGGAGCGAGGTGCCGGAGACGAGAACACCAAGGTGTGCGGAGCTCGCCCCACCCCGCCCCGCCCTGCCCCGCCCCGCCGCCTGGCCCCGCCTCACCCCACCACGCCCGGCGTGTGACTTTCGTCTCTGCGCCCCTCGCACCGCTCGGCTGTTGGACGGAGCGAGGGTACACGCTCGTTACGCGCCGCCCCGCCGTGACATCCCCGTGACGGCCCCGTGACGGCCCCCGTGACTGGAATGGACCGGGCCAAGCCTTCTCGCTCTCGCTGACGAGCCCCGACTGCTGACGGCTTTACTAGGGCCATGACGCGGGAGGCTTTGGCGCTCCGCGGGGAGGGAGCACTTACAGCGCGGGGCGGGGCGGGGCGGGGCGAGGCGGGGCGGGGCGGGGTGGCGTGGGGCGGGGCGGGCTGCAGCTGACCCCCGATCTCATAAAATTTAAAAAAAAAATTCAAAATAAAACCGCCAAGCTGACGACGCAGCGGCAGACCGTGACTTGCTGATGAGCAACAGGCAGGCGTCGTGCGTTATTCCGCCCGGTGTGGTACGTTGCCTACGCACAGAGCGCAAAGAGGAGAGTGCGCCGCCCGGCCCGCCCCGCCCCGCCGCCCGTAGACAGGCCCAATAAGCGTGGCTTTGTGTCCCGAAAATTGCGAGTTTTGTCGCCTCTGCTGCGCGCTGCGCGTGGCGTCCCGTGAAAGCCTTTGTGATTCCGGGGCGGGCCGTAGTCAGCCAGGACTGATCGGCCGCTCCGCCCCGCTCCGCCCCGCCCCGCCCCGCCCCGCCCCGCCCCGCCCCACCCCGCCCCTCACGCCGGCTTGGTATCCTGCCAGTCAAATGTATTGAAAAGCCATCAATCGGCAATCCATCCGTGGCGCAGGAGTAGCAGCAGCAGCCGTCGCTGCTCCCAAAAAAAAGTAAGAAATAAGCAAAGGAAAAGCCATACGACGATATGGCGACAAGAACTAGAGGAGGGGGAAAAACTCTGGCATCCGGGCCTCGTCAGCCATCAATAACTTTAGCAGACGGCCGGCACTTTCTTTGTCAATGAGACAGCTGCCGCAGGGATCAAAGGGTGAGCCGCGGAGCGCCGCGTGCGACCCTAAGAACTCTAACGGGGCGGGACACTGAAGCCCAGCCCGGCCCGGCCCGGCGCGTGTAGCGCACACCGCATCACTCTGCTCAACGGGAAAGAAATCCGGACAAAAAAGGGAAGGGAGAGAGATCAGACATGCATATTAGCCAGGGCCGAGCGGGCGGGGCGGGGCGGGGCGGGGCGGGGCGGGGCAGGGCGGGGCGGGGCGGGGCGGGGCGGGCAGAGCCGGCCAGCCTGAGCGTGGAGGGGATGTGGGTCACGGCCCGGGTCGCCGCGGCGGGATCCTCACTTTCGTTCGAGATATCGAGACAACACGACAAACATCGGCATCACGGCGTGGCGTGGGCCCGGCCGGGGGGCCCGCAGCGGGCGGCGGGGCGGGGCGGGGCAGGGCAGGGCAGGGCAGGGCAGGGCGGGGCGGGGCGGGGCGGGGCGGGGCAGCGGGCCCGCGGGACACACGGCACCTCACCTGTACACCGCTGGAGGACGCATAGGACGCGCAGCGCGCGGGCGAATGGAAACACGGGCGAGTGTAGTGAATAGAAACGAATGAATGAAATGTGATGAATGGAAGCCGGACGGGGCGGGGCCGGGCCGGGCCGGGCAGCGCTAATGAGCAGAGGGCGTTTGTTTGTGTGAGCGGGAGCGTGGCCGTCCCGTCGGTCGGGCCGCCGTCAAATGGGACATTAAAAGGATTAAATCCCCGGTGCGCGGAATGGCTGTCGTCCTGCGCTCCCTACCTCCCCGGCGCGGAGCACTCCCTCGCCGCACACGGTAGCGCGGCGCGGCGCGGGGCGGCGCGGCGGCCGTAAGGACATCCGTCCCTTTTACCGAGGCTTTTTAGTCTCTTCATACAGTCGTTGTCCCGCCGGGGTAGGGCCGGGCCGGGCCGGGCCGGGCCGGCGGGGCGCCTGCTCCTGTAGAAGGTCACACCGCGGCCTGCCGTGCTCCGTGCCGGTGACTTTCACTCGAGCCGCACGGTGCGACACGGACCCCCCCTCCCCCCTCCTCCCCGCTCCGCTTGTCCCGGAGGATGAACCCACTCAGCAGATTGTTCCGAAAACTCGCACCTCGTCGGACGTGGCCGGTTAGGCTGAACGGACAACTCGTTCTGCGGGCCGGGCCGGGCCGGGCCGGGCGGGGCGGGGCGGGGCGGCCGGCTCTCCTCTCTGCGTGGCCCAGATTCCCGCCTTCCTGCTTCCCCCATCTCTCCGCTTCGATTAGCGGGGTGGAGCCGAACGCCGGGGCGGCGCGCGTGTGCGTGTGTAAGTTACAAGCAGGAACACGCGTGCCTACAGCAGCGGTACACACATTCGGAGAGACACACACATTTAGGCCCATTTGATGTGGCTCCTCACTGGCCCTTCCCTCTCTCTCGCTCCCTCACACACACACACACACACACACACACACACGCGCACGCACACACACACACACACGCACACGCACGACACTCTACCACATACAACTTTATTGCGAATAGTACAGCGATGGGCTGCTGCTTTACACGTTGATAGATCAATTACGCGATGCACACGAATATTCGCATAGCCTCGTGTATATAAATAGGCTCACATTCGCGCGCACACACACACACAAACACACAGCACAGAGAATGAGCCATTTCATTCGAGGGCCGGCGTGGCGCGAGAGCTTTTTGTTTGCACGGGCTGCAGGCCCCGGCGTGGCGGGGCGGGGCGGGCCGGTCCATGTGATGTGAAAGCCAAGCGGGCCACTGTATCGCTTTATGCCCCGCTTCATAAGAATGTGTGTGTGTGTGTGAGTGTGTGTCCGGTGGGGCCCGGCCCGGCCGGCTCGGACCTGACACGCGACCAGAGGCGCGCCGAGGCAGAGCGCCTGCCTGCCTGGCCTGCCCGCCCCGCCACACCATTACATTTGGCGACGAGCGTGTCGCCTCGCCGCCAACCCCTTTTCTTCCTCGGCTCCTCTGTCCTGTCTCTTTCTCTCGCCCCCCCCCCTCTCCCCTTCCCCTCTCCCCCCCTCCCCCCCCTGCCCCTCCTTCTCTGCTTTTCTCCGCTTCCATTATGGCTTTAGGCTAAGAGCCGCACAGCCGCGTGTGACACTAGCGGCGACCGCCCTCCGCGCGTGTAATGTCAGAGAGCTCCCCGACCCACCCAACCCCGCCCCCCCCAACCCCACCCCGCCCAACCCCACCCCGCCCAACCCCACCCCGCGGCCACCCCTTGCCCCGCCCGCCCCGCCCCGCCCCGCCCTGCCCGCCCCGCCCCGCCCCGCCCCGCCCTACCCCGCCCTACCGCACCCTACGCCATAACACGCCCCTCTCGCCCCCTCCCAGCTCTGCGAGGAAATTATTTAAAGATTACAAGCGAGGTGCAACGCACGGCACGACCACAAAATTCAATTTTCAAATGGAGCAAGGGGGTTGGAGGAGGAGGTCGTGCGGTGTGGCGCGGCGCGGCCCGGATCGGGGCGGGGCGGGGGGAGGCGGGGTGGCGTGTGGCGGCGGGGCGGGGCGGGGCGGGGCGGGCCGCTAGTCGACGTGCGGCGAATACGCTATGGTGGCTAGCGCTTCACGGCCCTGCCCTGCCCTGCTCGGCCCCGCCCCGCCCCCCGCCACGCCCCGCAGGATGCGTCGCATCGTGTCGCTTGGCCATACCAGAGTAAAAGCTCCAGCCGCCAGTTGTGGCCTCGCGGCGGGCCAGTGACCGAGTATGTGGCGGGGCGGGGCGGGTTGTGGCGGGGCGGGGCGGGGCGGGGCGGGGCGTGGTGACACAGCCCGCGCCGCGGTAGGATGACTATGGATAGCTGTCGTGCTCGGCGTCTGAAAGACTAAAGCCCGGAATGTGTGTGTGTGTGTAAGCGCGACACATACACATGCGTCCGGGTTGGACAAACACTCGTCAGGCCCAGGCCAGGCCCCGCGGTGACGGCTGACGGCGCGGCGGTCCGGCCGGCGAAGCGGTTTGCATACATGCATATGTTCGCTCCTGTCCTGATGCATATGGCCGGACCCTGCAAAGTCCTCGCTCAGGGCTCGGGGGCGGGGCGGGCTCGACCCCGGTGACAGCGTGACAGCGCCCTCGTCAGCGTCGGGTCACAGTGAGAGCGCAAATCTCGCGGCTTATTTTTTTTTCACACCGGCAGCTCACTGTGACGATGCAAAGTGCCGGGGCTTAGCATAAGCGTGGACTTGGGTCAGCGATGACTCTTTGACGACTCTGTTAACCCTGGGCGAGCGCCGCCCGCGCCAGCGGTCCTGACCCGCACAAGAAAGCGGATCTCCTGCGCATTGTGAGGCGGCGGCGCAAACGCGGTGCGAACGCCGCCCGGATGATCGGTCGGGGCGGGGCGGGCCGAAGAAGTGCCCTATTACTCCTTCCGATGGGCGTTCTCACGCCGCCCCGCCCCGCCCCGCCCGCACTGCCTGAGAATAGGGCGCTTATTCTCAGTAGGTGGCCGGGCCGGGCCGCTGCCAATAACAAATGGCGACGCGCGGGTGCCATCAGTTTGCTCGACCCACTTGGCGCCGAAAATGAAAGCCGATGTCGGCGTCGGCCCTGGCGCGGCGGGCCGAGCGCCGCGCGCGCCGCGCTCTCGTTTTCCAGAGGAAAATTATTTGGCAATTTCGATGCGACCGGCCTGGCCCCGTAAAAGAGTGACAGCGCCGCCTCGCAGCGCCGTGCACTTTGGGGGGCGCACGCCGCTCCGGTGCGACGCGACGGACCGGACTGGGCCGCGATCGGCACGGTGACCTGACCGGCTGTTTTAATATTCATGCAGCCGAGCAGATCGGGCATCGGGAGCTCCTGGCGCGCGGGAACCAGTAAGCTGCTGCTCTGCCTCACTTCTTTTCTTTTTTTTTTAAATCCCCTTTGGCTTTTTATTGTCGTGGCCGCGGCTTCTTACTTTCCTCGAGGAAGCGGTATTGCAGTGCAGCAGTGTATGTATGCGGCGCGAAGCTCGCGTAGCCCCGTACAGGAGCGCAGTGCGAACGTCAGATTATCTGCAATTAGATGCTCCACAATAGAAAGTCTGCAGTAACAGTGGTCTTGTTAGCCTTTGCGGTAGTCTTAAAAAAAACACAATATATTTTCGTCGGGATTTCGGTATACCTACTGCACAGTTTCAGTCAGCATTTCATTTGAGAGCACAAGATATACACTGTAAAAAAATTGTTGTAAATTTACAACAAATTTCTTGCTAAGTTTTGTGATGGGTCATGTTGTTGCACAGCAAACTCTTTTGTTTATGTACCAAAATTATTGTAAGATTATAAGTTATGTTTGGCAACAACTGTAGCGTCGTAACTGGACAGAATTTTTGTTCAGTTACAAATTTTGTTGTGAAATAACATCACATATTTGTTTTAAACAAAAATGACTTCGTTGTTTTTAAACAAACTCTGTCATCACTAAAAGTTTGTAATTCAACATCTATTTCTTACAGTGTATACATGTCGTGCTGGCAGTTTTTTTCTTTAATTCATTCATTTTATAAAATTATTGTCTTTTTGCATGGTCTTATGTGAGCCATGTTTGCAATGTTGGCTTACACGAGTCTACATATGGCGGACCAGAGGCGGGACCCCTGGACGGTGAATAACTCAATCACTTCACGCGAGCTGGGTGCGCTGCGCGGCGCGCCGCACGGACACAGCGCGTTGGCTCGACGGAGAAAAGAGGCAATTACTTTCACGTATTGCACGCGGCTACACGCGGCGGGGGCGGTGCCTCGTACGGGCGCGCGCGCCTAGAGTCGTTCACCTCCCAGCAGTCGTTCACTTCCAATCAAGGAACAAAGGTACAACAAAAAGAGAAAAGGAAGCGACAATCTATTCCTTTTTTTTTGTAGATGGGATGGCACGGCGGCAAAGTAGATAAGAGTGGAAACTAAAGATCCATGTCCCTCTCTTGCAGGACGACTTAGATAATGAATTGTGTTTGGTGATGCTGTCCCGTGGTGCAGGGGTGCGCGGCGGGCTTGCCTATCGTCACGGCGCTCTGCGCACCCGTCCAGGTAGGCAGCACGGCCACACGCCTGCACCGCGGTACAGTATGCGGCCACAAAATGTGGGCGGAGTGGCTCCGCCCGCCCCGCCCACTTCACTCCGTGTAATAAAAGCTTACTTCATGTAACCACCTGTTCCAGGCGGCGCTGGGCGGGCTGCTACACCTCCTCACGGTACGTGACATTGACCTAGAGAGAACGGCTCGTCCTTCAGAGCAGCGTCAGGGCAAGGGGCGCCGGGGGCGGGGTGGGGCGGGGCGGGGGCATCGCCTCGCCGGTGTTCGGACGCCGGGTGCGCCCCGCCCCGCCCCGCCCCGCCGCAGTGCCACGCCCCGTCGCACCCAGTCGAGCCGCGCCAGACCGTTTTCTCTTTTTACGCGAGTTGCCGTGTGGTGAGGTGGCGGGGCGGGGCGGGGCGGGGCGGGGCGGGGCGGGGCGGGGCGGGGCGGGGCAGGGCGGGCTGGGCGCGCAGCGCAGCGCTGCGCACACGCTGACCAGCCACTGAGCTCTTCCTTCGCCACGCCACGCCACCGCCCCCGTCTCCTCCCCCGCCTCTCCGCTCCGGCAGCGCTCCACTTGGGGTGCCCGACTACACGCCCCGCCCTGCCCCGTCCCGCCCCGCCTCGGCGCCTCTGTGTATGTCTAATCCTGGTGGAGAAGAGACCCAGATTGGACTGGTGGACTGTCCTGTCCACCAGGTCTCCACCACCACACCCTTGCGCCGTGGTCCACCTTCCGGATTCCAGACGGCGGTCAGCCAAGACGGCTACAGTCCTGGCGCGGGCCCTTGGCGGAGGGGAGGGGGAGGGAGGGGGTCATGGACCGGACCAGCAGCTGCAGCTGGCGGGGCCGGGGCCGGCCCGCAGCGCCCAGCCCCGCCGCGCCACGCACCGGTCGCCAGCGGTGACCTGGTGCCCCACACCCCGCACCGCTCCACGCGGGCTTCACTTTCCGTCTCAAAGTCCGCAGCCCCCCCCCCCCCCCTCCCTCCTCTACGCCAGAAAATCGCATGCATTGCCCACAGTCGGGGGGCTACTTAGCGAAGAGATAAGTCCCGACTCGACCGTCTTCCTTTCCTTCCTGCCTGACTACCAGTTGTTGCAAGTGGGCTTCAGCACGGCGTCGTGCCATGCCACTCTCACGCCCGGTTCGTGATGATGCCATTTTCACGCACTTGAAGGCATATCAGTGCGTCCATGTATTTTTTGTAGCTTTCGGTCCTCGGTACTCACGGGTGATCTTCTTGATGATGCCGCCGCCGCCCTTGCTGAAGAAGGTCCGCGCCTCGCGCACCGCCTGGCCGCCGCCGGGGTCGACCGGGTCGACGTGCGGCCTGCTGAACGAGATCTTGAAGGTGGCGCCGTCGCCCTCGAACGCCCTGGGCGACAGGCGCACCTCGGCGCCGCCCAGCAGCGAGGGCAGGCGCAGGTGCAGGTCGTGCGACTTGATGAAGCTCATGCCCTGGTCGTACAGGTCGTCCGTCAGGTCCTCGACGGTGGGCAGCGCGCCGGCCTGCAGCAGGTTGTCCTCGTCCTCGTCGTCGCCCTGCTTGTTCTGCAGCACGCCCGGCCCGCCGCCGCCGGCCAGCATCGCGGGCACCTCGGCCAGCGGGTGCGGCGACACGGCGTGGTGGTTGCGCCGGAACACGAAGCTGTCCGTCACGAAGACGTCCTTCTCCCCGAGCGCCTGCTTGAGGAAGCGGAAGGCGCTCTTCTGGACGCAGCGCAGCGACGTGCGCTTGCCGCAGTCCCAGTACAGGCGGTCCCAGAACGGGTTGCCGCTGTCCAGGCCCCTGTCCGGGCTGCTGGCCGTCGCGTTGTCCGTCAGCGGGCTGTCCGGCGGGCTGTCCGGCAGCGCGCGGTACGTCCTGTTGCCGCCGTGCAGCTCGTGCGTCGCACTCTCCGGCCGGCCCGGGCCCGGCGCGGCCAGCACCACCAGCGCCAGCACCAGCAGCGCACTCATGGCGGGGGCGGGGCGGGGCGGGGCGGGGCGGAGGACACTCACTAGCACATGATGCACTCACTCGCGCTCGTAGGCACTCGCTCTCCGACGCGACGCGACGCACTTCGCGGTGGTGCCGAGTACCTCTCGACTATTGGACGGCCCGCGGCGGCCCAGCCCTCTCTGCTGCACGCGTTCGACTACCAGGCTGGCCGCTGCGGCGCGGCGCCGCGGCTCGTCCTGGCGGCCAGGCCCGGCCCGGCCCCGGGGCCCGGCGAGCCTGTCCTGCCTTGCCCTGCCCTGCCCCACCGCTCCGTGGTCCGCGCCGTGGCGGCGTGGCGTGGCGTGGCGGAGCGGGGCCGAGCGGGGCGGGGCGCGCACAGGGGAAACGCTGTAGCGGCGAGGCGCCCTCCACCTTCAACCAACAAGGAGAAGCTGACGCCCCACTCTCCCTCCTCTTCTCCTCAGTGTCCTCTGACTATGAGATCATGGTGGACGAGATCCCTTCAGAAACAACGAAACAGTCGGTGTGGGGGTGGAGAGTGGAGGGAGGGAAGGCCCGCTGCTATTGGTATCAGCCGCATAGAAACCAAATGCATACAGGGTGGCCCATTTACCCCGGCGTAGGTGTAAGTAGGCAACTCATTCTACTTCAGCTGAGCGAGGGTGAGAGGTGAGGTGGGAATCTGGAGGGGTTGCTCCCCTCCTCACCTCTCGCCCTCGCTCAGCTGAAGTAGAATGAGTTGCCTACTTACACCTACGCCGGGGTAAATGGGCCACCCTGTATATGTTTTTAAAAATTTTTTTAAACTATATTTTGAAAGGTGTTTTATGTACCAATCTGACGAGGTTTTATAGGAGGTATTTGTGGTGTCTAAACTCTGTCCATTTGTCTGGGTGGGTATCCGAAACTAATCTAAAGTGGTGGTAGGGTTGCCTGCATGCCTCAAACAGGAATGTTGTTGTCTCTCAGTCTTTGACATGAGTCTGTCTTTTGCTTATTATTGGAGATGGTTTTAAAAAAAGTACTACTTTGAAGTAACAAAAAAATTCTATATTTATTTAATGAAAAATTAATATCACTTTTTATAAATCACAACATGAATGATCATGTACGCTAAACATTTAGAAAACTTGATTGAAGGTATTATAGAGACAATGTATGTGTACATAGTTCTTGCAGTACACATCTATCACACATGACAGGCAAAAAGAAATAAAAATAATAAGGAACATGTATGTTTCAATTGCAATAAATATATAGTTAAGAACAGATTACAACAATTTAAGATCCTCCAATGTCACGGTCTTTGGCAAATTGAGAAGAAACCCAAGCAAGGCCCCACTTGAGATTTGTAAGAACATATTTTAATGCTTTAGTCCACTGTTCTTCTGAATTCAGCTGTATTCTGAAAAAAAAATAAAAAAAATCATGTTAACATTTAAAATGGTTCAGAGACAAGTATTTTTTTATTTTTATTTTTTTGTTGTAATGTAAATATTTCCCATACTTAATGGAAAAAGAATTTCCAGAATTTGAGTCTTCAATTCTTCCTCTCTCCATGCGGTATGGAAGACTAAATCCAGAATCCCCTCGTTCAACAGCCTCTTTGAATTGTTGAAGGCATTCTAAGAAAGCAACCATAGCAGCATCAAACTTTGTGTCCCAAAGAAATCTAAAACCACCAGATCCATAGAGAGGCAGCTCCCGATTTTCAGCAATATCCTAAAATAAAAGTATACACATGAATCATACTTGACATCTTAAAGATAAAAACAAAGATGGCACATTAAGATAGACAGATGCTTTTCTCAACAGAACTGAATAAATAACATACCTCTATGTATGAATGGTTTCCATATGGTACCAGACGATATCTCTCAAAAGTCAAGTCCATCTTTCGAGCTAAGGCTGAAAGGAGAAGGGCAGTTTGTCCCCAAGCAGCATTAATTTCGCTCCAATCTACAGGAGCACTTGGAAGCCTTCCAAGGCGAAAGGAATTGATTGTCCCAAAGTGACCAGAGTGCCATATGTGAAATGTAGCATTGAATACATTTGTCTTGCAAAGTTTATCAAGTTGGTTATTTGTATAACTTAATTGACATTCCAAGCTAAAAAAACACAGAAGGAATCAAATAAAAAAATTTCAAGGATTAAGTTTAAAAAAATTATTAGGAAAGGAATGGATCTCAACCTGCGATATTGATCTTCTGCTAAAAGTAGGTCTCTACGGTGACGAGTGTATTCCCTCCAGTATCGCTCTTCTTCTGCAGCTATTCTTTCCTTTTCTTTTTCTTGTTTTACCACTGCTTCTTTCGCTGCTTTTTCTTTGATTTGCAGCTGGCTGAGTTCCACTCTCAGTGATTCTTCTTCCAATTTCATCTGCAAATTAATTTCAAGGGAATCAGTTAACATACTCAAAATCAACATCCCACATAAGCACTGAATGTAGAAAATTGTGGTACCTCAGCTAACTCTCTCTCTAAGGATTCAAGACTATGAGGTGGATCCTCCTCTGCCTGCAGTCTATCCAGAAACCTACTGTAATCATTGCATTCAACTTCTGTTAAATGTAACTGCTGGTCCAATAACTCCAACAGCTGGTCAGTGCATTCTTCACATAATGGGTGATCTATGTCAGAATTTGATGAAAGCATATCAAGAAGCTCTGATGTCACCTACAAATAATTAGGGAGAACAACTTACAGATCAGAAGTGAAATTGAAGAAATAAAAAGCAGTTAAGATACTTCACATACATACCCTCATTTTATGGCTAATTTGATTAAGTTCACCTTCTTTGCCAACAACTGTGAACCCATTGGCCCCAGTTCCCGATTCAGTGAGACGAAAAGCTCTAGTGTAACGGTCGAGACTGGCTGCTTCAGATTCCAGATCCACGTCAGGGTGATTGTGAATTGGCACTGAAATATTAGAAAATTAGGATCACTTTAAAGAAAGGGGAAAAAAAAGAAAAAAATGGACTGTGAAAAAATACATTAAAAATTCTTATTTTCAGACAAATTTAGGTAACTGGGTTACACAACCATAACCTCAGTAACGTCAAACACTATATGCAATGACTATCTTCATAAGAGTAAAAGAAAAACCAGCTAGTAAATTAGTTGAGAGATAAAAGTTTAAACTGAGGAATAAAATTAAATTTTTCTGTTTTAGGAAAACTAACATGACAGTTCTGCGAGCGTATGTTCCCCTACGCTCCCAAAGGAGGAATCCAACTTTAAAGGCTGTAGACATCTTTGACACGCAAAATCTACAGTAATTTTAGGCTCCATAGTAAACTGGAATGCTGGACTAGACTTGGTGAACAGACGACGTTGTCAAATCACAGTGCATCATAACAACGAAGATAGAAACAGCCTTCTGGTCTGTTTTTATGGTATTTTTAAGAGCTCTCCCCCCACGATAGTCTCGAATGGACTACTTGCGGGTCGATTGTAGTGGCCCTGTGTACTGTGCCCCAGCCCGTGGCTGAAACGAAAACAAATATTGCACTTGTATTTTATTGTTGACCCACAGTCATGTCCAAGTTTATATATTTTCGACGAAGATATTCCTAGGATTACATGAGATTTGTATTTAAAAATTGTCAGTCGTGAGTATTTTAAGAAAAGCCATACTTAACCTTTTTCAATTAACATTGCCAATTATTGAAGTGACATTATGTTGTTTTTCATGGAACTCTATTTTCTGTGTTTACAGATGAATATTATATTTTGGGGATGTTTTGGGATTGGACTAATTTTGTTCTTCCCACTTTTCGGCGTAGTCTGGCTTGTTTCACTTGGAGTTCTGTTTTTTGTTTTCTGCTTGGGGTAAGTTAAATTAAATAAGTGGAATTTTTTTCTGGTTTGATGTTAATGTACCATTAATAATTCTTCTCCTGCAGGGCTTTTACAGTTCTACATTGGAAAAACGGTCCAACAATTGATAAGTATTATGAAGACCAAGGGTCTATGGTGGAACCATGTAGTCCGGGATTGAAAATGGTAAAATCTAAATGAACTCCCTTTCCACGGCTCAAAATTATACTTAAATTTTTCTACAACATGAATGCTTGTTAACTTGTCATTTTTCTTTGTAGGTTGTTAATCGCCTTCAGCCTTTCCCGCATTATAAATTAGACCACAGACTGACTGGTTCACAGCTTATTGATCAAAGCCTTCAGGAAATCCTATTTTATATTATGAGAGATCAAATTGAACCTTGGTATGATCAAGTTAGTGCACATCCTCAATTCCCCCATCAGGTTCGTTCTACTGCACAACAGGTCATAGTGAATTTTTCAAACAGGTGTGTTCCTATTGATTTATGTTCCTACATTTTCTTTAATGCTTCAACATTTTGCCTATAACTCTATTCTGTTTAATGTCTGAGATGTCTCATGAATATCACTGCTGTTTTCTCAGAGTAAAGGATGTTGACTGGATTCAGTACCTCACTACCAAATTAGTTGATGATGTTGCATCACACCTACGATTATACAGGCAAGCAAGGATTCGAATGAAACGTCCTCCTGCTACTTACATTCCCAGTCACAGCAGACAAGCAAGTGGTTCAAAGTTTGACAATAAACAAGGAGGAAAGGTGATGATGATGATGATAATTTTGAAATAAATCTCAAACTTTATTATATCTTTACCTAATGAATATTTATGAATAACAGGATACTTCACCCATGCATAGCAGTAATGTTCTATCTGCTCATCACCTACAGCCTGGCTCCAGCAAACATCACTCTCCTACTCAGTCCTTGGGGTCATCCACCTCTGTCTCCAGTTTGACTGGGGGAGCTCCTGCTTCGCCTGCAATACCTGTTGATTTGGAGACTGCCTTTTTTGATTTGGAAGTCACGATGGAAGACAATCTCTTGTGTCGTGATCTGGTTTGCACTGAGAGTGATCATGAAAAACGTAAGTGAGGCTGAAAATTTAGCATCTATGAGAATATTCTTTACATGTCTCATGCTATACTTTCTTTTATAGAATATTTACGAGACATTGCCGAAATACTCCTTTTCTTACTCTTACCGGAAGAGGATTTTCATTGTAAACCCTTGCGGCTTTTGGTGCGAGAACTTTTTGTAGAGGCTATTGTTCTTCCTCTGCTAGACCTGTTCTCTGATCCGGATTATATCAATCAAACAATAATTTGGCTGGTAATTCTTTACTGTAGAGTGCTACCTTGTTTCAGTCAGAGAAGAGAAAATAATTGTTTTATTAATTGCAGTGTCGAGACATGCCTATGTCGAGTGATGTCTTTTTGACAGTTCTGCGTGTCACTGACAATTTAGATGAATTACATGCCACCAGTGAGTTGTTGGCAAAGGAAATAGCACAAGTGGTTTGTAGTCATTACAATTTAGGTTGTCTTTGTCAATTAAATGCTATTACTTTGTGAGAGTCTTTTCTTATAGTTTTAATCCTGCAGCGATCACGTGATTCTGGAGGAGAAGATGATATGTGGGTTAAGCAACAATTAAGCAGTCTTTTATATGTGAGCAAAGTTATTGAAAGTCGTCTCTCACGGTTGCAGGAAGGGGCAGAAACAGATTCAGTTGGTACGAAATCATCTCTTCTTTCTGTTTTTTCCCTCACTTTTTTTTGTTTTTTGTTAAATGCATGCCACAGCACTAATCTAATCTTAAATTGTTGTGTCCTTTGTGTTGTTTACTTTCTAGGTCTACCAGCCCATGTAGATTGGAGTAAATATCTAGCACCTGGTGCCAATAACAAATTGTTTTCGCTGCCTCTTGATGTTGTCCTAAAAAATAATATTGCTCTTTCATATTTCATTGACTATATGACTAGCATTGGGGCTCAAGCATACCTCTTTTTTTATTTAAATGTGGAAGGTATGTGTATTACAAACTCTCTTACTGGTAACTTTCTTTAGAATATAATTTTCTACTGTGAATCTCCTTTGTGTTATTGTTTCAGGCTGGAGAGTGTCAGCTGAGCATCAAATATCTGATATTGAACAACAAAAACTAAGCTCTCTACCTGGCAATAGCACTATTGACAGCAATAATTCTGTCACTCTTGATAATATGAAAGAAGCTGCTTACAGTATTTATGAACAGTATCTCTCAGAAAAGGTAGTTGATTCAAATAGGTAATCATACTGTTGAATCTTTTATTTGCAAATTTATCTTACTCCATGTATCAAATTGTTTACCTAAGGCATCTCCTCGCCTGAAACTAGATGAGACAGTTGTGAAACACCTCTTGTTCAGAATCAGGACTGAAACTGTCAACGAAACATGGTTTGATGATGTTCAAACCAATGTTTTAGAAAAACTTCAGGTAAGTAAAATAAGTCTCCTCACCATCATCCATTATTATGAGAGAAGTTTCCTAAACCCCTCCCCCCCAAAAAAATCTAACAATTTTATTTATCTTTAAGAATGAGGAAAAATTTCTACCAAGTTTCCGTAGAAGTACTGGCTACGTAAAACTTTTGGCAGAGCTAGATCTATTAAAAGAAACATGGTCTCGAAGTGATGATGATGATTTGGATTTCCCCGTATCAGCAGACGAAATGAGTCTTTCTGATAATGTCAGCCTTAGTTCTCTTGATGCTATTGATGCTTCTCAAGGTAAAATTTTCATAAACACTATCTATCTATCTACCAAGAAACTTCCAATATTTTAAGTGTCAATCTTATCTGTTTCCTTAGCTTGTGGTCCAGTTGTTGAAAGTTCTCAACTAGCTGCTGAGCTCTCTCAGTTGAATGCAAAACAAGCCCAACAATCCTTAGCAACAAGTGATCCAAAGAAGCCTTTGTCAGTAGCTTTTACTTTAAGTGCAGAAATAATTGAAACAGGTAAAAAAAATACTTAACTGAATCCACATAAATAGGTGTAAGAAACATTTTTATCTACTCAGCGTATGTATTTCTTTAAAAAATAAAAATTAATGTATTTGTAGGCTTATTTAATGATCATGGGAAGGTGTATGGTATTTATCGTGTGGTTGTATGCAAAAACTATGAATCGGAACATCAAGAAAAATGGCATATCTTAAGACGGTACTCTGATTTTTATGATCTACATCAAAAAATCAAAGAAAAGGTATGTTGTTTTCTTTCCAGTAAGCCTTTTAAAAATTTAATTTGAAATCTATAGCCACTTTTCTAATTAAAATTTTATATTTTGCAAATAGTACATGGATCTTGCTAAACTGACTTTCCCTGGGAAGAAGACTTTTCATAACATGGATCGTGCTGTCCTAGAAAAACGCATGAGAATGCTGAACAGCTACCTACAAATTATTGTTCAGCCAGGAGTTGTGTCAAGTCATGTTGGTTTGCTGCAACTTCTTGTGTCATTTTTTGAGCCAGCAGAATATGAAAAAGGGGATATTGGAGGGCAAATTTCTCGGACGGTTAGTGATTTTTCACTTTATGTCTTTTATGAATATACTAATGGATTAAAGAACTCATCGCCTTTTCTCTTTTAAAAAAATTAATTCAGTTTGATACTCTGGTCAATCCATTGAAATCATCAGTGCGAACTGTCGGTCAAGCTGTTAGATCTATGCCTGATAATTTACTGAGCACAGTTGATGGAGTAATGGATGGACTCAGTAAAGTTTTCCAAACCAAACCTAACCCTTCAAAGATAGATGAAGAGTCAATGAAAGTTGGCGCATCTATTGATCAAGAGGTTTGGAACTTAAGCTTCTTGCCTATTTTATCTTCCCAGTTTTGAATGTAATGCATGTAAAGCATTTTATTTTTAATATATTTCGTTTCCATTTTCAGACTGATGATAACATTCCTCTCAGGATTATCCTTCTGCTAATGGATGAAGTATTTGATCTTAAATCTCGAAATCAATGGCTGCGGCGAAGGATTGTTACATTGCTACGTCAAATTATTAGGACTATGTTTGGTGATATTGTTAATAGGAGAATAGTTGATTATGTGGCTCTCATGACCAGTCCAGAGCAAGTTGCTGATTATCTGCGTGCATTTAAGTAAGTTTGAATGCATTTTGATAGGCTATGTAATCCATTTTCTATCTACCTTTTTCCATAATTTATTTTTTGTCTGATTTACAGGCATGCATTCTGGCCAAGCGGAATGAAAGCTGAACCACGTCAAACAAGAGATGAAGCGACTCGAATGAGAACTAGAGTTGCTGCCAAAGTTGCCCTTCTTTGTAGCCTTTCAGGTAAGTTTCACCTTCATTTTCCTCTTAACACAGGTCTTTTGTGACAAGAAATTTGCTACTAAATTATGGTTGTTCATGCAGATGAGTTCAAACATGTGATTGGCAATGAGACAATGAGAAGAGGTCTTCTTAGAGTTTTTGAAATGTTTCAACACCCAATATTAAATCGGAGATTACTGTATGTATTTCTTGAGGGATTTTTAGAAACTCTGTTTCCGCAGCACAATTTAGACAGTACATTCCGAAAGTTACATTCTCGCTCCTCTCGTGTTAGAGATGATTTAAAAACATCTCATCGTTTCAAACAAGATCTTATTCGATAGTTAAAATAATGTTTCATCAATTTTTTAAGAGTGGGATTTACTCTATGCTGGTGCATATTTAAATCACTAGTCAGCTTGTACCATATGCATTTCCTACCTTCTTTTGAATATAGTCCTGTTTATTCAATAAATGCCAATAACTGTAGTATTACATGGTTGAAAAATGGAAGATATTATTTTTATGCAAAGTTGTTAGATGTGTTTAGATGATATATATCTTATGACTGTTTTTCAGTTGTGCATTGTACCTGTTTTATGAAATGATAGCTACCTGTAAATTTGATGCTGGTATCAGTTAAAATTATATCTCTCTGAGAAATGTATTGAATCATAAATTGAAACAGATCTTGTATTAAAGGGTAATGTTACAGTTACTCTCAGATTGCTTTTGCTAAAATTTATCATTTTTGAGATTTGTTTTTCCTTTTTCTTTTTGTGAGACGTAAATAACTATTTGGAGAATTTTAAAAAATCATGTTTATGTGCCAAAACTTTTTTACTTAATGGTGTGTTTTATGTACATGTCTTCTGGAAACTCCAAAACACTATTGAGTATTTTATTTGTGATATATTGATTGTATGTTAAAAACTAAGCAATATTGTTTTCATATTTTTTTTCTGAAGAGAAGTGATACCATGTGCTACCCATTGGTTTTCCTCTTTAGCAAAATTAAATTTTATCATCTACAGTACCTTCTCATATTCTGAAATAGGCACCAACTTGTTAAGGAAACAGACATTTTAAATTTGAATTAGGTAGATTTCAAATATGGACCAAATTACCTTACATATTTTATAGCAGATGGTAAGGTATTTTTATTCATCCATACCTTGATTTTGATGTGAATGATGTGGAGAGAGATTGATATTATTGCGGGAAAGTTGTTTTTGTTCAACATTATTGGTCCAACAAACACTATTTCTAGTCAGTGGCACAGTATAATTTACAGATCATGTATCTGGTCCTACTGATTTCAAGACATTTGATGAAGCAAGACCTTTAATTTGCTTTTTAGGTTTCGTTTTCTGTATTATATTTTATTATGGTACACTAAATTGCTTGAGGGTTAAGGAACATAAATTTTATCTCATTTGGGTTTAAGATATGTGTGCTCTTATGTACTAGCTTGCATTGTTGGCAGCTAAACCTACACAGTATGAATGTCATATATTTTTGGAACATTGTAATGTATTTCTTAATGACAACCACATCAAAGATAATTAGGGACTTATAACCAAGCAAGGATAATGTGGTGTTTTTATATCTTAGCTCCATTTGTGTTCTTAAAAGATTTATGTAGTCTTGTGTTGAAAGCAACCTTGTGAATGCAGTCAACATTATACATTGCCAATAATAGTTTTGTAAGATTGGTTCTCAATACTTATTTTGTTACAAGGTTTGCTTCCTCTTTCTTTTTCCTGTCTATATTAACTGCAGTATGTTGGCTATTTTTATATTTCATATTTTTATGGCTGCAACCTTACTATTTTTCTTGAAATAAAACACCAGCTAGTTTTATCTTGAATTTATTGCTATAAAAGTGAATCCCACAAATTGGTAATAGGAGGGAGTAGGTCCACTTTTGCATTTCAATGTGATATTACATGTTATTATTTCCTAGTTTTGTTATTAAAAGAATGTTGCTCCTGCCCAAGTCTCAGATTAATATCATTCCAGCTGCCCTCTCCCATCAGACTAGAAGTGCCTCCCTGCCCGAGGGACGAACACCGATCACTGCGATGAGAAGGGGCGGGGCGGGAAGTGCGTGGCAAGCAGCCTGCAGACTGATTCAGAAGAGCGCTCTTCTCGCTCTGTCTCTCCCGCACCTATACGTGCTACACGGCGCGCCTCATGAGAGGGAGAGAGACAGAGCGATGAGGGCGCTCTTCTGAATCAGTCTGCTGCGCTACGGGCCCGTGTCTCGTCCTCGTCTCGCGTAGAACTCTTTCCTCCCGGCTGGGCCAGACCAGCCTGATGAGACCTAGCGGCTGCAGAGGAGGGTGAGCAGCGGGGGCGCCAGCAGCGCCACCACGACGGGGAGGCCGCTGGTCGCCACGGGCACCGCGCCCGAGGGGGCGGGGGTGGAGGAGGGCGCGGGCTCCTCTCGGCGATGGCCGAAGCTCCCCTGGACGAGCCCCGTGTCTGAGAGCTTCACCTTCACGGGGGAGACCACCCACTCCAAGTGGTGGTGGATGCTGGTGTCGCCTGCGGGTCGGAGAGGACATGAGAGTGAGCGGCTTTAGTCTTTTAGTCTAAGGATAGCACCGGAAGGCCGATGCCCTCCTGCTGAGGCCCAGTAGCCTACTCACTGTTGATACTGTTGCCTGCGGCTGCCTGCAGCACCCAGGAGCCGTTCTGCAGGTCGTACTTGGTGCCGTTCACGGTGGTGACTGGATCGCGGTAAAAAGCGCAGGCGACGACTCCGTCCTTCAGCGAACTCGAATCGAGTGTCACGCCAACCTGCTCCTGCAAGGATGTAAGGCCGCGTTACCACCTCTCCTGCGGCGTGACGAAAGCATGTACCGGGTGTTTCTTTGAATGCGTAACAGTGTTGCGGGATTGCATACTCTCCAGCGCTGCAGGGGCCATGGCGCCTTACGGGCGAGTGGGGTAGGCAAACCCGCAACACTGTAACGCATTCAAAGAAACACCCGGTGCGCTGTCACGTGGCGCTAGCGTCACGTTTCTACTCACACTGGAAGGCAGGCGGCGGTTCCCCCTTTTGCCGGTGGTCGGGTTTCGGGCCTTGTTGACGGACTGGTACACATTCACAGTGCCGGCTTGGTTAACGCACTCGACCACGCTGTCAACCCCCTACGCGTGCAATATTGGTAAAGAAAAACAAATTGTGAACTGCATGTTAATGTCATGAGTAATTCCTCCCTCCTGGAACGCTATCCAGTCGGGCAGATACTGAGGGCTTACCATGTTCGTGGATTCTGCGAGCGCCACCGACACGTAGCCCGTGTACTGAGCCGCCAGCTCGAACCGGTAGCCGGTGCCGCCGCTGGGCGCGGTCACAGTCACCATCGTCGTGCAGGTCTTGGTGGCGCTGCAGCCGTCGGGGTAGGCCAGGCAGAGGCGGTCGGCGGCGCCACAGCCATCGAGAACCTGGGAGGAGGGAACGCATGCGCTTTTAAGACGCGAGGGCGGAGCGAGGCGAAGATGGACGGGAAGGGGCCGTCACCGTCACCGTGGCCTCGTCGTCCTCCTCCTCCTCCGTACTCACCGCGTAGGCGGCCGCGCGGGTCGCCGTGCTGGCGGAGCGCGCCGCGGGCGTCATCGCCAGGACGGCGAGCAGGGCGACGAGCGGGAGCGAGCTCACGGGGGTCTTCTGCAACAAGAGCACGAGACGAGCGTGAGCGAGAGCAGCGGGAGTGAGGCGTGTCTGATCGATGATTATGATTTGGCGCCTATTGGGTCCAGGGTCCGCCTCGCCACTGTACCGGATACGCATATTGGAAAGACTTAACAAAAAGAAACGAAATAAACCAACAACAAAAAAAGAGATGAAGGGACAGAAAAATAACACTCGGGGAAAGTGTGTGAGTTGGTGCCGCGCAGCGCACGTGTGCGCATTCACACATCGCGACCCTCGGGGCGGGGACAAGGAGTAGCCTCTTAAAACCCGACCGTTATAAAAGTCATCGCGTCGCGACACAGCGGTTATTGCAGGTTTTGAAACCCTCGACGCAACTCTCGAGACACCCGGTTGTGATCTCCGAAGAACAATAGTAGTCCATAACCCTGCGACTGCCGGCACTCAAAGCCAAATCGTGGATGTGAAGCCGAAAACTCTCGACTCAAGGAGTCAGTGCGATAAAACGTTACGTACCATGTTGTCGGGAGCGCGGCCTGGCGGGAAGTGGTTCCCCGCGGCCTGCTTGTACGTACTTATGTGTCCGTGGTTGGCGCGGGCGCGGGGCTCGGACCCGCGCCGCCGCGACTGACGCCCCCCGCCCTCCCTCCCTTCCCCGGGCCCAGCGCGCCGCTACTCCCGTACTGTACATTCGCTTTTCCTCTTTGGGCATTCCCTGGCGCGGTGGTCGCGGTGATTCCCCGACCGTGTCGGAGTAACAGTAACTCGAGGTTCCATATGAATCCTGGACCGCGTGCAAAGTTTGTATTTCTCGACGATGGTAAATTAATCATCATCGTTTCTTTTCAAAACTCCTGTCGTTTTGTCGTATGTATTTATTTTCCCCCAAGAATTAATTTCTTGCAATATTCGAGGAATCTTGATAGTGTTACAAAGTACCAGTTAAGATGCCCGTCATCGGGAGCGTCTGCCAGGTGCTGCCAGGTCGCTAGGTGACGAGCGTGCTGGGGAGAGATTATCGGCCTCACACTCACACCTGCATTGATGGATGGCCCAGACTTACGACAAACTCTATCGCGTACGTGCTGGGCCTCAGGAAACGTCCGAGATACCCCGGGCCCGGGCCCGCGCCAGTCAGAGCGCGCTGTCCTTGTCCACTCGTGTCATTCCTCTCTTTCTGTCTCTCCCTGTACCGCACTCCACACTCTGCCTATGTCAACTGTGTTTGGCCCCCGCTGGTCCACAGTAAAAAAACACCTACAGTAGTCAAAACAGCACACCATAAAAACAGCAATTGTACTCATGAAAAAACGGTAAAACCCGTACATTTAGCGTCACGTACCCTACATTTTTCAATACAATTTTACGGCTTAGAAATTTTAACCGTTGTTAAAAATGAACGTTTTTTTACAGTGCTGGTCGCGCTCGAGGTCACCCCGTGGTCGCGTTGTGCCCGGCCAAGTGGCCAGCGGACTGAATTCTGTCTCTCTCTCTCGCTCGTTGCGGCCGAGCCCCATGAGTGCGACAAGGATAGAGCACCGCACCGCACCGCGCTCTTAGATGTCACTCGGCAGGTGTGCGGCCGACAAGAACATTGAATGCAATGCATCACGGTGTGCAGCGCTTGCCGCAGCGGTGCATTTCATTTCATGGCAATAGCTTTGTCAGGTGCCGTTGCGCTTCGTATCCCCCAAAACTAAGTCCAGGTAGGTACAGCACCCCCGCCACGCGCCCCGCCCCGCCACGCGCCCCGCCCCCGCCACGCGCCCCGCCCCGCCCCGCCCCGCCTTGCCCATCCTTTCTCCGCGCCCCCCGCGCCCTTTGCTTTGAGTCCGGTTGCTCACGGCAACCGAGCCGCGCGACGCCCGCGACGGCGACGCCCGCTGGTTCAATGGCGCGCATGGCGCCGCGACGCCGCGCCGACGCCGCCCCGCAGCGCCTGCGGCTGCAGCGCTCACTGCACCGGGCGGATGCGACGCGCCGGCGGGAGCGGCCGTGCCCCGCGGCCGCGGCGGGCCTCGGTCCCGGCCACGGCCCCGCGCGCCTCGACGCCGAGGGTCAAAGTGCCGGCGAGGAGGTCCGCGTCCTCGCGGGCTGGCGGTGGCGGCGGCGGCGTGCTTGTGGGCCTGGCGCACCAGCTCGTTCGAGAGTGCGCCTCGAAGGGGGTCGCCGTCGCACCGCAGCTCGCTTTGGAGGCGGTGAGTACCGAGACCGAGCCGACACCGGCTCCCGTAGCAGGACTGCGGCATGCTTGCAGCCCGGGCCCGTGCCCTGCCCTCTGTCCTCTTACCGGCGGACTGCAGCGCCTTTGGCCTACCTGCCAGGCGCGGGTAACTGCCGCCCCCGCGGATCCCGGCGGATCCTCACAGACCATACTGATGCGCTCTCTCTCGCCGACAGCTGTGCCTGCTGCAAGTGAACCCCAACAACAGCCAGCAGGAGACCGCAGGATCCACCACAGGACCCGCCGAAGGCGTCTGCGCGCTGCTGGCGGCCTGCATGCGCTTCCTGCTGGACAGGGGCGTCCCCGGCCTAGCCGCCACCAGGATGAGGATCGCCTTCCGCCGGAAGTATAAACGGCCAGGTGAGTGGCTTGTGAGGTGCGCGCGGTGCGGGGCGGGCCAGGCTGTGTGCTCGGTGCTCGCTAGCCTCTACCCGTCCTCCTGCCCGCAGAGGCCATCGCCGCCGAGCAGGCGCGCGGCACGGAGTCCAGGGTGGCCCCGCTGCTCGCCGAGGTCCTGGAGGACGCCCACGCGGCCCTCGGCGACCTCCCTGCCCCCACCTCCGCGCCGCTGAGTCCAGTCCCCGCACCGCCCTCCCCGACTCCGGTCGCCGCCAAGCTCGCCGCCAGAGCGGGGGGGAGGGCCGGCCCGGCCTCGGTGCGCGGGGAGCGCGCCGACAAGGAGCGCCTGTACGCCAGCGTCGTGGCGGCGGCGGTGCTGCGCTCGGGGCTGGGCAGCCCGGCGGACCCCGCCGTCATCAAGGAGGCCAGCGGTATGAACACCCTTTCCTCTATTTAATTCGGCAATCAGATGATTCATTACTGTCCTGCCCCGCGCTCGCGCTCAGCTGCCATGCAGAGCGTGTACCCGTCCAAGGAGCTGCCCCACCTGCTCCGCCTGCCGCCCTCGGCCCGCCACGCCCAGCTGCTCGAGGTCTGCCGGATCTCGGCCGGCGTGCGCATCTTCAACTGGGACTGCAGGGGCAGGAAGGCGGACATGGACGCGGCCCACGGCCTGCTCGACCGTAAGCCCCCGGCCTCGGCCACCTGCGCTGCGTTCGGGCCCGGGCCGGGCCGGGCGGTCGCTGACCGGACCGTCCCACTCTGTTGCCAGTGCCGGGGCTGGTGCAGGAGGCGGCCGCCGTCACCAGGACCGTCCTCGCGTCGTCGGTCGAGAGTGTGGAGGCCAGCCTGTGGACGGCCACGGCCGCGCTGGAGGCGCTGTACGCGCACGAGGGCCACGCGGGGGACGGTGACGGGGACGCGGAGGGCGCCCGTCGTGGCGGCGTCGATCCGGAGCAGCTCAAGGAGACCGTGGTCTTCCTGCGGCAGCAGCAGGTGCTGCTCAGGCGCCTGCTGGAGGACGCGGAGGGCGCCGGCGCCGAGGCCCGTCGCCTCGTGGGGCAGCTAGAGTCGGGCCTCGGTGAGGTGCACGCGGCGGTGCAGTCCAAGACGGCCGTGCCCACCAGCCAGGTGTACGTGAGTGTCCTCCTGAAAGGAGTCGGCGCCGGGGCCGTCGTGTCGATCGCGGGCATCGAGGGGAGAAAGAAGGGGAAATTATGCGGGGGGAAAGGGACTTCCCGGGCTTGCTTGTTGGGTTGCCTACCTCCCCGGGCGCTGGCTGCTGGCTGCTGCTCCCACCAGCGACCGCCCGCCTGTCTGTCTGGTCGCCCGTCCGCCCACCTCGCCTCCGCCCGGCCCACCCCCAGAGCAGCGAAGAGAGCGAGCTCAGATGCTCGTATGCGTCCGAAACCGACAGGTGAGAGTGAGATGGAGCCATGTTCTAGTTCGAACGTCTCACTCTCACCTGTCGTTTTCGGACGCATACGAGCATCTGTGCTCGCCCTCTTCGCTGCTCTGCCCACCCCCACCCCGCCCAGCCCAGCCCAGCCCAGCCCAGCCCAGCCCAGCCGGCCGGCCGGCTGTGGCCAGGCCAGTCAGTGTAGCCAAGTGCAGCGAGTAGGTGACGGGAGTGAGTGTAGTGTGTGACAGGTTATCGTTTAGTGAGTGTGTGACAAAGTGTAATCGCAATGGCAGTGGCAAGTGTGACGTTCGGGGAGTCGAAGCTGGAAAAGCCATCCGTAGTTGTAAAGTGGTCTATTATTCGCCCAGCGGAAAGGAAGGAGGCACAGTAGGATGTGGAGGTGAGTTTTGTTTACGTTTCGTGTTTTCATCCTGGTCGCTAGCAGTTTTCTGGAACGCTCCGTACTGGCAATACAGAGACGGGTTTGTGTCACTTCTCGTCTTCTTTGCCTACTCACCTACTATCAAAACATTTTTCAAAACGTGCATTGGAAAAACAAAGGTGATAAGTCCTACCCTTAAAAGGCACTAAAAAAATTTAGTGCCTTTGGAAAGGCACTAAGATTTAGTGCCCCAGAAAAGGCACTAAATTTTGTTAGTGCCTTTTCAAGGTAGGACTTAGCAACTTTAGCTGACCAGCTGCGTATACTCCATACAAATTTAGTGCCTTTGCAAAGGCACTAAGATTTATAGTGTTCCAGGAAAGGCACTAAACTTAGCACTTGATTTTAGCTCTCCAGGAGAGGCGTTGCTTAGCACCTTTGTTTTTCCGGTGTGGGATCCACGCTACTTTGCGCTGCGGCAGTGCCGAGCGGCCAGTGCTGCAGCGTCATGCAAACCCCGGGGAGGTAGGCAGCCCAACGCACCCGCGGGGGGATGTACGCAATCGACAATTTCAAGTTCTCCCCCAATGTCCGCAATCGACCCCCAGACCTGAACCACTGATCTCACGCGTTCGCCATGTCCCCTCCCCTCCCCGCAGCCCCAGTTCATGGCGCTGGCCTCGACCTGGGAGGCGCTGGAGGCCCAGGCCGTGGTCGTGAGCCGCGCCGCCAGCCTCCACCACCGCCTCGCGGCCTACGCCAAGGTGAGCCCGAGCCTCCGCTCTTTTCACGGGAAGTACAGTATGTGTTTCTGCGGGGGTGTCTTTGGCCGGCCCTGATGCCGGCGCCTGTGGGCAGAGCGGGACGGGATCGCGCGCATGTTGTAGGGCGGGGTGATCACCCCATGCGCCCCGGTCGCCCTCCTGCTCCACGCACTCGTTGGCCTGCAGCTTAGCGCGAACCGAATAGGGTATTTTCATGTTGGCGTACTTAGTTCTCTATCGCTCGCTCTATCGCCCCTGGACTGACACAGGGTGCGTTGTGCTCGGACGACGCGGCGCTGCGCGGCCTCCTCGCCGAGGCCAAGCGCCCCGCGCCCACGGACGCCGAGAGGGTGTCCGCGGGACTGACGGCCTCGGCCGGCGCCGACCTCCGCCTGCTGGAGGCGGCGCGCCGGCGGCTGGAGAGGGACCTGAGCCGCGGGGACGTGGTGGCCGAGGTGAGTGCTGCGGGGCGGGGCGGGGCGGGGCGGGGCGGGGCGGGGCAGGGCGGGGTGGGGCGGGGCGGGGCAGGGTGATGATGACCATGACCGCGTGCTCTGCGCGTGCGCAGCTCGAGGGCTTCTGCCCCTGGTTCCTGGCGGTGTCGGGCGGCGGGCTGGTGCCGGGGTGCCCGGCGCTGGGGCTGTGCGAGGCCGGCCCCGGGGCGGGCGGCGGCGGCCCGCGGCTCTACGCGCTGTCCTCGCTGCGCGCGGCGCAGCTCTTCGCCGCCAACCCCAACAAGTGAGTCTTGAGCTCCCGGTCTGCGGGTGAACTGGGCGGGTGGTGCTAACGCTGCTGGTGCTGCCGCTCAGGTGGATCCAGCGTGCTCTGGAGGAAGTCCGGCGGAGGCCGGCTCTGGTGGGTCTGCTGGGTCTGGGCGACGCGCTCCGGCCGGCCGCGGCCGCGCTCCACGGGGACCTGCTGCGGGTGGCCTCGGCCCCCGGGTCCAGGCTGGGCCTCGGCCCAGGCGCGGGCCTCCAGCTCGGGGACGCTGGCGTGCAGACGGAGGCCGCGCGGCGGCGCGCCGGGGCCGTGGCCGTGCACGTCCACCTGCCGGCCGTGCTGCCGCCTGCGCCGGCCTCGGCCGTCAAGGCCAGGACCCAGGCCGCGGCCACGCAGACGGAGACCAGCTCGTACCGCAGGGACAGCTGCGCGCAGACCTTCCCGGCCAGGGACGCCGCCGTGCAGTGCCCTCGCTCCGTGGCGTGCACGGCGGGGCCCACGGGGCCGACGCACGCAGCTCTCGACAACACTCTGTCATGTAATGTATAAAAAATACATAAATAAATCGAAAACTTTAATTGAGTTTAAAAAAAAACCATACATTAGCTTTCATTTTATTTTACTTCTTGTCCCTATTTACGAACCCGTCAGCAGTAAATAAGGGATAATGCGCACCGCGCCCCTCCCCTCCGTTTATCCGGGTGAGCAGATACCCCACGCGGGCGCGGTGCGGCGCTACCCCCTGGCTTTGGCCCCGCCGTGTCCCCGCCACCGCGCCGCTGTCGCCTAGCTTTTCTTAGAAATTGTAACCACCGTCGGTTGCCCTGTGTATCTTACGCGTCGGATCCCATCTGAACTCCGAAGTTAAGCCCGTGGGGTCCCTTCTAGGGATGGGTTAGATCCCGTCACTTTTTTTCGGTTTACGTACGTAATTCTTTCAAGTTTTATCTCGAAAAATTTTGTATGCTTTCGATATGTTGTTTTCGGATTTCGTGGAAATCGCCAGGTCGGACAGAGATAGGTCGGACAGTTTACATGCACCCCCTCCTCGCCCCAGACCCACCCCCGCCCTGCCTCCGTGTCCTCCGCGTGCCCGTGCTGGCCGTCCTCCCTTTCAGTCGCATCCACCACGCGGCCGAATAGGACCCGGGCCGGGGACACGGCGAGACAAGGCAAGGCGGGCGAGGACATCGCGCAACTTTTACCATCACATGAGGCGACCGGACCGACAGCGAACCGGGCGGGGGCGGGGCGGGGCGGGGCGGGGCGGGGCGGGGCGGGGCGGGGCGAGGAGCTCGCAGAACGAGAACAGGTCCTCTGCTCCGCCTCGCCTCGGCTGATGGTCTCTGAACGGAGACGGTGAAGGGAGAGGCGGGTGAGGAAGGAGGGAGGGACGGAGGGAGGGGGGGAGGAGGGGGAGAGATGAGGCGAGGATCAAAGCACGGTAGAGCACCGCCCCCGCCTGCTCCACCCCGCTCCCTACCCCGCCGCTCCCTACCCCACCGCTCCCTACCCCGTCCCGACAATTTCGCCATTACACGCCGCAGCATACGTGGAGCAAGCCGCGGGATAAATCGGATTTCGGAATAGGTTGGCTTTGAGATTGTGAGCCCGGCATCGTCGTCGCCGCTGCCGCCCGTCCTGCGTTCCCGCTATGCCGTCGTGCAGCCCCGCCCCGCCCCGCCCCGCCCCAGCTGCGATGAGTCTGCAAGGTGCGGCCGGGCGGGGCGGTGCGGTGCTGGGCCGCTCCCTCCCGTCATCCGTCATCCAGAGACAGAGGGTGGTGCGCTGGCTGGAAGGAAGGGAGTGGAAAAAACACTGCAACGATGAGAGCAGAGACCAGCCTCTCTCGCGCCTCGCCTCATAATCTCAGGGCGGGTCCCTGTGCTTCGCATTCTTTTTCTCTGCCGCAAGGACAGGACCGCTGTAAGAGAGTGGTTGTCCATCGGGGGGAATGAGTAAACCCCGGTACACCCGGGTACACCAGCTGCATGTAACCTCTCACCCTCGAGCCCAGGGAGTACCCCCACGGGTACGTCGAGATCCTTAGAGGTTTATCTAAAAAAAAAAAAGATGTTAGCAGTAGCCGAACGGCCGGTTGGCGTGACGGTGACGGGATCCTTCGCCTGCTGCTTCAACCGCCGCGAATCGGTCACGGCTCGCGGTGCTGTGTGGTGCAGTTTATTTTATTTTTTGTGCGACGGCCCGGTCCGGGCGGACAAAATAAACCCGCGAGAGGGAGAAAAAGAATAGGAAAACGCTGCAACGACGGCGAACGGCATATCGCCGTGGCCGCGGCGGCGGGCAAAAAAGAGAGGGAAGCGCGCGACTGTGAGGTAAAAAAAAAGAGAGAAAAAAGAGTGGTGGTGGTGATCCCGGCAAGGTGCGGTGCGCTGCGGCGTGGCGCGGCGTGGCGCGGCTGCCAGATAGAGCACGCCGCTCTAGTCCCCTCTGATTTCTGCTACGTTGTCAGAGCCACCTCAGCTTTTACCTCGCTGCTGCCCCGGTTTGTCCCCAGCGCTGCTGCTGCTTCTGCCCTCTCTCTCTCTCTCTCTCTCTCTCTCTCTCTCTCTCTCTCTCTCTCTCTCTCTCTCTCTCTCTCTCTCTCACTCTCTCCTAGCAGCACTCGGACCGAGCCGAGCCTCCCCCTCCCCAGCCTCGGTCCGACCAATCTTGACTGCGCCGTTCGTTCGTAAGCAGGACCGATCGGATCCTCCCTGCATTGCTGGCTGGTTACGTCAACCGATATTCGCATCACGTTTCACTTTTCCCAAGTTGTTGCCAACAAACAAAGTGCCGGGCGGGGCGCGATCTGGCGGCGCTGCTGCTCTGCGCTGTGGCCTGATGCACACGCGCCTCGCCCCCAAAGCTTTCGCCCGAGCCGCGTCGCGTGGCCCTGCTGGCTGCACTCGAGGGCAGGGGGGCGTGTGCACGGGGAAGCAGCTCACAATAATTCAGTGGCGGATCTGGCTCAAATGTTTAGGGGGGGCAAGTCATGAGGGTTGCCTACTTTAAGGGGATCCCAATAAATTGGCTAAAAATGCAACGCCTTAGGTTTTCGGGTTCCCAATAGAATTAAAACTCTCTAAATTGATTTTTTTAAAGGATCAGTGCGTAACGCGCAGACCTAAATTTATAAGTTGCAGGGCAGTAAGTGGTAGTTCCGAGCGAAGCGAGGAAAATTTTTTGGTTTTGCGTTTTGTAGGTGGCAAAATTGAGTGGTCTGTGGTATGGTGTGTTCAAAAAATACAACGCTAAAGCGAGTGAACAAAAATACATAAAATTAATAAAAGATAAGCAACAAGCCGGACTGAAGAAGTGGGCCGTAAAATTAAAAATTTCGTTTGATTACCAAAATATTGAGAGCGCAGCGAGCATTAAAATTTAGTCAGTCGAGTGAAGTTTTTGTAACGCACACTGTAAAAAATAATAACGGTGAGATGACGGTTAGCAACCGCTAATTAATTTCCGCTAGTTACCGTACTTGATACGGCGCTAAGTACGGTCAACCGTACCTCGGTTTGAGCGCTATAGAGCTCAAAAACGGTTCTTCCGTACCACTTTTAGTGGGTACGGTGAGGCCGTTTCACGGCTCCGTAGTATAAAATCAGTGGGTACGGTCTCTCCGTACTTTGCTCACCGTATCATATTTCTATTTCGCAGGTACGGTGCACCGTACCTGGCACCGTATCGGTCTCTCATTTTTTACAGTGCACTCACTCTAATTTTCAGGTATGCGCAGATTAGAACACTGACATTGAGAGTAAGGTAGTCAAACTGTGTAGCGTGCTGACTCGTCGCATTGCACAGTCGCACCGCACTGGCGGCTAAGCTGATTTTGAACTTGTGATACCTAATTCGGGTCTGACACCGTAAAATGCGTAATGTATTATCAAATTGCAGCAAAACGTATTTTGAAACGGCGCAACTTTAGGCGTAATACCTACGTATTACCAAAAGACAGCTGAAGACTAATTGTCGTCTGGATTCCTCTCCTTTTTTCCTTTTCTTTATTTCTCTCTCTTTGTTTCTCTTTCTTTCTCTCCCTTCCTCACTGTAAGCGCTGTGGATACTTTAAATGCCAAATTTTGAATTTTTGAGCGCCAAATTTTGGCCTCCATCCAAAGGGATGCCAATTTTGGGCTAAATTTAAAGCTGAATTTCGGACCCCTATTAAGAATGCCAAATTTTGGCGTGAAAAGTGGCAAAAATTTGGCGTTCACAAGCACAAAATGACGCCAATATTTTGGCACGGAAAATGGCCACAGCTCTGCCCTGCTGCCATCCAGCTAGCTTGCTACTCTCTCTCTCTCTCTCTCTCTCTCTCTCTCTCTCCCTCCCTCTCTCTCCCTCTCTCTCTCTCTCTCTCTCTCTCTCTCTCTCTCTCTCTCTCTCTCTCTCTCTCTCTCTCTCTCTCCCTCTCCTCTTTTCTTCGCCTTTAGGGGCGCCTGAGCGTTTGAAGGGGGGGCAATCGTCCGATTGCCCCCCCCCCGAAATCCGCGCCTGCAATAATTCGCGGTTCGAGAGCATCAATAACGATTAGCCGCATTTTAATCCGCTGGGCGGCTGCGACCAAGGGTTTACTTATTGTTTGACCGCATGCTCACCCCGCAGAGGCAGTATAATCGGCGGAGTATTAATCCCCATCGACGGTTTCCCAGGGGTTCTGTAGTGCGGGTCGGAAGCTCGCAACGTAGTCTGACTAGTATTTTGTCTTGTCATATTCACAGTGCACGCGATTTCCGATACGGCGCGTGTCGCTGGCATGACGCGGGGCCGGGGCGACAGGGACAGGTCGCAGGCGGCGCGTAGGCCTGCTGCTCCGCGGGGGAGCGCGGCGGGTTGCCTACCCCGCGCTCGTCGGGCGCTCCCAGTCCCAGCGACTCTCCTCTCCTCTGCTCTCTCTGCTCGGCCGCCTCGCCTCGCCTCGCTCTCACGACAAACGCGGACCGTTTCGAGTTCGAGCAGTGCGCTGCGCGGTGCGCGCTTTGTGCCCCTTACCTCTTTGCCCAGAGAGAGAGAGAGAGAGAGGGGAAGAGAGAGAGAGAGAGAGAGAGAGAGAGAGAGAGAGAGAGAGAGAGAGAGAGAGAGAGAGAGAGAGAGAGAGAAGCGCTATTAAAATAAAAAGCGGGTCCCCTCCGTTCGGTCAATGGTTGTGAGGGCCGCACGTGGAGGCAGGCCCGGGCAGCGTCTGTATCGCACGGCTACCCTTTGTGAGAGCACAGCGGTGCACGTTACGGGGTCTCGCCCCGCCCCGCCCCGCCCCGCCCCGCCCCGCCCCGCCCCGCCCCGCCCCAACACACACCCGGAGCTAGAAGGACGGCCATTTATAGTACATATTCTTTTTTTGTCGAACACAAGGTGATGCAGTTTCAGGACCCCGCCCCGCACCACCCACCCCGCCCCGCCCGCCCCGCCCGCCCCACCCCGCCGCGCTCGCTATCAGTAAAACTGGAACACCCACACACCCGCGGCCGGCCGCGTCCGCTTCCAGCACCGCACACACGAACCCACACCGCACATACACACGTACCGAAATGTATTTTCGTCCGTCGTTTTGCACACAGGAAAAAGGGGTGGGAGGGGGCGGGGGCGGGTGGACCATAGGGGCAGCGCGCAGGCGGATGTAGGGAGGAGCGCGAGGTGGCGGCGGAACATGCAGATGTGGGGGGAGTGAGTGGGGGGAGGAGGGGGGCACGGAAGCGGGCCGAGTGCCGTCCATAAACGTTCTTCCAAAACTTTATTCACGCGAATGGCCGGGGCGATCCGTTGGCAACGAATTGCGGTGAACTGTATGTGCGCGGCCACGGGGGGGCGGGGGGGGCAGGGGGGGCGGGGGCGGCGGGGGCGGCGGAGGCGGCAGTAACCTGGCGTTACGGGCCGCGCCCCGCCACAGCACATTCCACCGCACGGGGACATGACTTAGATTCCAGCGTTGCCGCGCTCTGGCGTCACACACACACACACACACACACACACACACACACTCGCATATCCACAAGGGCCGCCGCTGCCGAGGCCGCGCCGCGCACGAATAATTTGCACTGATGACGCTTTCCTGCCCCGAGCCACAGCGTCAGCGTCAGCGCCGCCTGCCCTGCCAGCCGGCAGGAATGCCGCACGCATTCTTTCTTTGCACGAGCAGCGCGCGGTGACGACGACGACAGCAACTACAACAACAACATAAAAAAAAACGAACCTTTTATTTTATTTTTTTGAAAAAAACAAAAATGGGGAAAAGTTTACAGAAAATGCGTGTGTGAGCAGTGAAGGCTGGGCGCGGCCCACGGCCGCCGTGGTGAGTGATGTTGTGTTGCTCGCCCCGCCCCGCCCCGCCCCGCCCCGCCGCACCCCACCCCACCCCGCACTGCCCCGCCCCGCCCCGCCCCGCCCCGCCCCGCCCCGCCCCGCCCTGCCCCGCCCTGCCCCGCCCCGCCCCGCCCCGCCCCACCGCACTGCCCCGCCCCGCCCCGCCCGGCCCTGCCCCGCCCCGTCCCGCCCCGCCCCGCCCCGCCCCGCCCCGCCCTGCCCCGCCCTGCCCCGCCCCGCCACGGACGGGAGCGAGGTATGCTGGGCCGGGTATCTCATCAGATAGCAGCGCGCCACACACACACACGCACACGCACACGCATGTCTGCGCGGCCTACCGGGATGACCGTCCTGCACACGGCAGGACACGCCAGGCTCCTGAACCGTCCAGCTGATTAGCCTGTACGAGGGGAACGCAAAACCCAGCAGCCATAAAGGGGATGAACGAAAAAATAATCATTCCCAATAAAGTCTACTAAATTTTTCTTTGTATCGAGTATACATTTCCTTGGTTCAATGACAGTGTTTCCTGCGTGTAAAGCCCCCCCTCTCTCTCTGCGAGGCCTCTGTTTGCTCTGGACTGGTAATGTTTCCTTGCGCCCCGCCCCGCCCCGCCCGTTTCGAGATGTAGTACTACTAGGGGCCTTACGGCAGCGCGGTCCTGGCGCTGAAAGGTAGGCGGGGTAAGGCCGCAGGCGGGGCTTCCCTTACCCCCCCCCCCCTCGGCTCCCGCCCAGCCCAGCCCAGCGCCCTCCGGCCGGAGCGACCATAATGGGGGCCAACGGCTCAATATACCGCAAGCCTAAACACAAAATATTTGCCACTTTCTGTTCCGCTGCGGAGGGGTGGCGGGGCGCGGCGCGGCGCGGCGGTGAGCTGGGCTGGCCGCGGGCCGAAAGGCGGAACGAGGTCGGGGCGGGGCGGGGCGGGGCGGCTGGGAATGCCCCTACAGCGAGCGCGGCCCGGCCCGGCCCGGACCAAAAGCACAGTGGTGCTGGCTGCCTGCCTGCCGCCTAAGTGAACCATCATTCACACCAACGACAGACGCGGCTACATTTTCGCCACTGCTGGTGCTGGCGCTGGCCGGGGCGGGCCGGGCTGCTGCTGCTGCTGCTGCTGCTGCGGGTGGTGCTTGCTGCTCTGTGGCCTGTGGCTGCCGGGCGCGCCGGCCGGATATTTCACAATTTAACGTCCGTTACGATCCGAAGCAAAGAGGGAAAGAGTGTGGGTGGAAACCGGCGGCAAGGCGGCCACGGTGGCGGTGGTGGTGGAGGAGGAGGAGGCCGGGGGGGGGGGGGGGCAGGGGCAGGGGGCTCGACCACGTGGCTCGGCGTGGCTCCGGGTAAAGACGTTACGGCGGCGCGGTGTAGTTTTGTGGTTGGACCGAGTCCAGGACACTTTGCTTTGTTCTTAACCCGCTGAACGTTAGCACAGCAAAAGGAATGGTAAACTAATGCAGCAGGTTTTACCCAACCACACGTCTGGTATCCGTATAAACTGACCAGTTCTGCCCAAAAATGTTGTGTAGAGTTCTGATTTATTAGCAAGTTTTTATGCGGAGCATAATGTATGTAAGGCCTCTGACGGGGACATTGGTACAGTACCGACATGCCACGCGTTCTGTTCTTTTTTTAATACAACATATTGTAAATTGGGTAAATTCCGAAAAATATTATTTGTCCATTACTGTTGTGTGCAGTTCAGTGGCAATAAAATCCAAATCCAAATCCAAATCTCTCTCTCTCTCTCTCTCTCTCTCTCTCTCTCTCTCTCTCTCTCTCTCTCTCTCTCCCTCTCCCTCTCCCTCTCTCTCTTTGTATGTGTGTGTTCACGTGCGCTGAGAGGAAACACTCAACCCGTCACGCTGGCGCCAGATTCCGCGCGCGGTGATGACGACGAGATGACGTGTCACACGTGACGCCCGGCGCGTAACGCTAGCAGCGTGACGGTAACGAGGCTCATCGCGACCCAGACCCGCAAAAAAAAAAAAAAAAAAAATATTTGAGCGGGGTGCTGGTGCGCCCGGCTCGACCTGCGCTAAATGCTCCCAATTTTTTTTTCGCCCTCATCCAGCCGACTTGCTGCCCCCTCCCCTCCCTCTCTCTTTGTCTCTCCCTCTCGCCTTTTCTCACCCTCTCCCTCTCCCTCTCTCCCTGCCCTAGCAGGGTATGCCGTAGCACAGCGTTTGCCTTGTCGTTGCGTCGCAGAGCGGCGCCTAAAACACAAGGCCCTGGCGGACAGCCACGGAGTGGACGCTTCTACTGCCAACTCTCTCTCTCTCTCTCTCTCTCTCTCCCTCTCCCTCTCCCTCTCCCTCTCCCTCTCCCTCTCCCTCTCCCCTCTCCCCCTCCCCCTCCTCTCCCTCTCTCCCTCTCCCTCTCCCTCTCCCTCTCCCTCTCTCTCTTCTGCAGCCAAAACGGCGCGCGGGGGTCACCAGCAAGTCGCCAACTACCAACTTAGCGCGCTGCTTAATCTGAGCGCAGCGGTGCGGGGCGGGGCGGGGCGCCCGCAGCGCGGGGACTTTACCGATCCCGCGCCAGTGAATTTTCTCGCCCAGTGCAGCCAATCGTCTCGATGAGGGCTCGGTGGGGGGCACGGGGGAGATAAACACCCGGCCCGTGGCCGGGGCGCGAGAAGTTGGCAGAACTGGGTCCACTCCATTTAAATACACGGCGCACGTTTTGCGGTCGGGCCGGGCGGGCCTCTGTGGGGCAGAGTGTTAGCAATGGAGGGGGTACGCGGGGAGGACCGACCTTCGGAGGGAAAAAGAGACCGAGTTGTCCGCCTTGTGGCGGGGCGGGGCGGGGCGGGGCGCCCCGGGCTGGCCGCGTCCTCTGCTCCGCGCTGCTCCGCGGCAGGGCGCCGCGTGATGGCCCGGCCGTATAAAGCTTCCTGCTGCCCATACAATTAATAAAAGCACTAAAACGTAGCGAAAACCCTCTCCACTCTGCTCCTTTCCTCTCCTCCCCGTCTCCGTCTCCGCCCCTCATACGCGGACAGGGCAATAAAATACGTCCGAGTAATAAGCTCAAGTCATAAAAAAGTAATAAACAAAGGATAAAAGGGAGTGTTTTCCGTAGAACGCAAACAAATAACTGCGGCGGGCGAGGTCGACCAAAGGCAAAAGGGGTTGCGGCAGGCAGGGGGGCGGGGCGGGGCGGGGCGGGGCGGGGCGGGGTAGGCAGGCGGGGTAGGCAGGCGGGGGCGGCGGGCGGAAGGCCCGGGGGACGGGGCGTGCGCGGGCTCTCTCGGTGACCGGGTCCCCGCGCCCCGCCCCGCCCCGCCCGCCCCACCGCACTCCACCCCGCCCCGCCCCGCTCGACTGATGGCACAGGATACCGCTCGCCTTACTCCTCCCGGGCTGTTCTTGCAAGGGCGGGGCGGGACTCGTCAGAATTAACCGACAGGATCGTACTAGGAATGCTGACTTTGCACGGCCTCTGCTCCGCCGCAGCCGGCCCGGCCTCGACTAGCGGCTACAACAGCGCCCTCCGACTGCTCCGCTGCCTGAAGGTGTTCGTTGCTCTTGTCCGGAGGCAAACGCAGGGCGTCTCATCTCCCTGAATGGGACCTTGTAGACCTCCGGCGGGGAACCGCCCCGCCTCCTTCCGCGACCCTTCCACCTCTCTCCTCGCCAGCCGCTGGCTATCTCTCTCTCTCTCTCTCTCTCTCTCTCTCTCTCTCTCTCTCTCTATCTCTATCTCTATCTCTATCTCTATCTCTCTTTTCCAGCCTGGTTCCGATCCGCGACACCGATCAAACTCATCTCATGCCTATGACCTCCCTCCTGCTTCCTCCCTCCTCTCTCTCTAGCTCTCCTTCTCTCTCTCTCTCTCTCTCTCTCTCTCTCTCTCTCTCTCTCTCTCTCGCTCTCTCTCGCTCTCTCTCGCTCTCTCTCTCTCTCTCCCTCCCTCCCTCCCTCCCCTGTGCCTCTCCTCCTACCCCGGCCGGCTGTCCTGTCCCTCCCTGACGAGACGGTGGCGGCGTGGAGACGGTCGCCAAGGAGACGCCCGTCCCGTCCCGCTCCCGCTCGCTGCGCTGCTTCGGTTGAGCACAGGGGGCCGGGCGGGGCGCCCACAAGGCCCCGAGCTGAGCAGACCCCAGATTTTATGTCCCTCGTCGTCCCGCTCGGCCCCGTTCCTCCAGTCCCGGTCTAAACGCGAGGCGGGGCCAAACACGAGCGGACACACGGACAGACACACGGACAGACACACGGACAGACAGACAGACAGACAGACAGACAGACAGACCGACAGACCGACAGACCGACAGACCGACAGACAGATGGATAGACCCCTCGGACCTGCTCTGCGGCTGTTATTCGCTGATTGATGCAGATTCAGGTTCGTTTCCGCTGCTGCCGCCCTGCCCTGCCCCTTCCTGACGCGCTGCTGACAGAGACGAGTTCTGCCCCGGCCAGGCCAGGCCAGCCCAGCTTCAGTCCAAATGAATGCCTCCAATTCCTTTCAGCGGCCCTGCTGCGGCGTGGCGGCCTACAGGCCGGGGGAGGGGGAGGGATGGAGAGGGCGGAAATGCACTCTTCGCGCTCCCTACTCTACCCCAACCCTCCAATGCTTTTTATAAAATACGACTTTTTATTCCTTTTTTTTTTTATTTATTGCGAGTAATGCGGGTGATTGGAAGGGCAGGGGGTGAGAAGCAATGGCGAGCGAGTGAGGTAGGGTAGGTCCAGAATAAATGAAAAGTCTCCCTGCAGGGCTGTGCGCAGGGGCATCATTATCACGGGGGTATAACCATCACGGTGGCATGATCATGATCATATGCGCCGCGGACGGAAGGTGAGGGCAGAAAAATTAGACAAGTGGGAACTGAACCTACGATTTTCCGGCTGCCGAGATAGGACTCTAGCCACTGAGCCAACCAGCAGACCTGCGGTCCGCGGACCTTGAGAGCTTGAGTATGTACCTCCGGGATGGCAGTCGGGCAATAAATTGCGTTTGCACACAATTCACCCCCAAACAACTCCATTAAGGGTAGTTTCCTTACGGGCCCACCCGAGGAGTTTGGTGTTGCATGCCATGATAGGGGGGTGGTGGTCGCGTCACTCGCACGGAGCCGCGCGCCGAGGCGACCGCGCCCCCTGAGGGTATCACAATGCGCCCCCTGTGGGGCCCGGGCCCCTGCCCTGCGCCGCTCTGCCCTGCGGCCCCCTTAGTGCCCCCAAGACCCCCCTGTTGGCCTCCGGCCGGGCAAATAGCAGCTTGGACGACAAGGGTGCGATATTGGAATCTAGTATGAACGCGCGGGGGCGACCCTCCCCTCCCCTCCCCTCCCTTCCCTTCCCTCCCCTCCCACTCCCGCACCCCCGCGCCACGTCTCCGGGCCGGGAGGGGAGGGGCGGGGGAGGAGGAGGGTGGCGTGTGACACATACTAAGAAGGTGGGAAGGGTGCGCAGCCGGCACTCCCAGGGTGGGGGGTCCTGAAAGAATGGCGCAATGGAGAGTGAAAGCAGCAGCAGAGAGAGAGAGAGAGAGAGAGAGAGAGAGAGAGAGAGAGAGAGAGAGAGAGAGAGAGAGAGAGAGAGAGAGAGAGAGAGATGAACAGGAAGATAAGGGAAGTGGGAGGGAAGCGAGTCTAGAAGAGGAAAGCCGCAACCCCTTTCCCAGCAGCAGCACGGGGCGGGGCGGGGCGGGGCGGGGCGGGCACAGGATCCCCGTGGTTTAGCCTAGGCTCGTTGTTTTTCAGCGCCGCCGTAGCAGGATGTTGGCGAGACCGCCCGCTGTGTATGCGAGTGTTTGTGGGGGCCGGGGCGTGTGTGTGTGTAAGACCTTTCGAAAATTGCTACCGGTGTGTCGATGCGTCCCCCGCCGCGCTTCGCTCCGCCCGGTGTGTACGTGGCTGTCGTGGCCTGGTGCGCCGTGGCGGGGCGGGGCGGGGCGGGGCGGGGCGGGGCGGGGCCGCCGTGCACTTTGTCTCCGCTCCGGGCCGCAGTCGAGTCGGCGTCCTCCTGTAATTCTCCTTCAAATACTGTTTGTATTGCAAAGCAGGTCGAAGGCGGGCAGGGCGGGGCGGGCACAGCGGGCGGGGCGGGCGGGGCGGGCGGGGCGGGCGGGCGGGCAGGGTGGGGCGGGCAGGGTGGGGCGGGCAGGCTGGGGCGGGCAGGGCGGGGTGGGCACAGCGGGGCGGGGCGGGCGGCGCGGGCTCCTGCTTTGCCGCCAGGCGCCAGGCCCGACCACCGGGACGGGACTGGCCAGCAGAGTTTGGCGGGAAAATGAGTGTCTTCATTATTATTTTCCGCGAAACACGCGCGTAGCAGAGTTACGGCAGGTCTGCCTGGGTATCGCGGCACGGCGCCCTGCTGCGGCACATAAAGGTACCCGCTGATCTTTCATGATGCAGTTAAGTCGAGTTAAGTTTTCGTGTATCCTGCGGTGCGGCCAGCCAGCCGGTTTCAATGACTCTCCTCCGGTCTGCTTTTTTTACTCTCCGAATTGACCCACGTCTTGATCCTGTTCCCGGGCTCGGTCAGCCCCTCCCTGCGCCCCCAGCTACCGCCCGGCCCGGCCCCGGCCCCACCCGGTCCCTGAGGGTGTAAAATGAATACGCACTCCGTCCGAGACCGGGCCGGGCCGGGCCGGGATATAACTAGGGGCGTCAGCGATACTTTCCCCGGGGGAACGTCCCCCCCTACCCCCCGCCCTCCGGACGACCCCGTCCTGACCCTCAGCCTCCTCCTACACGCCCCTCGGCAGCGCAGACGAGAAGAAATCTGTTGAGACTTTACGAGGGCGTGGCGCGGGCGCTGCGCTGGACTGGACGTGCCTCCGTGCGGGGCGGGGCGGGGCGGGGCGGAGCGAGGCGGGGCGGGGCGGGGCGGGCGGGGCGGGGCGGGGCGTGGTGTCATTACCCCCTAGAAATGCACTGGTTTAAAATTCATACCGGGGCGTGGCCTCGCGAGGCGTGCGCAGAGGCAGGCGGCGTGCCGAGTGCGGATCGCTGTTTTCCTTTTCAATACTGTACCCCCCAAGTGGGGGCGGCGGCGACGACTTGTGGCGCTTGTGTTTTCGACGATTAAGGTTAAAAAAAAAAAAGCCAGAGATGACTTGCAAACTGCAGCAGGTAAAAGAGGACAATTTTTTTTTGTCGCGGTTTCAACTTAAATTTTTACTGTCGGACGTCGTGTACCTGTACACACTGTTTGCACCCTGGTTCGCCGGCAGGGTGCCGTGTACATTGCAGTATACATGTGGGGGAGGGGGGGGGGCAGCGCGGCGCGGGGCGAGCGCGTCCAGCCGAGTGACTCAGCGAGGCGCACATGGCCACACACGGCCCGGTGAGCGGCGGAGGGGGAGGAGTGGGAGGTTGGGGAGTAGGGGGAGCGCCTACCCCGCGGCCCCGGGCAGCCTAGCGAGCGTAGCGGCGCGCGTAGCCTCGCCAGCGGCGAATGGTAAAGTTCACGTTTGTCGATCAGCTTATTTGTGCGTAACACCCCTCCCCCCTGCCCCCCCTCCCCTCCCCCGCTCCCCCATCGCGTCGGCCCTGTCTCGATGTCCACCCATAGAATGGCCCGCAGCGGTGAAGTCAGGCGTCACACAGATACCGTATCGCGGATGGGTTGGGCCCGGCTCGGCCGCCCCCTCCCCCCTCCCTCCCTCTGCCCTTCGTGCTGTGACCTCCCCCTATTCCCTCGTACACACACAAACACACACACACACAATACACACCCTCACAAGGCGCAGTAGGCTAGAAGCAGGGGCCAATAATAACTACTTAGAATACAGTAGACACAGGGAAGTAACATTTGCCATCGTTATTTCGCCTCATACCAAAACACACGTTTTACTTATTGATGTTTCTTCCTCTTCCTCTGAATCCCAGATGACGGCCGTGTGATGTAACTCGGGCCGCCCGTGATATGCGGCAGCCGCGGCGTCAGCGCGTCACGATAGTAGGTGACGCCAAACTTGTAAACCTCCTGCGGGGCGGGAGTAGGAAGGGGGCGAGAGGGGGGGCGTTGTCGAGAAAATCTCACTGCGAAAAAGTAAGAAACGACTGGGGAGGAGTAGGAGAGGGGGAGGGGGGTCAGCTGCGAGGGTTGGAGGTCGGAGAGAGTGAGCGCAGCCGACCTGATATCTCTCTGCGGCGCGGCGCGGAGAGTGGATGGTTCTGAGATGGGAGAGAGGCGGGGGGGCTGTAGCAGAGGGCTTCTGGGGAGATGTCTGGCTCAAGCATTCGCCGCGCAAACAGGCAAAACGAATAAAATGTGGAGCGCCAACTGGTGCATAAAACATGTCGGGCCACGGGGTCGGGCCACGTCGGCGTCCCCCGCGCCCTCTAATATGGCTCCTCTCCCCTCCCCTCTCCTCTCCTCTCCTCTCCTCTCCTCTCCTCTCCTCTCCTCTCCTGGTCGGCCTCGGTCCGCCCCGCGGGCCCCGCGCCAGGGAAGCGCCACGGCCGGGCCCCATGACCGCCTGCCCCGCCCCGCCCCGCGGCGGATGTATGTAAGTTGTCCGACCTTTCTCTGTCCGACCTGACGATTTCCCCGAAATCCGGAAAAGCGCTGTCCGACCTGGATTTTGTCCGACCTTGTTTACACGGGTAAATTGGAGAAGGAATGTGTATCAGAGGATCAGGCCAGAGGATGCGCCGTAAAAATTGTACGCCACCTCAACTTTATAACAAACAAAAAAAGGAAAAATTGGGAGAACCCCTACCTTACTCGCACCGTGCGAGCCCCGCCGGCTTAACTTCGGAGTTGTGATGGGATCCAGTGTGTTCCCGGCGACCACCACCCCACGGGCACGAGATGTACTCTCCGAAGAGATCCCCCGCTTCAGGCTGGTGGCCCGTCAGGCCCGCCGTACTACCCTATTTAAACAGCGCCTTGAAGCCGTTGGTAGCATTTCGGACCACAGACAAGGCACCACCGGACTGCTTGACCGGTCAGTGGGAGGTAGAAGAAAGAAAATAGAGGGGGAGAAAAGCAGAAAGAGAAGGTTTATGCGGGAGACTAAGCGTGCGGCTGGTACACCTGCACTGACCGGCTCCCACTCCAGTCATGGAGGCGCTGTTTTGAGCCACATTCTAGGACTTATGACCCAACGACCACCACAGCCATGGGCACGGGATTGAACCCATGTGCCGAGTCTCACAGACACCCCGTTCGGTTTTCGTGCAGATCATTGTAACTGTTCTGTGGTTGGATAGTAATAGGATTACGTATATAACGACCGTGGTTACAATTTTAAGAAAAACTAAGCGACAGAACAAAACAAAAAAAAAACTAAAAGAAATCGGTTGGGATTCGAACCACTGCCCACCTAATGAGCGCCGGGGACCGGGCCGGGGCCCGGGCCGGGCGTGCACCCGTCCCATGCCGCACCAGCATTTCCGATATACAGCCCGGATAAAAATAAAGCGATAATTTAGGGGCGCGCTTACGGAGGTGGGGGACGCCGGCTGCTCCCCGCCCCCGCCCCCGCCCCGCCCCGCCCCGCCCCGCACTCAGAGGGCAGGGCAGGCAAATAACGCTTATGATGGTCCCAACCCGCCCCACATCATTTAGTGGCGGAGGAGGAAAAAAAGACGGTGCGATGCGAATATCGATAGCGACAGCATATGCACCTACCGCCTTACCCCGCCCCGCTCCCCGCCAACGCTGGCCCTTCCGTTCTCTTTTTGGTCCCACAGCAAGCTGCCAGGGCCTGCCGGGATGTCAACACACTCCGTTATGAATTACAGGGCACAACACACGCGAGATTACGCACGTTAGGGTCGCCTTCCCCCGGCCCGCCCCGGCCACTCCTCCTCTTTTGGCCCCACAAACTTTTAGGGGTCCGTGCCTCCGGCGCGGCGGGGTAGGGTGGGGTAGGGGGTGGGGGGTGGGGGCGGCCACACGTAGCCAGGCCTGGGCGGGGCGGGGCGGGCCGGGGCGGGGCGGCTGCTGGCACCGCACGCATGTGTCGAAAACGACTCTCCTCCTCTGTAAACTTTCTTGAAAACGTCTCCTTCCCACGCCCTGCCACGCCCGTTCCTCTCTCTCTCTCTCTCTCTCTCTCTCTCTCTCTCTCTCTCTCTCTCTCTCTCTCTCTCTCTCTCCTCACTTTCGTCGTGTCGTCGTGTGAACGAGGCGGCAAGTATAGCGAGAGTGTGGAGAGAGAGCAGTAGTGGCGGAAGAGTATACGGGCGGGGTAGGAGGAGGGGTTAGGGGTTGAGAGCTGGAGGTCGCGGGAGGAAGGGGGATGGAGGGGATGCCTAATTTTTCGCAGCCCGCGGGAACAACTTTACGACCTTCGCGTGCACTCGGCGCGTGCGCAGTGCGCGTGCGTGTGTGTACAGCACGACTTTGGCAACTTTGTTTCCCTCTCAAGCAAATTCTTTCACCATTATCTCGTTAACCCAGCCAGTTCGGGCCGCGCCCCTACACCGGCGGGATGTGCTGGGGCGGGGCCGGGTAGGGTGGGGCGCGGTGGCCACCGCTGCTTTTTGTCAGGGTCGTGCACAAGGTTGATCAGCTCAATTCGCACAGTCGGGCTGCGCGGGGTGGCCCACCGGGCTCGCATGGGCCCCTCGGAAACTTTCGGGGCATCCCGCACACTGAAACCTAGAGAACATTGGGAACGTGCTCAACTTTCCCTTTTCTCAATTTGTTCGTATGATTTGAGAGCAATTGTGTCGTACCTATAAAATTCCAATGAGAGTAGCGACATTTATGTACTAGTTAAAACCAGAATAAAGTTAAACAGAAAAATTTCATGGCCAGGAATTTTTTAAAACGTCACCCATACGGCCTCTCCTGTGCTGGGTAAAACGGGGGGACTCTCGATCCATCACAAGAATCAAGCTTATCGTCTGCTGGGGCTGCTGGGATGACTGTATGGTCGTCCCACCGAAAGAATAGACTATCTATCTCTCTCGCACTCATGGGAAAGCGTATTCTTTTCACTCATTTGGTGTACTCAACTCTCGGCAGTTCCACAATAACATCAAAACCTGACTAGGGACTACTCGGCAAATCCAGTTGCTTCGACGTCCAGATTGGTTTTACGTCTAATTTACCCGTGTAAACAAGGTCTGAGAAAATCCAGGTCGGACAGCGCTTTTTCGGATGTCGGGGAAATCGCCAAGTCGGACAAAGATAGGTCGGACGTCCGTTTTACTCTCTCTCTTACCGTTTAGGCTGTAGAGGCGGTTTCTTGGGTGTAAAGTGTCGCTATAAGCTTATTCGCACCGTAAAACCGCCTCTACAGCCTAAACGGTAAGAGATAGAGCGAAACAGACGAACCCAGAGGGTCGCAACTCGTCGACTTACCCCTTAGAAGGCATGGAATTATTTTTTTAAAATTCTTCATATTTGGTCATGGGCTTATATATGGCATTTTTGAGAAATTGGAGTCCACCTTTCGACCCCACGATATCAAATTGGGCACGAAATTTTTCCGGCAATCGTCATGCATAGGGCCTATAGTCCACCTTCAAAACCCTAAAGGCGGATCAAAATCGGAGGGTAACACTAAGGTATGTTCCCTTGTGAGTCACGTGACGGGTCGCGCATGCGCAGGTGCGGCTGGGCGCGCGCACGCTGCAGGAACGCGCCCCGCTGTGGACCACGCTGACGACGGGCCAGGCGCCGCCGCTGCGCCCGCTGCCAGAGTTCTCAATCGGGTGGGTCTCGGGACCCGGCCGCCTGGTGAGTGACAGAGCGCGCACTACGCACGGGTAGTGCTGTTCTGTCTCTGTCTAGCAGCCGATGCGTCGCTGTGGTGCGAACTCGGTTCGGCTCGTCCGAACTGAGCCACTACCTCCCCCCTCACCTGCCGCTCGGGTACCGGGTCCAGAGAACCGTCCGGGTCTGTAGACCCGAGCGAGACCCGACCCACCCGACCCGCTGAGCTCCGGGTCGGGTCGGGTCGGGTAAAGAGGCGAACCAGCGGCAGGTCTGCCGAAGCCAGCATTACCCACCCGATTGAAAACTCTGACCAGGACCAGCGCCAGCTGACGCCTGCAGCGCGCGGACTCCTGCTCGCAGACCCCCGACTGAGCCCGCCGCGCCCCGCCCCGCCCCGCCCCGCCAAACACCTAGGCTGGACGAACCGCCTGGACTGATCCGCGTTCGTTTCAAAGTCCCTCATAAACCAAAACGTCGCAAACATACGCAGCACTGTCCCGATTTTGTACATAAAGAAATGTACCGTTCACCGAGCAGAAAAAAAATGTACATAAGTGAAATATTTGCAATCGTGTTTATTTTTAATTAAAAATGATTATAGTAGATACAAAAAGGCCAAATTATGCACACTGAGTATTTTTCACAGCGAACGACGGTGAATGAGCTGCCACTGCACGGGTATCAAACAGAGATGTGTACCGGGTGTTTCTTTGAATGCGTAACAGTGTTGCGGGTTTGCCTACCCCACTCGCCTGCAAGGCGCCATGGCCCCTGCAGCGCTGGAGAGTATGCAATCCCGCAACACTGTTACGCATTCAAAGAAACACCCGGTATGTCTGTCCGGCCTAAAACAGTAGCAACAGTACTCAATAAAGTACGCGCGTTTAAGTGTGATCCCTGGTTTGCATTTCCACTCGCCTCACCTCACGCCGCTAGGGCTCGTCCAGCTTGTGCCCGACCTCACACCAGCTGCACAGCACCTGCAGCCCCGGCAGCGCTAGCGCCTCCCGCACCGCCGCGATCTGCTCCCCGCAGGCTGTGGCTGTGTGGCTGCAGCCCCATATCCTCTGCAGCACGAGCCTCCTGAGCGCCCGCAGCCCGCACTGCTGCAGCAGGTAGTTCAGGTCGCTGCAGCTGTCTGGCCACTTCCTCTTCTCCGGCGTGCCCACCAGCAGCACCAGCTCCTCCAGCGTGCCGGCGTGGGCCCGCAGCAGGGACAGCGTGGTGGTGCGGGGGAGGAAGCATGCTTGTGTGCATACGCTGAGCCACCGCAGGCCGCTGTGTCCCGGCGGCAGCGCGCCCAGCTTGGGGGGCTGAACGTCGGCGCGATCATCATACACCCACCAACCACACCTCACGAGCAGCCTCCGCAGCCGCGGCATGGCGTGCACGGCGCGCAGGTGTTCCTGGCGGGGGTTCATCAACCCCAGCCGCTCCACCGTGGGCGCGGCGCGCTGCAGCAGCTGCAGGCTCCAGGCGGGGTCGTAGTCGCACCACACGTGCACCAGCCGCACCACCTGCAGCAGGACAGAGAGTCACTCGGGGCGCACAGCGGGGCGCACACTACACCGCGCGCTGAAGCTGAAGCCGGGACGGGAATGTTTACGACGATTTCTTTCTTATCGAGTTTGTTCTGCCCCAAATAAAACTTCCAGGCTGAGTGGCGCGACGTCTCATAGACCCACTCAGTAAGATTATGTACGAGAGAAGCGCGCGTGGATCATGTCCGTTTAGTTTTTGGTGTAAGTACACCAACAGTACAATAAAACTAGCGGAAACGTGGACTACAGTACAGTAATCCATTTTTGGATGAAAGGTTGGATGAATGACCACCAAGGTAGGCTCGTTCGTTCACGGTTCACAGCTCCAATGGTGACCGACGCGGTCATCGCAGCGACTGCACGGGAAACCCCAGGTCTCGGGATCGACTCCTACCCACAGCGAACAGGGCCATGCCCTGACAGACAAGCCGGACGCAAACCTCTGGGCACCATCGAGCTCTCGTGCAGGGCCGGCCAGACACGCGAAAAATAAGCTTTGCTCTCCCCGCAAGTCAGTGTTTAACAGTGTACGCGCGGCCCGGCGGGCTGGCGCTGGTCCTGGACACTCACCCCCTGCGCCTGCTGCAGCGCGGCCGCCTTCTCCTCCTGGTGGGCGCGGGAAAAAGCCATGCTGGTGTCCTCCACATTCATCTCCCACGGGGCCAGGGCTGCAGCGGGAGGGCACGCAGCTGCAGGTGGAGGGTCCAGGGCTGCAACGGGAGGACGCGCAGCTGCAGGTGGGGGGTCCAGGGCTGCAGCGGGAGGGCGCGCAGCTGCAGGTGGGGGGTCCAGGGCTGCAGCGGGAGGGCGCGCAGCTGCAGGTGGAGGGTCCAGGGCTGCAGCGGGAGGGCGCGCAGCTGCAGGTAGGGGGTCCAGGGCTGCAGCGGGAGGGTGCGCAGCTGCAGGTGGGGGGTCCAGGGCTGCAGCGGGAGGACGCGCACCTGTAGGTGGACCGTCATCTGCAGCACCACCAGCTCCGCTCTGCATAAACACATGCATGTGCTTTTTTCATCGAAACATTTAATTCTCATACGCAAAATGAACCGAACACAGATATTTAAGTGTGAGGTCCTTCTCAGATTCTTGGTTCACAGACCTTTTATTTTTAGATATTTAGAAAAAATACATAAGCCCACCCTAAACAGTCTACAGTCAGTAAAAATCTACCCCTTTGTCTCCCCTCCTGAAGGGCCAAAATGGATTTCATTGCGAGGTAAAAATAAACCCTTGCTGACGAGGTAACCCTTCCGTGTGCCATGCTAACCTCTGTGAGCGCGGCCCTGGTGGCCAGCACGACCCAGAGGGCCTTGGTCAGGGGGTCCTCGGCGTTGACCAGGGTGCCGTGGAGCTGGCGGGCGCCAGCGCGCAGAGTGAGGTCCCAGGAGGGCTCGGAGAACAGCGTGAGTGCGTGCAAGACCTCCTCGCCCTGGCACTGCACGTCCTGGAGCAGGGTGGCCGCCTCCTGCAGCGCGCCCGCGGGCACCTGCTCCCCGAGCTTCCTCTTGGCGGCCGTGGCGTTGAGCACGGCGTGCTCGTCCCAGCAGCGGCGCGCGGCGGCGGCGCGGCAGTCCGAGCACCAGCCGCGGGGGGGCCTGGGGGAGCAGACAGCTTGGTCGAGTTACCCGCGTCACAGCCACTGGAGAAGCTTACGTCATGAGTCGCTCACCGGAAGTTGTTGTCTTGCTGCTCCATCAGCTCCAGAAGTACAAAGGTGTTGGGGAGAGACTTCGGGGCAACCTGGTAGGCCTGCGGACAAAAACGGCATCAGGCGAACTTCCCTCACTAAAATGTGTACGACGCCCCCGGTCGTCCTACTGAGGCGTCTTGTGTGACACTTTGCCTAATAGCAGAGCTCTGGCTAGGAGTCCCAGATTGCGGGCTGGACTCACCGTGCGGCACGTCGGGCACTGCCTCCTCTCGCACCGCTGCAGACACTGCAAGCACACCGTGTGTCCGCACGGCACCGACTTGGGGGTGCGAGCGGCCTGGTCGAACGCCTCGTAGCAGATGTTGCACTCCATGGCGACGGCGCGGACAACTGGCTACAGCGCGTAAGATATAGCCGGGAACAGCTGAGGGCACCTCTGTTCCGTTGATATGTTACGCGCGGCAGCCAGTCATCAGCTAGTCAGCGGGGAAGTTGTCCGGCCAGGCTCGGCCGGCGAATCCTCTTCCTCGGGGCGCAGCTCAGGGACATGGGGCGCGCAGTCCGGTCTGAAAGCAAAGGCACGCTCAAACTGAGGACAGAGGCGGCAGGGGAAGTTTGAAGCGGATATAAATAATTTGTACAGTTCTCTGAAAATTTCCTCTTTGTTGTACTAGAAATCAAAGTGAATGACTGATTTTTAACTGATACTGCAATATTAGAAAGAAAAAAATCTAACATGCTAAAAAGTGTACTTTTAAAACTTTCTGGCTCTTCAATTGCATCTCAAAAATGGGGTTTCCATCATATAAACATCACATCAAAACACATCATTTTTAAAAGAATTCCAAAGAAATAAAGACATTGAGAGGAATTATTTAAATTTTTCAACTGGCCCTGCTTTCATGCTCAGCCAATGGTTCTTCGTTCTCCAAGACATGGGTCGGATCACACAGCAAAGCGAGACGCAACAGTGTGCCGAGATAGAGGTCAGGGGCTGAAGAGGGTTATTAGCCAGTGAGTGGACACAAACGAAAACAAATTATCACCATTCACTGAGGATCGCCTTGTGGCTATCTTTTTAATAGTGAATCAACAAACTATCCCATAAAAGTGCCACTGGATTAATTATTGAATGAAGAAACCAAATTAGTGACAAAAGCTATTTTAAAATTTTTAGACTCTTTACTTGCATTTGGAAGGTGGATTAAGTTGAATCTTTCTGATGAAGACATACACAAGTTTTTAAAACAACTTCTTTTCTAAAATTTAATAGGATCTAAAATTTGTATGCGGATAATAACAGAACCTGACGTGGACAATTTTAGCCAAGCACAAAGAATATTACAAAGAACATATTTTCCTCAGGTTATAAGCTTTGCAATCTGTTAAAAAAATCTGATTTAAGATGCATATGAGTAACAGACAAGGTGATATTTATATTGGCCTTCGAAAGAGAATAATCTACATACTCTTCAAGTAATTCTGTTCATATTACGTTGTGACGCACTTGGTGTGTAACAAAAGCAAAGGATCGTCCTCTCTTACTACACTTGATGCGTTACAGAGTTAGATGAGAAAATTCATTCGTCCCATTACAGGTTATTAAATCATTGTAGAACCAACATTCCTTGATAAGCTACAACCATGCTTAAAGAAAATGAAAACTAACTCCGTTCTGACTCACATGTAACAGAACAGGGTTTAGTCATATCAACGACTAATCCCACAGTAGGTACACCAAACCTCAAAGCATTCTGTCTGGCATTATGAGTGAATGATGACATACACAAGAACTCTGTTCATTGCACAATCTTGAAGTAATGTAACATCTGCCATCGCTCCACATGATTGGAAATTGGGCGTTGAAATTAAAATATACTGCTAACTAGCCAGCATTTCACCAGTTTGACGGGCTGCAAAACCTTTACTTCTGCCTATAGCATTTTACCTGCCTTACGTCTTCTTTCAAACTGGCTGACGGCAAACTCAAACAATGTCCCACATCAATTCTGACAAGAAACATACTCTATGTTTCACTGTAAGTTCTACGAAAACCCTAACCTCAACCAACCTAAAGCTATTCCCCTGTGACTACAGGTGGCCGTGGTCATGGAGGGGAGGACTGCAAATAATGTCTCCCAGCCTAAATGCAATTTGCACAGCGTCTGCT
>CM066245.1:12080214-12125714 GCA_033675135.1 Frankliniella intonsa | reverse complement strand
GAGGGGGCCGGGAGAGGGAGAGAGGGAGAGCGGGGGGAGGGGGGGGGTAGCCAGAAAGAGAGCATGAGAAAGGTGGCGGGGCGCGGCGGAGGGGTCCTGGGGGCGCGCGCGCGCACGCGCAGCGCCCGGGAGAGTTTACGGTGTGCTCTGCCGCTGATTGTACTGCTGTCCTATCGGGCCGCGCCGGGCAAGACTGCGGGGGCTGGTTCGGTCCGGTCAGCGCATTGGCAGATCCAGGCGTCCCCGCCCCGCCCCGCCCCGCCCCGCCCCGCCCCGCCCCGCCCCGCCCCGCCCCGCCCCGCCCCGCCTCGCCCCGCCTCGCCCCGCCCCGCCTCGCCTCGTCAGGCCGAGATGTATAGCGAGCGGAGCGGACCGCCTGGCTATACTCGCATTCGCATTGCAGATGCAACAGAAGCGGCGGCAGCGGGCCGGGCCGGGCGGGGCGGGGCCGGGTGGAGCCAGGCACTTCGCCGACGAGAGCGCACAAGCACGGCTCTTTTACCTTACCCCGATCCCGCCTGAGTGTTTGCGTTAGCCTAGGTTTCATTAAAGGAACGTGAACCCCCTCCGGCCGGCCGGGCCGGGCGCAACGTGGTCTGTACCGGGGGAGGGGAGGGGAGGGAAGCGGAGGGGAGGGGAGGGGCTGGTTACGGGCACCTTCTCCCTCCCTCTCTTTGCATTCTTCCCGAGCAGCTGGAGTCGCTTGCACTGGCCGGCCGGGTCTGGAGCCGGGCTGGCTGGGGTCCCTTGTCGATCGCAGACCTTCCCAGCTCTGCTCACCTGTATCCACCGCTAAGCAGGGGGCGGGAGCAGGGGCACTGCAGTCCACTCCCCCGCCCCCACCCCGCCCCGCCCCGCCCTCAGCGGTCCTCCAATCAACGCTATTCCGCCGGCCCTCCAAAATAACACAAAGGGCGCCCCCCCCCTTCCCCCCTCACCCTCCGGGGCCGGCCGCTGGCCAGCACAGCGGAGGCCCTTGATGAGCCGCTGATTGCAGGTAAAGGGAGCTTCTAAAGGGATTCCAGGCGGAGCGTTGTGTCCTGTATTCGTGGTCGTGTCGTGAGGGGAGAGGGGCCGCGCCGACTAGGGGCGTGCTGCAGGGTCCCGCGCGGAGGCGGGGCGTTCTCAGGGCACATGACACCTGCAGGTGCACACACACACACGCACGCTAACGCCCTCGAGGAGCCGATCCCTGCGAGTCGCGATGGCGTCAGTTTGAAAAGGGAGGGAGGGAGGGAGGGAGGGAGGGAGGGGGAGCGCGAGGGAGTGAAGGGGTGTGGGCCGTCGTCGGTGGAGGTGAAAGGGACGGGTGAAGGGTGGAGGGGAGGAGAGGGGAGACGATGCAGGGGCCGCTAATTTCTCCTTATTTACCCCTCCCTCCCTCCGGGCGGGGCGGGGCGGGCGGGCCCGGTGTCTGCGGCCGACCCTCCGCAACAGACAGCGGGGGGAGGGCACGGCACTGCAGGGCAGGGCGTGGCGTACCCGGGCCAGGCTTCTGTTTTCAATTAAGGCCTCCAGCGTGGCGGGGCGGGGTGTGGCGGATCGTGGCGGGGCGTGGCGCGGCGTGGTGGGGCGGGGCGTGGCGGGGCGTGGCGGGGCGTGGTGGGGCGTGGCGGGGCGGGGCGTGGCGGGGCGTGGCGGGGTGGGCCCAGGGCGCGGCTCATGGGACAGCGCGAGAGTAGCAGGGTGGTGGCAGGGCAGGCGAGGGGGGCGAGGGCCCAGTTCAACTTCAAAAAGTGCCCCGCGGAGACCCCTAAACGCCCTTCTGCAGCCGCCCCCGCCCCCGCCCCCCTCGAACAGCTGCGCGCCAGTACTTTTGTCCGCCTTCTTGATGTTCGCTCATCTCCCGACCGCAGCCCTCTGGAGGGATCCCCTCCGGCTCTCTTCAGGTGGAGCGGGCCGCGGGCCCGGGCCGGGGCCGGGGCCGGGGCCGGGGCCGGGGCCGGCGATGCAGCTCTGGGCCCAATGCAAATAATGTTGATGCGCTCCTCTTCTGTTTTTCGTCTTCTTCTTCTTCAACTCCCTGCACTGCTGGGGGCCATGGCGATGTTGGGCCTGGGCCTTGTCCCGCCCTGCCCTGCCCCATGTACCGCAAAGTACTCCGAGACTAACATATTCGGCCCCTCGAGGTTCCCTTCTGCTCTGCGCTGCTCCCGCTCTCTCTCTCTCTCTATCCCGCTCTCTCTCTCCCTCTCTCTCTCTCTCTCTCTCTCTCTCTCTCTCTCTCTCTCTCTCTCTCTCTCTCTCTCTCTCTTCATCGTCTTATTCGTACGGAACTCTATTGAACAAACCAAAAGCGCTGGCACTAGGACGGTTCCAGTACGTGTGTGTGTGTGTGTGTGTGTGTGTGTGTGTGTGTGTGAGTGGAGGCGGGTTAGGTGGCTGCGGCGGGGAGAGTCACTCACCTGGAGGTCGTGGCACAGCGCAGCACAGCGCTGCAGGGGCGTGTCACGGCGCTCAATCACACTGGAGGAGGAGGCGGGGGGGGGGGAGGGGGGAGAGCGGGCGCCTGCGAAACAACAATCAATGATGTTCAAACAGCGGGGTGGCGGGGCGTGGCGGGGCGACGGGGTTGTGGAAGCAAACGCAGGCGCGCAAGCCAAGCACTGCGTGGGCTCTCAGAAACACGTGCCCTCCTTAAGGAGACGTTGAAAAAATACTTGACGGTGTACTTCACTTAACGCTTGACTGTATAGTACATACCAAAATGCCAAAGTATACCAGGCGGCTAAATAACCCCGCGCACTTTCGTAGTTATACTGTACCGCATGCATGTGTGCGGGCGGGTTGCATACTCCCACGGGGCCGTAAGGCGCCTCGGTGAGCGACAATAGGCAAGCCCACCCGCTCACACGCATGCGGTACAGGATAACTACGAAAGTGCTTAAAAAAGTTCAAGTACATAGCGAATAGTTTTTGAGATACTTTTTTTGTAGGTCGTGCTTGGCCCATTTTGGCGGGAAGCGGTATGGATCTGTTTACGTTTACGTGGCAGTCGTTGACAGACTCTCCCGGGTACTTCCTGCTTCCTCCTGGTCCCGCCCGGCCCCTCGCCTCACCGCCTTGTCACTGGCAGCATCAGTCATCTGCACAGGCACCACGCCACCGGCCACAAACGAGTAATGCACCAGGGGCGGGGCGGGGGGGGCGGGGTATCATCGAGGAGGAAAGAGGGCGCTGACCCGAGCAGTAAAGACACGGACGGCAACGACGGAGAGGGTCACCGCCAGGCGCGGCCGCGGCCCAACACACGCCTCCCCTCCCCTACCCTCCCCTCCCCTCCCCGCCCCGCCCCGCCCCACATCAGTCCCCACCCCACCTCCCATTTCTCCGAAAAGCGGGGAATACAAAATGCCGAGGGGCGGCGGCATTATCCGACAAGGTAAAGCGGGGGAATCAGACGAGATGGACGAGCGTAGAGCCCGTAGAGTGGACATCGGCGTACATATGGAAATAATGTTTGTTTGCGTTGCGGCGGCTGGACTGTGACTCGCCGGCGACCACCCTGGGGAAGGGGGGCGGGGGCAGAGTGATTGGCGTGACCTACCCCCCCCCCTCCCCCCTCGACTAGTCCATCTCATCTCACTCTGACCTCACCACCCACAGGCCGCGCCGCGCCGACCGGGGAGGCTTGTTGTCGAGATCATGATGTTGGCCAGTCGGCCATACCCCACCCAACCCCACCTCCCCGGCCCCGCCCCGCCCCGCACCGCCCCGGCGGGCATCGCCAGCATCGCGCCCAAAACTACCCCGCCAGCGTGCGCTGCGGCGCGGCCGGTGAAGAGGATCGGGACTGACGTCTGCGGGGGCGTGGCGGGTCGCGGCGGGGCTGGGCGGGGCGGGGCGGGGCGGGGCGGGGCGCGCGGCGGGCCAGCCCGTCGCAGGCAAAGTTGTGAGGGTTTGTCTGTGCTGCGCAGGTCGGGACGGGACGACGTATCGGGATGGCAATCAGACAGTGGGGGCGGCGCGGGGTGAGGGAGAGGACTGTCGCCTTTGTGCACAGGGCCGGGGGTGGCGCGGGGGAGGCGGCGGGGGCGGCGCGGCGGGGGCGGCGCCAGGGCAGCCAGAACGCCAGCAGGGCAGGCCCTGCCCAGCCGGACCGAAAACTTTCGCGATAAGGCCTATGGTGCATGGTGTACGCTGGGCTGGGCGCAGTCAGACGTGCGCCGCCCCGCCCTTGGCCGCCAGCCCCCCTTCCCCTCCCCTCACCCGCGTGCCTTCCCGTTGTTGGTGTTCCCTCTGCTGCTGCTACGACCCCACGGCGTCCCTCCCGCCCCTGTCCTGTCCGGCCCCGGCTAAGTTCGTTACCGGCCTCATAACGCAACATCAATTTGGACGTTGATTTAATTACGGGGAGAGTCGACGGGAGCTCGTGGTGTGGCGGGGCGGGGCGGTGTGCGGCGGGGTGCGGCTGGTAGGGCCCACCCCTGGGCGTGTGGCACTGCTATGACTGCTCCCGACCCCGGATGCGGAAAGACCAGAACCTGCGGCTAGAGGGCAGCTCGTCGTGAGTAACGTCTCGGGCGCGGGGCGGGGCGGGGCGGGGCGGGGCGGGGCGGGGTTGTCGTCGACGAGATGGTGATTCACACTTAACTAACTGGCAGCTCGCGGAGCGTCCTGTCCTGTCCTGCCAACCCCCTTCCCCGATCTCCCTCCCTGCTAGCTCCGCTTTTCCTCTTTGGAACTTTCAGCTGCTCACAGTCGGCCACATGAATATTCGTGGGCGTGCACGTGGTTACAGCGCCCCACCCCGCCCCGCCCCACCCCGCCCCGCCCCGCCCCACCCCACCCCTGTCACTCCTGGTCGTGGTCGACGTGTTTAGGAGGGCCGGCGCGGCGCGGCGCGGTGTCGCCAGCTCGCGCGGTCCAGCAGTCGGACTCACCTCGCCCCGCCCCGCTTCCAGACGGGTACGCCCGCGCACCCACCCCACCCCTCCTCGCGAGTGCCAAATTACTTTTGTCGCGTTCAGCCCGGGCGGCGCGGGCGGGGCGGGGCGGGGCGTGCGTGTCTGCATGGCCGGGGAAGCAGTTACGCCGCCACGCCCGTCCCGTCCCGTCCCGTCCCGTCCAACTCTGTCAGGCAGGCAGGCAGGCAGGCGATGGTTCATGTGATTGCCCTGGGAGGCTCCCGATGTCCTATCGCTCGGCCCGTGGTGGCTCCCCCGGTGCCCATGTCGTGTGGAACGAGCGGCCGGCCGGCAGGGCGGGGCGGGGCGGGGCCGACGGACCACGCCGCGCCACGCCACGCCACGCCACGCCACGTATTCAACTTGGAAGGTCACAACATGATCCAGTCCGCCCAGGCCCCGAGGCCGGCCCCACCCCGCCCCGCCCCGCCCCGCCCCCGCCTTGCGTCATGTCATGCCGTTCATGTCCAAAACTTTAGGCCCCGCCCCGCCGGGCTACGCAAGCCGTTGCCCCCCCCCCCCCCCCCCCCCCACGGCGGCCTCAGGTCTCGTGACACGGCCCAGGCATCTCCATTACTTTGACAGCGGAGGGCGCGTGGCGCGGCGTGGCGTGGCGTGGCGTGGCGTGGCGTGGCGTGGCGTGGCGTGGCGTGGCGTGGCGTGGCGTGGCGTGGCGTGGCGTGTGTCATACTTGTAAACTAAACGAGGGATACGTTGCCCCCAGCGCTAGGCTCTTGATGACCATGGTCGCCGGCCGGGCCGGGCCGGGTCGGGGCGCGAATATTATGAGATTGGCGGCCAGGTCCGCCAGCCGGCGCGTAAATGGCAGACACGACGGGACGCGGCGGACGGTTCTTTGCATGACGAGCTCCGCTCCGCCCCCACCCTGCCCCGCCCCGCCCCGCCCCGCCCCGCCCCGCCCCCGCCCTTATGTCCTCAGGGCCGCCAGCAGGTCCGCCACGCCTCGCCTCAAATCCTTTTAGTCAAATTTAGGCCCGTCCGGCCGGGCCCGGCCACACCGGGCAATTTGGAAAAGTTTGGCCGGCAAAAGGGAGAGCAGTGGAAGGGGTGACGAGGTGAGCCGGACCTGCGGCGACTAGCGCGTACGGCGTAGGGGAGAGCGCGGAGTGGGGCGCACGGCGCGGCGCGGCACTCCAAACCCCTGTAGGCATTCATTTAAACGGCTTTTGAAACATTCGTGAGTATGCCAATGGGCCGGGCCAAAGAGATCAGAGAACGAAAATTGGAAATATTTTATGAATGAGAATGCGGGTCCGCTGTGTACTTGGAGACCGTAAGTACAGGTTGTTACACAAACTCGTCGTTCTCGAAATTTAGTTATTATTTTGTCGTTTTTTCTCCCGAGGGGGAGAAAGTAATGAAAAAATTGAGATGCCGACTGGGTGAGGGTGGCGGGGCGTGGCGGGGTGGGGCCTCGCGAGGAGGAGTTGGGGGAATAAATTGCCGCTTGGCGTGGCTCAGCGCCTCAAGTAGTGGGCGCGGCGCATGCAACGCCGTACCAAGGTGTGCCTCGCCGGCCGGGGCGGGGCGGGGCGGGGCGGGGCGGGGTAGGTTGGGGCGGGGTGGCTGGTAGTCGTACTTAATGACGGCGGAGGTCGCCTCACCTTCAGTGCCGCACCCCCAACCATGGAGACAGTAAGGTGACACCTAGATAGTCCGACTCACTGCGATCCCCCTGCCCTCTCAAATACTCGCCTTCGAAGCCGTTCGTTACTTGGCACTACACCAGTTTTATGTGGAGAATCTTTTACTATCCCTGCTTCTCAACATTCTTTTTAACGAAAATTCTCAGTAGGTTTATTTTTGTGTACTCTGCCTGAGCAGCGCGAGGCAGGCCGTGCTGGGCTGTGCGCAGTGCGCTGCGCCTGCCCGCCCGCCCGCCCGCGCTACACGCGTTATGTTATGCGGTTCGGATTTCGTTCCACTCCATCTCACGGTAACGCCTTTCGTTCACGCGCGATTTGAGTGACGTTGGTTGGTTTGTTTACGCACTGACAGTCCCGACGCCAGCGCGGCGCGGCGGAGACGGTGCGAGGCGGGGAGACTAACGGCTGTCCATTCGTCACCCCACGCGCCCGCCCCGCCCCGCCCCGCCAGCAATCCTGCCTGCCCCCGCCGCGCCGCGGCCCCACTCCCCCCGTGTGTCAAGAGAGATGAGTCCACGTGACGGAGTGGTTGCCTACCTCCACGGCGGCAGCCACTCGTTGATGAGACTCGCCCCGGCGCCCCGCCCGACTTGGCCCGGCGCCCCCTGCGTTACTTCTCGTTACGCGCGGGCCGTGCCAACACCGGGCGGGGCGTGGCGAGGCGGGGTGGGGCGAGGCGAGGCGGGGCGGGGCGGGGCGGGGCGGCATCGGAACAGGAGGGGGGGGGGGCGCAACGGATTTAGAGAGGGGCTCGGGCAGGGCCGGGCCGGGCCGGGCCGGGCGGAGGGAGGGCGGCAAAGCGACACCTTTTGCTGTCACCGAGAGGAGAGGGGTGGGGAGGGGGTGGGGAGAAGGCCGATTTCCTCCATAGGGTGTGCTCTCGTATCCGCAAAGTCAGAGGGCGGCGGCGCGGTGCGGCCCGGCCCGGCCCGCCGGATCACGGACGGTTATTGAGATTGTGTGTGCTTTTGGCATGGCAGACAAAGGGAAAAAGAGAGGCAAAGCCAGGGCGCGGCGGGGCGGGGCGGGGCGGCTGTGGTTGCTGTTCTTAAGGAAGCAAAGGTCTTTCGAGCGGCCGAAAAGTTTTGTGTTTGGCCAAACCTCTGTCGGGGTGCGGCGGGCCGGGGGCGGGGGATGGGGGGGGGGGGGGGGCACCTCCCCGCGGGGGCCGTGTTGTGTATGCGATGCGGCGCGCAGCCCACCACCCGCCCCGCCCCGCCCCGCCCCGCCCCGCCCCGCCCCGCCCGCACTCGGCTCATGTCGGTGAGCCCACCAGCAAGTCCACCAATTCCATTTCCCTCCGCGCCACTGCTTTTTTCCCCTCAAAACTCAATCGCAACTTTGGGATAAACTTTGTTTTGCCACCGCTGCCGCCGCTACTCCTGCCGCCGCCGCCGCCGCCGCCGCTGACGCTCTGTTGCGATCCCGATTTTATTCCCTGGTCCAGAAGGAGTAGGGAAAAGAAAAGGGCTTCGACGGGAAGGGACTGGCACCCCGCCCCGCCGCGCACCGGGATCAAACAGAACGGAGCCCATCACAAACTGTGTGTGATTTTTTTCTCTGCATCTCCAGATCGCAGTGGCTGTCGTGTTCGCCCGCGCCTGAGCTTTCCGACAACAAGACCAGCTCCAGCCCAGCGGCTATCAACCCCAGCGGTGAGCACTTAACGCCGCTTAGCTTAACGCCCACCGCCTTTGCCGCCGCCTCCGACGACCGCGTCCTTCACAAGTGTCAGCACACTTAAATTTACCGATCTGAAACTTCCCTTTAGTGCCCCCCATTTGAAAGCGCAGCCCAGGCGCAGCGCTCCCTCAATCATTTTCACCCCCACCCCCTTTTCCTTCTCCTTTAGAAGCTCTCTCTCTCTCTCTCTCTCTCTCTCTCTCTCTCTCTCTCTCTCTCTCTCTCTCTCTCTCTCTCTCTCTCTCTCTCTCTCTCTCTCTCTCTCTCTCTCTCTCTCTCTCTCTTTTTTTTCCCACAGCAAGCTCGCCATACTTAGGTCAGGGAGTGTCTCCGGGCCGCACACGCATACATCAGCTTCCGGCCCTTCTTCTTTTGCACCCCGAACACTCAGACTCCTAGCCTCACCCCCCCTCTCTCTCTCTCTCTCTCTCTCTCTCTCTCTCTCTCTCTCTCTCTCTCTCTCTCTCTCTCTCTCTCTCTCTCTCTCTCTCTGCTCGCAGTGGCGGCAACTTTCCTGGCGAGGGAGTATAAGAGGGGGTGAGGGAGAAGGGGTGTCGAGTTACGCCCCTTTCCCCCTTTGGCAGGCCAGGCCCTGCCCCGGCCGGGCCCAGGGGCCGCCACGGGCCATGGGGCGCCATACATCGTATAAGATTCCAAATCAGCAGCTTTAAAAGCGGCAATCTATTTTAATCCCTCTTCTCCTCCCACATAGGCGACAACGCCAGCCCCAGGCCGGCCCGGCCCGGCCCGGCCCCTCCGGCCCTTCCGTGTTTGCCCGCCGCCCTATACCCCTCTTGTGCGTCGCCCCTCCGACCTCAATTTGAGGGTCTGATCGGCGTTGAGCGCAGCTTTGGCTAAGTCTTCCAGTTCAGGGTAGGGGTTGGACGACGGTGTTTCCTGGGCGGGCCCAAGATGATGAGGACTCGTAGGCCACGGGCCTGCGCAGTGAACTTCCCTCCACCCCCCATCCCGTCTCCCGATCGGCCCGTCCGTCCCCACTACGAGAGCTCGAGAGCGTTATATTGCTCCGAACAAATTCCCATTCACGACGCTATTTTTTCTAGGCGCCGGCCGGGCGGCGGCGTGGCGTTGTCGGCCTGCTGGCAGCGGCGGCGGCGCGGTGTAGAGGAGGAGGAGGGTCGTGTGCTTGGAGACAAGCAGTGCGTCGAGCAGAGCCGAGGGTCAGCAGGGGGTGGCGAAGGAGTCCCGGGGGAGCAGTGGGGTGCGGGCGGGGCGGAGCGGGGCGGGGCGGGGGTTACCTGTGTGTCCTCCTGTCAAGCACCACGAGCCCAAGGCGGCCCGGCGGCGGCGCGGCCCTGGCTCCTTGCCAGCCACAGTGTCCGGCTCCCAGCGCGGCACGGACTCTGCCAAATGGAAATCCTGGAAATGAGTAGTTAAAGCCGTGATAAAAGTCCGGGAGGGAATAAACATGGGACGGAACGATACGGAGTTGAGAACTACCGATATTACCACTCAAAACAGTGCTGCATGTTAATATTTTTTTCGATTCGACAGTCCGCCCAGTATGCAAGGCCATGTAAGAGGGAAGGTTACATAAATTTTTTTCCGAAGTGTAATGACTCTGGGTTTTGTTCCCCCTCGACTTCCTGGTCCATCTGCTGTCGCACTTTTGAAAGAAAGTAAGTCGCGCTCAGGCCTTTGCTTCGGGCTAGACCGCCCCTTTTGCCCCTCGCCTTCTCTCTCTCTCTCTCTCTCTCTCTCTCTCTCTCTCTCTCTCTCTCTCTCTCTCTCTCTCTCGCTCTCTCTCTCTCTCTCTCTCTCTCTCTCTCTCTCTCTCCTGTGTCTGGTCACGGCGCACTTACCATGCGCCACGCCGCGCGATCACCCCGGCCCCCGAGTCCCACCCTAAGCGGCGGGTCCCACCCCCACCCGCACCACCACGGCCGGGCCGCCCCTCATAGTCCTTATAGTTTGAGTCAAATCGTCCGTGGAAGCCTCTTTGCGCCCGGCTGGGCTGGGCAGGGCCGGCGCTGGCCCCACCGGACTCATCCCGCCCCGCCCGAGTGGAGGGTGGCTGGCGGCCGCCCCGCCCTGCCCCGCCCCGCCCCGCCCCGCCCCGCCCCGCCCTAGCGTGCCCGCCCTCCCGCGAGCGTGCGTGCAGGGAAGTGGCTTCCGGGACATAATCCAAACTCACGAGGAGCAGGAGCGGCCCTCTCACGGCGCGGGGCGGGGCGGGGCGGGGCGGCGCTGCATGCCAGCATGTCGTACAGCAGGACGCACCCGGAGAGGAGCCGAGGCGAGCAGGCCTGCCACATCAGCGGGGCCATCGCGAAAATTAGCGCGGCAGTGCCGAGCCGGAGATTACCACGGCAGAGATGCAATCGCGGGAAATGTGCGTGTGGTGTGCGAGAGAGAGAGAGAGAGAGAGAGAGAGAGAGAGAGAGAGAGAGAGAGAGAGAGAGAGAGAGAGAGAGGGGGGGGGGAAGACGGCTGCAGGAAAAGGAAGAGGAGGAGCGGCGCGGCGGTCGGTTGGCAGGCCTGCAGGCCTGCGCAGCGCAGGGCAGGGCTTCCAGGATTTATAATGACGGACTCGTGTCGTGCTGGCGCGCACCTGTTCGTATGCGCGAGTCGTCTGTCTCCGTCTAGCGCCCTCGGGCCGCGCCGCGCAGTGTGACGGAGACGGACCACGCCCCGCCCCGCCCCGCCCCGCCCCGCCCCGCCCCGCCCCGCCCCGCCCTCGCGTGCTCACACGCCGTTGGCGCGGGGGCGGGGCCCGGGCGGTGCGGCACACCCCCGCCGCCGGCGTGGCGCCTAACCGCGAGAACATGGACGCACGACGCGCAAGGTGTCTGACAGAAGGCCACATGCATGTCCCCATTCTTCAGCGTCCAACTGGAAACAAATTGCGGGCGCACGGGGTACTTTGCAAAACTAAATTATCCACCAAGACAACAAAAATAATGATAATTCAACTCCCCGAAAGAAATAGGTTTTAAAAGTGCTGGCTCATTCAGCTACCACGTGACACTAACTTGTCTCTACGGAACATATTTCTAGATTCGCTCCGACACCGGCACCGATTGCAGATGCAAATGAAGACCGCACTAATCACCTCGAGCCGGAGGCGCGCAGCCGCTGGCGCACGCACCACGCTGACCTGAAAGACCCAGCCCGCCCCAGCCCGCCCCACCCCGCCCCACCCCGCCCCACCCCGACCCACCCCGCCCCACCCCGCCCCACCGCCCCACCCCGCCCCACCTCGCCCCACCTCGCCCCACCCTGCCCCACCCCACCCCACCCCACCCCGCCTCACTGATGTGAGAACAGCCGAGTTTTCCTTATTTGTCCAGCGACGTGCGCGCGGGTTCTTTTGAAAGGATCAGAGGCGAGAATCAGAGTCGTTAATTCATGCTAATCGCCGCGGTCCCCGCAGCAGGGGCAGGGCAGGGCAGCGCGCGCCGCCCGTCCGCACCCCGCCGCCCCCCGCCCCACACCCCACACCGCGGTTATTTACATACAGCCCCGCGGCGGCCCGCGGCCGTCCGGCCGGCGGGGAGGGCAGGGCAGGGCAGGGCAGGGCTCGAGTTTTAAATGGACCAGCGTGCGCCGCAATGTCCATGTGTATGTATAGGTAGGGGAGGAAGGGTAATTACTGTGGTTGAGCCCGACAGAGAAAGGAAGAGAAAGGGAGTGAGAGTGAGAGGAGAAAGGGTCGGTGGGGGCCCGGCCGGCTGCAGGCAGGGCGTGGTCTCGGAATGAGACTTCCGCGTCACGCGACTTGAGCGATTGGGATACACACGCGCTGCCGCCATAGATAAGACCACGTCCTGGGCGTGGCGTGGCGGGGGCGGGGCGGGGCGGGGCGGGGCGCCGAGGGGCGTAGCAGACGAGACATGCACCCATAGCCGCGGGGCCGGAGGGAGAGATGAGTCCTGTGCGTTAAGCCCACGGGCGTTATGGAGAGGGAGGGGCGGCAGATGGATGGGTAGATGGGGTGTGGTGGGGGTTGGGGTTAGGGGTTGACGGGGGGCGCAGACGGACTTGTGGCCAGGCGCGTATCATAGCCGACGCAGGCCTCTCTGTTCCCAGGCACGCGGGCGCACACGCACACGCGCAGGCACACGCACACACGCACGCACATATGAGGAGTGAAAGCCGCGGAGCGCGCTTTGCCGATGCAGTGTTGGCGATACCCCGCGAGCTCGCGGACGCCGCGGTGTAGTGACAGAGTCCTCCCCCGCCCCGCGCGGGCCGGGAGGAGAGGGGAGGGGGGGAGGGGGGAGGGGAGGGGAGGGGAGGGGACATAGCTTCATGCAGGCCATGCAACGCCGTCGCCGATGCCGACGCCCGGCCGGCGCGCTTGCCGCCGCTTGCTCCGGGTGCGACACAGGAAACGCTCCTAATGGGCCGATTGTTGGCCTCTTCTGCTGCTCTGCAGTTTTACTTGTCAGCAATCTATCTTGTTCGCGGGGCCCTTTGTGCCAGCTACGTTAAGAGCAAGCGAGAGGGGGAGGGAGGCACTCGGGGAGGGAGGGAGGGAGGGAGGGAGGGAGGGAGGGGGGGAGCAAGAGCGTTGTACCCTCAGGGAAATCGCTCGTAACACGGCGGCGCGGCACTGGGCGGGCTCGCCGTGCTACATGGTCCACTGTAGATGTGTCTAGTACCTCAGAAACTCTAAAGCAAAATTACAGAGGTACAGTTACTTCGTTCATCGTGGTGCGGGGCGGGGCGGGGTGGGGCTGGATGGCGGTACAGGGCGCCTCCTCCAGACTGTTGTTGGGTCGGTGTGAGCGACAAGGGTTATGCGACGCTTCATTCACAGCTGTCCCCGCCCGGCCCGCCCCCGGCCCGCCCCCGACCCGCTGGCGCGCTGCCGCCCCCAGTGAGCAGCCCCCAGGGTCTTCCTCCCTGCCCTGCCCGGGGGCGGGGGCGGGGGCGGGCGGGGCCGGATCGTCCCGCATGCAATGCAAATGTTGCAGCACCTTTCCGATCCCCTCTCTGGGCCCCGGCCCGGCCCCACCCGCCCAGCCCGGGGGCCTCCCCCCTCCCCTCCACCCCGCTACCGCCCCTGTTCCGCTGGACCGGAGAGGATGACACGGAGGGGGCGACGTTCCTTCCTTCTGGAGGCATTGCAAATTGCTGTGGAGGATTACGGAATCCCAGCACATCGGCATTGAAATATGGCGCTGCGAGGAGGGTGACGAGGGGGAGGGGGGAGGGAGGGGGAGGGGCTGCTAGGAAGGGGCAGGGCACGCATCATGGACCCCTATACAGAGAAAGGAATACAAATGCGACGCGCAGCCCCTCCCTGAGCCCAATGTGTCATAGCACGTGCCTGCGCCGCCCCCGCGCCGCTTCCGCGCCGCCCCCGCGCCGCCCCCGCGGTGCGGTGGAGGGTAAGGGACGGTAAGGGATGCTGGCGACAGGGTCATCAACATTCGGACGGCCGTCTCCAGGAGCAGAAGTTTGTGGCGGGGCGGGGCCGGCCCGGGGCGGGGGCGGGGCGGGGGCGGGGCGGGGCGAGGCCTGCAGGAGGATCACTGCAGGAACCGCAGGCCAGAGGGACCAGAACGGAAGGCGCTGCGCTGCCTGCAGGCCCGCCTGCATGCGGTGGCTCCTGCTGCGCCCCGCCCCGCCCGGCCCCGGCCCTCCTGCAGCAGCAGCCAGCAGGCCTGCCTCCATCCCGTCCGGCCGGCAGGCAGCCGCAGGCAGGCCGCAGGCGCCGCAGGCCTCTACTCCCGGCACCGTCAATATTAATGCGCTCCTTTGATCCCTGAGTGAGAGCCGAGTGGGCCTGGGCCCTCCCCGGGCCGGGCCGGCCAGGTCCGGGGTGACCTCGCCCCGCCCCGCCCCGCCCCGCCCCGTTGTGGTCCGCTGCGGTCCGCGGGGTGCGCCCGCTGATGACTGCCTCGAGGCGAACTACCCCCCTCTGCTGTGCGTCCACCAAGAAAGGAGGCCCGCTCCTCCACCCTGTACAACCCTCCAGTCAGTACCCCCCACCCTCCACACCCACCGCGCCCCGCCGCGCCCCGCCTCGCCACGCCTCGCCCTACCCTCCAACGGACATGCATGTTCGACCTGGCCACCGGCTTGGTAAGCCATCAACGCGGCAGAGGGGGCGGGTACGGTGTCCGCCAAGAAAAGAACCACACAGCCATTACTTTTAGGAGTTTCCAAAACAACCGAAATAAGTATAACTGAAATGAAATTAGTTTCGAGACTTTTGAATGTTTGGGATCCCCGTACAACAAAAACTATGATGAATACGTCAGCCTGTCACTTCCCCGCTGATTAAACACGAGTGCGCGACGCGGCGCGGACATGTCTGCGTCGAGTGGGTGTCAGTATCCCCGTGCAATCAATAATGCAAGCACTTTGTACGTGTGTGGGGGATGGGCTCGGAGGGAGAGGAGAGAGGGGGGTAAACTTTCCTCATCAATTTCCCTTCTTCTTTTCTCTTTCTTCTTATTTTCCCCGCCGCTAGTTTTCTTTTCTCTCTTCGTTTTTTTTTTCGTCGCGCCCTGATCGATCACGGCGGCGACGCGCGCGGCGGACGCGGTGCGGTGCGGTGCGGGGGCGCCCGGCCCGGCCTGGCCCGGGAGGAAACAAGTCCCCCGCCGAATCGAATCAATTCCGTCTATTTTGGTATTCCTTTTGGGGGGCGAGCGGGTGAAACAAAAATATTACACCCGACAACGGACAAGTAAGAAGGGGGAAAAGTTGTCACGCACTTGAACGCGTGGCGGGGCGTGGAGCGTGGGGCGGGGTGGGGGCGGGCGTGGCGTGGCGGGGTGGGGCGGAGCGCGCTGGCCGCACCTGCCGCGTCGCGAGCGCCCCCGCCCCGCCCCGCGGCGCCCATGCCCCACACACGTCCGTGACGCGAACAAATGAGAGGATGCACGAGACAAGATGTCGTGTACGCAGTATGCAGGGCGGGGCGGGGCGGGGCGGGGCCGCACCACGTGGCCCACGGCGCCGTCGCACGCGTGGCGTGGCGTGGCGCCACCGTCACGACTGATCTCATCTCCGCGGCGTGTGACAAGTTGTTGCGCACCTCCGGCCGCGTGACGAGCGACGTGCGCGACGACTCACTCAGCGCGGCTTGCAGGCATAGACATCCATCCCCCCGCCGTGCGCGCGCTGTCCGTGTCCGAGACCCTCGAGGAGCTGCACGCCGCCCAGGGTGTGGTGTGGTGTGGTTTGCGGCCCCGCGTCGCGGCGCGGCATCGCGTGCTGTTTTCCAATCTCCGTATCGCATAGGAGCCCCAATGGAGCTTGACGGCGGAGGCGGCCAGCTCAGCAGCGGGAGAAGTCCCGCCCCGCCCCGCCCCGCCCCGCCCCGCCCCGCCCCGCCCCGCCCCGCCCCGCCCCGCCCTCCCCGCCCCGCCCCGCCCCGCCCCGCCCACACGTGTCGAGCTGCGCGCGCTGCTGCGTGTTCCGCCTCGCACGATTGAAACTTTATGTCGTGCGAATCCGTTTTGTTGAAGAGCCGGCAGGGCGGAGGAGATGGCAGAGGGTGGCGCGGCGGCGCGGTCCCGATATGAGGGAGGGGGCCCCGCCTCGCCCCGCCCCGCCCCGCCCCGCCCCGCCCCGCCCCGCCCCGCCGAGCTGAGCCCCACCACACGACGCGTCCCCGCAGTGGCTTTGTCCGCGCGAATTTGCATTTTAACGTGTGATGAGCGGCGGCGCGGCGCGGCTGCCTAGCTCTTTCGGGGAGGACTGGAGCGGCAGCAGCAGCGACCATCTTCTCTCTCTTCTGCTCCTCCATTCCTCCGCGGAGGATAACACAGGATTGCACGGTCGTTACGGAGCGGGCGGAGCCCGGCGGAGCCCAGCAGTCGGCCACAGCCTGCGACCCTCCACCTCCACGCCCTCCCCGGCCCGGCCCGCCTGCACAGCCCGTGCCGTCTGCACTGGATGATATCCCGTAAGCTGCTTTGGCTTCCGCTTCCGCACCGCTGTGTGTGTGTGGGGGGGGGGGGGGGGGGGAATCTAAAGGACCGTACACCATAGGTGACTGGTCACCGAGCCCCTCAACAGCTCTCTCGCTGTGCCGCTGAGGAAATCTGCATTCTATTATTGCCTGCTGCTCCCGCCCCGCCCCGGAGCGCCCGGGCGCGCAATACCCCGCGGCGGCAGGCGCACATGGCGCTCTGTGCAGCAAAACCCGTGTGTGTGTGTGTGTGCGTGTGTGTGTGAGTGGTGTGTGTGTGTGCGTGTGTGTGTGAGTGGCGGGGGACCCTCATACGATTGGGTTTGACAATTCCCACGCCGGCACGCCGCGCCGCGCCGCGCCGCTGGGCGGTGATCATGATCATGTGAGCGGAAAGAAGTGATCGATGGATCGGTGGGTGATAGCGCCGCTGTGGCGGGCGGGGCGGGCCGGGCCGGGGACCCGCGGCGCTGATTGGTTCCTTCATAATTTTGCAATTTTGGCGGGCAGCGCGCGAGGCAGCAGAAGGGTGGCATTGTACCTCCACAAAAGAACAAAAAAAAAAAAAAAAAAGAATGGTAGAGTACACCTTTGAAATACACTGTCCCTCCCCTCAGCGCCTGACGCCTCTGCGGTGTAAGTCGTTGAACTGATTATCGGCGATCGGTATATACAGGATCCTTGTGGTCCTGGTGCGGCACGTGCTGTGGCCGCGGCGCGTCGCGGCGTGGTGTTCATGTCCTGTTAACCGGCCGCTGGTGCCGAGCGCATGTGCGCTGCGCTGCTGCCGGGAGGGGAACTCTAGCGCGATTATGTGCATATTTGGAGGTGTCTGACTGTCGAGTAGCCAGTCTGTTGCAGGGGGTTGTAGGGCAGGGGGTGGGGTGGTGCGCCGTGCTGAGCAGGCCCGACGGGCGGGGCGGGACGGGGCGGGGCGGGGCGGGGCGGGGCGGGGGCGGGGCGGGGGCGATGCGTGCTGCCAATATATTAGGGACGGGGGTGGGGCGCGCGAAACAGACGGTGAGGCGGGGCGGGGCGGGGCGGGGGGGGGGCGGGGCGGGGCGGGGCGGGGCGAGCCCAGGGAGGGGTTGTGTTCGCTGAACACGGTCAGCGGCCTTACGCGCGGCCGGGCCGCGCGGCGCGCACTGTGTTGTTGGCGTGGCTCATGATGTTCCAGACATGTTCAGCACTCTCGGCGAGCAGCGATGCCTCCGCTCGACCGCGGCGCCCACCTCCCCCGTGGACGTCCTCGCCGTACAGGAGCAGCGCGACGACCTCCGCCGCTGAACCCCCGCTCCGCCCGCCCCGGCCCCTGCCCGCGCGAAGAAAAAATGGCGGTTATTAGCTGCGACGCGTCGCGTCGAGACGCTGAGCGGCTCACGTCTCGCGACCGGGCCGGGCCGGGCCGGGCGTACTGCGAATAGAGTCGGCTGCTGCGCCTGCGCTCTGCGGCCGTCCCTCGGAGCACTTGAGCCTGGCCGCCTCTGGCCATCCCCCTCCCTCCTCTCCTCCACTCTCTCACAAAGATATCTGCTTCAAGAAAAATTTGTGAAACGTGACACCGCGCCCTCTTGTCTCTCCCTCCCTCCCTCGCGGCCCCACTCTCGACTCTCGCCCTCTGTGTTGCACACTGTCACCTCAGGCCACCTCAGGCCCGGCCCAGGCCGCTGCTGCCGCTGATCCGCCCCGCCCCTCCCCGGCCCGGCCCGGCCCGGGCCCGGCCCCGCCCAGGCAAGGCGAGGCGCTCTGTCAAAGAGAAAAAGGAAAAGCCGTGTCTTGTCTCGCCACCGGCGCTGCATTTTAAAACTGTCGCCACAGCCCGCGCCCGCGCCGCGCTTCTCGACGTTTCTGGTAGCGGAAGTCGCGCGATCTGGTGGCGATCGGCCGAACTATGTACGTCAGTCTGCCTAACGGCTCGGTCGCGCGCGTTTCGCCTGTGCAGGGTTAATTCTGAAGAAAAGTTCGGTTTTTCGTTTGCGTTGCGGAATGACAGTGTATCCTTCGAGTCTTTGAGTCGTGGTCGTGAATCCATGGTAGTTTTCTGGTCAAATTTTGTGAAAATTTAGTAAGGAAATTCGGGACATTCAAACGCAACAAGTGAGTGTGTGTGTGTGTGTGAATAACCTTTACGTGTATCATCTCAGCTGATTTTGAGGTAAGTGAAATTGAAATTGTGTTTTCGTTAGTTTAAGTCCTGAGTTAAAGTCTATATGAATGTTGGACTCAATTCAAGGTTATGTAGCCTACCTGAGGGCCTCTTGATTTTGTGTCCAGAAAGTAGTGAATCAGGTATTCTTGAAGCTACTGTCCCTCCACTCAGGCCTACCCATTCCCATTGTCTTACTCTAAAATACAAGTGACCTCAGAGCGTTAAATTTGTTGTGGTTACTGTTATAACATTTTTTGCCATTCAAATGTTATAAAACCCGTACCATTGCAATCTTATAAAAGTGATATGATGTATGGTTCTATTACATCTTTGTTGTTATCTTACAACTATCGTAATAATATTTCAATTACATTTCTATTGCAAGCCTGTCGTCTCTCTCAAAAGTGTAAATTGTTTTACGTTTCAGTGTTCATGTTACTCATCTTATGCAAACTTGATGGTTACGCTTAAATCAGCAAAAAGTTTCTGCTCACCCTTTTAAACTCATTAATGAAAACCAGTCACACTTTTTTTTTTTCTAAATTTTTAATGGGGTTTTAAATCAAAACTTTGCATTGGAGTGATTCTAAGCATTATAACCTACACTGTAAAAATTTATACTGTGAATTAACAGCAAATTGTTGATAAGTTTTTAACTGACTCGTGTTGTAGAACAACAACGGCTGTTGTCTGGCAACAACGTCAGCTGTCCAGTAACAACAAAACTTGTCAAGTGACAGCAAAAATGTTGTAAAGCTACAACAGAAGCTGTCCATTAACAGCAATAGTTGTCCAGGAACAATAAAGTTCTTATTTTCCTTAGGAAACAATCATTGTTGTTTCTCAACAACACGTGTTGTTCTTGAACAGCATGGCTGTTGGCCAACAACATGGTTGTGACAAAGTAGGTTGTTCTCCAACAAGCCTTTTTTACAGTGTAATTTTAGTTTTAGTACCTAAGTTACACCATATGTTATCAACCTTTGACTGCGAGAGCGCAGTGAAATGCGAGGGCCTAGACTGAGGGATGTCTTAGCTGTCTCTAGTACAAGTGACCAGCACCCCCCAGAGTGTCAGCCTAGCTTGGCCAAGGGGTAGTTAAAGATTAGAGAGAGAGAGAGGGAGGGATGGAGGAAGGAGAAAGGAGAGGGGGGGGGGGACTCGCCCCGCAAGGCTAAGCTATCGGCAGGCAGGCAAACAGACCCCCTTGCCCTGCCCCGTCATGAGGCTCCTCTTCCCCGCCCCCGCCCCGCCCCGCCCCGCCCTGCCCCGCCCCGCCCCGCCCCCCCGCCCGCCCTGCCCTGCCCCGCCCTGCCTGCCCCGCCCCGTCCCCGGCCACCGCGACCCCGTCACCGTCACCTGTGTCGGCCGGGCACTGCCCCTGCCCCGCCCCCGCCCCGCCCCGCCCCGCCCCGCCCCCGCCCTGGCCCCACCCCCGGCCACCGCGACCCCCGTCACCGTCACTCTGTGTCGGGCCGGGGGCCGGGCACGCGCCCCGCCCCACCACGCCGACCGCCCAGGACAACTTGCGAATAAAAAGGATCAAGACAGGGGACCGGACCGGACCGGACCGGACCAGGGGAGGGGAGGGGGGCAGCGTCCGCTCCGCTCCGCTCGGGCGGATATTGGAGCCGGCCGGCCGGACCTCGACGGCCACCCTGGACGACGGCCGATGACGCTCTGCCCCGCGCCGCTCCGCTCCGCTCCCTCCAGGGTGTTCCCCGACGCCGACCCTCGCTCGAAACAAACCTGTCGATCCCGGTGTCGCGCTGCCCCCCCCCCCCCCTTTCCCTCCTGCCCCCGGGCTCCATCAGATGAGATTTCACCAGGTCAGCCGCGCCGCTGTGCCTGGGTGGGCGGGGGAGAGGGGGGGGGCGAGGAATTGCACGGCAGGAGGGGGGGGGGCAGGAGGTCCAAGGTCGCGTCCCCTGGGGAGAGTCGGAAAAAACTGACGGGTTGGGGAGAGCGGAGAGCAGCGGGGCGGGGCGGGCGCGACGGGAAGGTTATGACCGCTCTACCCGCTCTACCACGCACGCACGAGCGCCCGTCCCGCCTTGCCTCGCCCCGCCGCCCCGCCCCGCCCCGCCCGTCGCCGCCCCGCCCCGCCCGTCGCGCAAACAGACAGCCCACCCCGCCTTGCTCACGGTGTCCCGGGTGTTGGTCGGGCGGGGCGCCCCTGTGTGTGGGACCCCGTCACGCCCCCCCGCCCGCCCCCCCCCCGCCCCCGCCCTGCCCCGCCCCGCCCCGCCCCGCCCCGCCCCGCCCCGCCCCGGGTGCAGTGGTGTGCGGCGCGTCGTGTCGGCGCTCCGCTCCGCTACATGCCGCCCCACACCGTGCACTGAGCCCCGCCGCGCCGCGCCTCGCCACACTACGGAAGCACCCCAGTCAAACGGAAGGCAATCCTGTGGAGAGCTTCGCCTGGACTTTGCCGGGGCTCCGCCGGGCTGCGCGGACGGATACACAGACATGAAAAGATTTGTCTGGGAGGAAGAGGGATGGGCTTTGTCATGCCGTGCCATACCTTTCGATCAGAGGGCCTGCTCTTGCTGGAGCAGGGGAGGGGGCGCGGTCCCCGTGCAAATATCTGTCCCTCTCTTCTCCAGCCTGCCGCCGCGCCGCGCAGGACTCGGACGCGAAACAAAAGGCTATCAGCGGAGGAGGCCAGGATATCCGCGGCGCGGCAATTCCGCCTCGAGGTTGGCGCTTCTGCTCGCGCTGCAGGGCGGGGCGGGGCGGGGCGGGGCGGGGCGGGGCGGGGCGGGGCGGGGCGGACTCAGGGCCGCGGCCTGCAGAACGGTCCCCGTGGCCGACTCTATGTAGATGGGAGCCATCTTGATCGCGTCCAGAGCGGGAGCGGACCGGGGGCGGAGGAGGGGAGGGGGGGGACAAAAACAACGAGTCCCCATTAGTGCCATTCTGTGAGGCAGAACCATACCAGCCCGGCCAGGGTCGCGCTGCTCTCGCGGGGCGGGGCGGGGCGGGGCGAGGGTTCGGCGCCGAGTCAGCTCCCCCTCCGCCCCGGAGCGCGTGGGGCAGACGCAGACAAGTTTGCCGACCTTTGAGTGTGTCCACTCCGGCCGGGCCGGGTCGGGCCGGGCCGGGCGGCCAGCTCCCTCCTCCCCTCCCCTCCCCCCCCTCCCCTCCCCCTCAGCACGTGCCCACACGTTCCTCGCAGGCGCTGGCGGGGCCGGGCCGGCCCGGGCGTACACTGCGAGGGATACGGTCTCAACTCTATGAGCAGCAATCAAACTCTGGAGCCAAACTTGATGCTCGAGACGACGCGGGCTGGCGTCGCGTGACGTGGCGGAGGGGTGGCTGCCGGCCGGCCGGGGCTGTCGCCGCTTTTAGAAGAGGGTTCAGGCGAGAGGGTGGGAGGGGAGGAAGATTGGCGAGGTGCTGCGAGACGGCTTTGGACATCTTGAAGGTGGACTGACATTGTAATAAGCCACGTGGTGGCGCGGCCCGGCTCGGCGACAATTTTTTTTTCTTTCCTTTCTCGTTTTTTAGGTGGAGGGGGGGGTGTCTTTTCGTTTGCTATCAAATCGGCTTGAAAAATGATAAAAGTGATCGCTAACTTGGAGGGTAAAGCTGCCCTTCCCCCACCCCCACCCCCTCTATGAACCTATTCCGCCGCCCTTCGGACCGGTAAGCCACGCGTTTGTCTTCCTTACCCTCGGCACGGGCCGCGGTTTTCCACCCTTACAGTCGCTCTCTGGCTCTCCCTTTCTGTCCCTCTCTCTCACCCTCCTCCCCCCCTCTCTCTTTCTCTCCCTCGCCCCGTGCTGCTCTCTACCTCCCTAAGGCGACATTTTTGGGGTCTCGACCCCTGGAAATTTGTGCCCCTAAAGAGGGAAGAAGCCAGCCTCGTGCCCTGCAGGGCCTAGCCCCTGCGGGACGGGTGGGGCGGGGCGGGCAGCCGTTGTCCACAGTCGGGGAGGGTGGGCCCGGCGCGGCCGGTCGGGTCCAGCACGGCTCCGCGCCCCGCCCCGCCCCGCCCCGCCCCGCCCCTAGAGTCTGTATTTGCCGGTCAATCATAGCCTCGGGCCGGGCCCCGCGGGCCGTGCCGGGCGGACTGGACAGGGCGGGGCGGGGCGGGGCAGGGCAGGGCCAGGGGGAGCCAGAGAAGAAAAGTTCAAGTCCGCCATACATCTGCTGTGTCCGAGATTGCGGCATTTATGAAATCAATACGGGGCTGCTGGCCGGCGCAGGCGGAGAGGCGAGGCGAGGCGAGGGTCAGTCCCCCTGCCCTGCCCAGCGACGTGCCAGACCGAAGGGCCAGGCCAGCAGGGCTCCTGCCGAAGGCTCTGCTGGTCCTGCTGAATTTTTATTATTGAATTTTTAGCAATTTTTACTCGAACTTTTCAGATTTTTTTTTGAATTTTCCAATTATTTTTTTTAAAATTTCAAGGTGTATATAAATATCAGAGTTGCTTCGCCCTCGACTTTATTCATTGTAAAGTTGTGGAGTCAAGTGTCGGAATTATTGGCAGCACGGCCGTTCTTGTTTCTGTTGCGATACTGGTTTTGAAGTTGTCCTCCCAGCTGCACGCGCCGCCGTGCCATGCCATGCCGCTGCCGCGCGCCTGGACCCGCCCCGCCTCGCTCTTAATTGTGTGCATCCGTGTTAATGAGGGCTTTACGGTGCGGTAAGAGCCTTCCCTTCGGCTTTTTCCTCCCACCGTCTCTTTCCCTTTCTTTTTTCCCTCCCTCGGACGGCCATCGCTCGCGGGCTATTAATTCACCCTCCTTAGGACAGGACAATCGGCAGAGCCCTGCCCTCTGCTAGCCGCCCCGCCCCAGGGGCCACCCCGCCCCGCCCCGCCCCGCCCCGCCCCCGCCCCGCCCCGCCCTCCATCAGCATTACCGGCCCAGTGAGCTGAGGCTAAATGCCAGCAGGTCCCTTTATCTTCAGATTCCGCGGGAGTAAAAGACGAGGGAAAAAAAATGGATGAAAGGGGAAAATCGATACAATAAAAAGTCATTTCTAGGGGAGGTCCGCGAAGGGAGAGAATTAGTCGTCCTTTCTGCAGACGACGTCTAACAATTAGCTGTAAGGCGATATTCGCCAGTTGGGTCGGGGGTAGAGGGCGGGGGGCCGAGTGAGACAGGGGGAGAGTACAGGGGAAAAAAAAGGTTATGGCTTCCTGCCTTTTCGGTTTCTTAGGACCCCACTCCTCTCCACTCCTGCAATAATGGGCCAGGCCAGCGACACAAACTCCCCACAGCCCAGCAGCAGGACCTTGCCGAAGTACACCGCGAAAATAACTCGGTGGGAGGGCTCTTCTTCCTTCACCCCCTCCTCGCGCTGCCCCTGGGGCACAGTGGAAGGGCGGGGGGGAAATAAATTTATATCTGTACCCTGGAAAACTTTATCATCATCACGATAAGCCACCTATTGCAGCGGGCAAAGATTGTTGCGTCTGACAGCTGCAGCCTCGAGCATGACGGCTCACGGCTCGCTCGGCCCCTCGCCTCTCGCCACGGCCCCTCCTGGAAATATGGCAAGCGCCCGCGGAGTTCGTCTTTCTCTCGCAAAGCGCCCCCCCCCGCCCCCCCACCCCGACTGTTTTTCTCTCCTTCTTCTTTGGGCCTGAGCCATTCCACCTCTTATTTTGGCATTCAGATCGGTGTATGATGGTGGAATCGACATGAAAACGCGATGATCTCGCGGCTCTGGTGCTCCCCGCTGCCCCCGCCCCGCCCCCTCGCCCGCCGGCTGCTCCCCCACAGATGGGACGACAGACTTTCCGAGTTGAAACAGAGACACGTTTCCAGAGACGATTGCATTCGTTGAAGTGCTGCGAAACGGGCAGGCTTCCAAGCGGCGGCGGCGGCGGCGGCGGAGGCACCAGGGCTGGGCTGCTTGGCGCAGCGCGCGGCGCGGCGGACTTGGGACTTGGCATAATGAGAAGCAGCACTGCCAACTCATGAATGCTGAAAACACCTAATAACGATTCAGTCGCCATACCTATCTTTATACATGAGGATGTTAATCACTGCGAATACTTCCGTAGCCCCAATCACTTTTACAGTAATCAAGCCAAGACGATAGGGTGAAGGAGGTAACGGTGTGCTGCTGGCCAGCCGGGCCGGGCCGGGCAGGGGACAGGGTCGCCCATCCCCCACCCCATCCCTCAACGACACGTCTCTTATTTTTCCCTCGTCTTTGTCTCCTCCAATATCTTCAGGACCGAGGTATACCCTTCTTTTTCCTCCACAGTAAGGGTGAGAAAGACATAAGTTTTCTTTTTTTATTTTTTTTCTTTTTTTTTTTTTTTTTTTTTTTCCCTCTCTCTCTTTCGGGGTTTTGATGGCAGCGTACTCATCCTTGCGCGGTTACCCCACAACCAAGCTCGTTTTTTAAAAAAGAATCTTAAATTACAGAATAAATAAAAAACGGCTTATCATTTCCCACGCGCTAGCCGCTGGTCGTCCACCAGAGCGGCTGAGCTGAGCCGGCCCGCTGTTGCACGACACGGCCCGGGGCGGGGCGGGGCGGGGGCGGGGCGGGGCGGGGCGCGCGGCCTGTGTTTAGGGGTGGTGGTGTTGCTCTGCACATGGGATTGGAGGGGACCTACAACACCGCAATACAGTGGCGTGGCGAGGCGAGGCGCGGCGGCGTGCACTGTAGTGCACTGACGGACTAATTATGTCGCCGGCTGCTGGCCTCCCTCCCTCCCTCCCTCCCTCCCTCCCTCCCTCCCTCCCTCCCTCCCCTCCTCACTCCCCGCGCTGGCGTGTCGCTGTCTTTATAAAAGTTATGGGCCGCGCATGACGTTTCGCGCATTACTTTTGTATAAATGTCCCCAATAATGATTTCTCTGTCGCCCCCCCCCCCTCCATGTCCTGCGCCCTGCCTGCCTATGACCCTGTTGTTCTCGGCGAATCGATACGCGGTAATGAATGTCATGCGTCACGGTTGTGCGGGGCGGGGCGGAGCGGGGTGGGGTGGGGTGGGGTGGGGCGGGCGGCAGGTGTACGGGGGCGTTCTTGACGCGCGTCCGCGACGCTTCTGCGACTCTTTCCCGCGCGCTGCGCTGCACCTGTCACAACAGGAGGAGCTCTCACTCTCTCGTCTGTCTTCTCTCTCTCACTTTCTCACTCTCTCTCACTCTCTCACTCACTCCAGACGTCTTGTCCTGCCCGACCACCTCATTCTCCCTCTCCTCTGCCAGCGGTACCACCCCGCTTCCTACTTCTTTTCTTCTCGGTGCACCTCATATTTTTCCCCTCTCTGTCCCTCTCTCCCTTTCTCTGTCTGTCTCTCTCTCTCTCTCTCTCTCTCTCACTTTCTGGAAGTGATTGGCTCTACAACTACCGCTGCTACCTCTCCTCCTCTCCTCCTCCTCCTCCTCCTCCTCCTCCTCCTCCTCCTCCTCCTCCTCCTCCTCCTCCTCCTCCTCCTCCTCCTCCTCCTCTTCCTCCTCCCCCTCCTCCCCGGTCGGCTACACCGCCGCGCGCCAGGCGTCATCAGCGTCGTCAAACGGCTGCTGTCCCCACCCTTCCTTACCCCACCCTCCCTTACCCCACCCTCCCTTACCCCATCTCCCCTCCGAATGTGCGAGGGGTAATCGCGCGGTGCGCTCTTTATACACCCCCGCCGCGCCCCGCCCCGCCGCACCCCGCCCCGCCCCGCCCCGCCCCGCCGCGCCCCGCCCCGCCGCACCCCGCCCCGCCGCACCCCGCCCCGCCGCGCCCCGCCCCGCCACGACCCTGCTGTCAGTAGTGTACATATCGCTGGAATAATACATATATCGGCGGCCATGCTGCGGGGCGGGGCGGGGCGGGGCGGGGCGGGGCGGCAGGTCAGAGCCGCTCGGAGACGCCCCCGCGAGCCCGTCGTGGTCGCGGTGTGTCGGGGGCGAGACGAGACGGAGACAACGGCAAGGAAAACAAATTCAGTGGCGCGGCTCGTCTGCTGCGGGTTTAGCCGCGGCCTTGCGCCTCGCGCTGCTGTGCACGTGGCCCGCGGGGCTATGACGCTGCCCCCCCCCCCTCCCCCCTGGCAGCGCGTAGCGCGTGAATAAATAAATAAATAAAAAGAATTTAATAAAGCTTAGTTTGGCTGCGGCCGTGGTCCTCTACGTTAGTCTTCTACGCCATCCCCCGCCCCGCCCGTGTGTCGCGGCCGATATGAAATAATACTCGCAGCGCGGTGAGGAGTGCGAGGGAGGGAGAGGGAGTGGGAGAGGGACGCGACTGTACGCCCTCCTGCCTCGCTGCCCACCTCTTTTCCGTACCTTATCCCTTTTTCTCCAACTGTCTTTGTGTGCCTAACACGAATACGTAACAATAATACACTGGAAGAACAAAGGTGGGACATAACACCCTTTTAGGGGTGCTACTCGTAATAGTGCCTTTACCAATGCCTTAAGGCATTATTCAAACAGTGAAATCTACAGAAATCCTAAATTTAACTGACTCAAGAAAGTGCTATATTGTAGAAATCCTTTGAACATAATCATGAAATCAGAGAAATCTTTCTCAAAGGCATCTGAGAGAACAGCACCTTTTAAAGGCCTAAGGTCGCACCTTTGTTCTTCCAGTGTAGAAAAAATCTAAAAATGAAATTTTTTCTTAATTTTTTTTTGTGCCAGTGGTTTTGCACTTATTGTGGCGCGCGGGCAGGCGGGGCGGGGCGGGGCGGGGCTAGCGCAGTGAAGCTGACGCGTCTGGAAGCGTTGTCGCACTCGTTGTACACTCGAGTGACGTCGTCGGAGGCCAATGATGTGGCAAGGAATGCAGCCGGGTAATGAGTTTTGCCGCCAGATAAACAGACTGAGGGGTTGCGCCGGGCGGGGCGGGGCGAGGCGGGCGGCGGGCGCTCAGTGTGCTGCTGGGGGAAGCAGGGAGGGTGATGGAGTTCCTCGGGGTCAGTCGGCTAAATCAAATAAAATGGATGAGGTATATGGGACGGGGCGGGGCGGGGCGGGGCGGGGCGGGGACGCAACGCGGACACAGAGATGGTTGGATGGATGTCTGTCTACGGCGCTGCACACGGCCAGAGGGTCGGCGCCGCGCCTAGATATTTCTTGTATCCATTACGAATTGTACTTTCGTGTAGAACTCCCGACATTAAAACTGTTCGGATGGTTTCTGGAAAATATGTATATATATTTGTGAGAGTATTCCTAGACCGCGCCTTCTCACTGTAAATACCAGAGCGAGGATCCTCGCCCTCAGGAGAGCGAGGTGTGGTTTTCTCGCTTGATTAGAGCATTAAATTCAAAAATCTCGCCCTGTTTGAGCGAGGATTGGGAAATCTCGCCCTTTTTGAGTGAGGATTTTTATCCTTAATCTCACTCAATTTGAGTCATGTTGCAGATTCTTTCTCAATAAGAGCGAGGTTCCTAAAGTCTCACTTAAATGGGGCAACGGAAAAAAATCTCGCTCTTTTTAAACCAGACATCTCACTCTTGCATTTGCAGTGCTCGCTTGGTTGCGTTGCCTCGGCCCGGCCCCGGCCCCGGCCCCGGCCCCGGCCCCGGCCCCGGCCCCGGCCCCGGCCCCGGCCCCGGCCCCGGCCTCGGCCTCGCACCACGCAGACCCGACCGAACCCCACTTTCCCCCTTAGAGGCATGATTGTTCACAGTACATAGATTGGAGAGCCCACGCGGCGGGCCGCGCGACGCGCGACAGCCAAGACAGCCATCGATTTCTGCCCTCCCCTATATACCCGGTCTCTCTCTCTCTCTCTTTTTCTGAAGAATAAAAAAAAAAGAGTAAAATGAAGGAGAAGAAGAGGGGGAGCCTGGGCATCAGTCACGGGGCACTGTGCAGCAGAAGCTGTCACTGCGTCTCTCGAGTAGCGCGGCGTGGCGTGGCGTGGCCGATCGCTGCGGCCGAAAAAAACGCCAATGCAGCTCACAAAACACTTTTTTTAAAATATATAATTTTAACTCCCCCATTTTAACTCCCAAATTTTCGATTAAATATTAATGACCTAGAGTGAGTGTGACCTGCTGATCGGATGATGAATCATTCTCTGAGCACTCGCTGATAACGTGTCGTGGGGGCGGGGTGGCTGCATCTAGCAAGGGGAGCTGGCGGAGAAGAAGAAGTCGTCTCCGGGCGGGGCGGGGCGGGGCGGTGCAGATCCATCATGTGCTGCTGCTGATCAGCCCCACCCCGCCCCGCCCCGCCGCGCCGAGTGGCGTGTCGGTCACGCCAGGATAAGGTCGTTGCCGGGGCGGGCGCGGGGCGGGTGGCGCACGCGCTCGCGCCCGGGATGTAGGCAACACATTGTACGTGCACGCTGTCGTGTTGCCTACTCGCGCTATTGCCTGTTCGCAACATTTACTCCACTCGTCTCGCGCCACACTCCCGCGGGTGTCTGCGTCTCGTCTGCTGCGCTACTGCTCGGGGCGTGGCGGGCCGGGCTGGCGGGGTGGACGTGCTGCTCCAGGCGTCTCTCGTTGGCCTTGATTTGACGCCGCCCCGCCCCGCCGCTATCGCCGTGTGTCCGGGAGGGAATACAGCAGCAGCAGCGGGAGGCCGGCGCCACACGGCTCCCCCCCCCCCCTCTCACCCCACTCCCCCCAATCATCAGCCTAAACAAGGCATTTGACCCGCGGCGACCCGTACATCAAACCCCTCCCACCCTCCCCTCCCCGCCCCGGCCATCCCTCTCTCCTCTCCAACCTCCCCCTCCCCCCTCCCCCACCCACCAACCTCGCCCGCAGCCTCTCGCCTCACCCAGATGAGCAAAGCGTTCCTCAGAGAGAATGACAGAGGCAGAAGGGGAGAGAGTGCGTGTGAGAGTGATGGTGCTGGAGAGAGAGGGAGAGATAGAGAGGGAGAGGGATGGGGAGAGAGGAGTGTCTTGGCGGCGCAGCGTCGCGCGTCGGGCATTGGGGAGCGTTCCATGAATACGTGAGGCCTCGCGGAGGAGGCCTCGGTGAGGAGGACGGGGCCGGGCCGGGGCCGCGCCGGGGCTGTCTGTTAGGACCCTCCTAGCAATGCCGCCCCCGCGCCGCCCCCGCGCCGCCCCCGCGCCGCCCCCGAGCCATAGCCCGCCAATGGACATGAATATTGAGAGGGAGGAGCCCGCCACCCCGCCGGGCCGGGCCCGCCGGCAGGCTATATGTCCCGCGGCTTCACTGATTTGCCTGGCCCAAATGTGTGTGTGTGTGTGTGTGTGCGGAGGACGTGTGTTCGTTAGCGGCCACAGAGGATTGCCCGGCCCGGCCCGGGTCTGCGTTGATGTGCGAGCGACAGCTCGGCGGCAGGGAAAAGAGACGGGCAGAGGGGTGACGGTGAGCGCGGGGGTGCGACCGGGCCCCGCCCCGCCCCGCCCCGGGGGCGTGCCTTTCTCCTGCTGCACTACTAGAACTCTAGAGAGAGAGAGCCAGCCCTGCCTAGAGAGACTCGGAGGGAGAGAGGCGTCAACTCGCCGCGCTCAGGCTGGGACGAGCCAATCACGGCGCGTATATGCTGGGACGAGCCAATCACGGCGCTTCTCGCGCGGCGAGTTGTCGCCTCTCTCCCTGTCTCTCTCTAGTCTCTCTAGCCCTGGTACTCGCCCCCTGCTCTTGTACTGTCACCGTGAGGACCCGCGCCGGGCGTTTCTTATTTGAATGCGCGTAGCAGTGCTTTGGGATTGCCTACTCGTTAGGGCTGCAGGAGGTCGCGGTCCTCCGGCTCGTAGCAGTGTTGCGGGATTGCCTAATCGTTAGGGCTGCAGTACGTCGCGGTCCTCCGGCTCGTAGCAGTGCTGCGGGATTGCCTACTCGTAAGGGCTGCAGTACGTCGCGGTCCTCCGGCTCGTAGCAGTGCTGCAGGATTGCCTACTAGTTAGGGCTGCAGGTGAGGCTGCAGGACGTCGCGGTCCTCCGGCTCGTAGCAGTGCTGTGGGATTGCCTACTCGTTAGGGCTGCAGGTGAGGCTGCAGGACGTCGCAGTCCTCCGGCTCGTAGCAGTGCTGCGGGATTGCCTACTCGTTAGGCGTGCAGGCGAGGCTGCAGGACGTCGCGGTCCTCCGGCTCGTAGCAGTGCTGCGGGATTGCCTACTCGTTAGGCCTGCAGGCGAGGCTGCAGGACGTCGCGGTCCTCCGGCTCGGTCCTTTTAGGGCGTGGCCGGCGGAAGCTGTGCAGAAGTGCGGCCGCCCGCCCCGCCCCGCCCCGCCCTGCCGGCCTGCCCGGCCCGGCCCAGACCGCTCAACCGGATTATGCTTATCAGTCATATTGTTTGGGCCGCGCGCTGCGGCCGCGCCGCTGTAGACCCGAGGGGGAGGGTGAGTCCTCGCGGAGGAGGAGGACGACGACGACGACGAGAAAAAGAGTTGATGTTGAGCAGGTCTGATTTCCCCGTGATGGGTCGCTCTCGGCGTTTGCATTATTCATCTCGATCGGAAAGTTATTGCAGAAGAGGCATCATCCGCTGTCTGTCGCGGCGGGGCGGGGCGGGGCGGGGCTCAGGAGGCCCGCGCGGGGCAGGGGGGGGTAGTGCACAGCAGAGAGCCCCATTATTCGTTCTGTCTGCTGGATGTTTGCTGCGCCCTTCACCCGCCCCTACCCTACCCTACTACCACTGCTAATTGCATCGCTCCGCTGCCTGCCTGCCTGCTGTGGGGGTAGGGGCGGGGCGGGACGGGACAGGCAGCGCCCGTGGAGGCCGCCCGCCCCGGTAGGGCCGCCGCCCGCCCCCTCCCTTACGTCCAGCTCGGTCCGGCCCAAATCACTCATTGGGTCGGGGCGCTTTGCATAAGTAGCCGCCGGTGGCACGTGGCGGCGGGGGCGGGCTGGGGGCGGGCCGGGGGCGGGCCGGGGGCGGGCCCTCCAGGGGGTGAGAGCTGGAGCGACGCCCCTCTCCTCTCCTCTCCTAACCCGACGACAAGCGGGGCGGGATGCAAAAGACAAATCAGTCGAGGCGCGCACCGCAGGCGGCCGCCCCGCCCCGCCCCGCCCCGCCCCGCCCCGCCCCGCCTCACCCGGGCCTCCCTCTGCGCGCTTAAAACCTCCGCCGCACCCTTACCTAGCAGCCCCTCCCGCTCTTCCTCCCGGCGCCCCGCCCCGCCCCGCCCCGCCCCCGGCCCCTTCGCGCCGACCTCGCTTTCGACCTCGCTCTCCATCTCGCGGCGACCCCCGGCCCGGCCCAGGCGCAGGCAGGCCTCGATGCTTTTCTTTGTGCCCCGCCAGAAGAACCTTTATCTCTCGCCCGCCCCTCCCCGCCCCGCCCCGCCCCGCCCCGCCCCGCCCCGCCCCGCACCGCTCCTTATCCGCGTCCCGGGCCACTTTCACTCTCGAGGGGGTAGCGATAGAAGCAGTGCACATGCACGTGGCGATATTGGGAGGAATACTGCCATTTTCGGAGATCAAAGGGCGTCAAATTCCCTGCGAAAGAGTGATGTTTCCCGCTGATGCGTATCTCTCGCTCCCTCTCCGAGGCGGGGCGGGGCGGGGCGGGGCGGGGCGGGGCGGGCCGCGAGGGTCTGGCTGAGCTACTGCCGGCGGCAGCGCGGCGGCGCAGCGTGTGCGGCGGGGCGGGGGAGGGTCTGCAGCCAGGGACCGGGCGTGCCGTGAGCCGGTAGGAGAAAAAGTATAAGTGTTCCCTTTCGTCTTCTGAACGTCTGTCTGTAGGCAAAGTGAGGGTACGAATGGGCATGGATACGGTTGAACTATGTCCAGGAAGAAAAGTAAAGTAACTATGCCTGCACCCAGAAAACGGTTCCGTTGAATCAACGGATTTGACGTTAAATAGGAATATACCCTATCAGCACGGGTTTTCCGAAAAGACGTCAAAAAACACGCATTTTCGACGAAGTGCTAAAATCTGGTCGAGAAAATGCGTCGAGAAGAGAAGGTCGAGAAATTCACTGAGACTACTGAAAAACGACGTTGGTTCGTGCAAAACAAGGACTTGAAACCGTATCGGCAAAAAGTAGTAGTTTCTGAATTGTGACGCCGTTTTAACCGGAGCGAGAACACACAGTTTCTGATCTCCGTTTCCTAAAGGGTCGGTGGTGCCGAGCCGAAACTACGCGTAGCCTCGACCAGATTTATGACAGTCGGAATTCTCTCGTCAAACCTCCGGAGAGCCGCGACCAGACTGAGGACGGTCGGTGGTACCGAGCCGAAACTACGCCTAGCCTCGACCAGATTTTTGACAGTCGGAATTTTCTCGTCAAAACTCGGAGAGCCGCGACCAGATTCGGACGGTCTGTGTTGCCGAGCCGAAACTACGCGTAGCCTCGACCAGATTTTTGACAGTCGGAATTTTCTCGTCAAAACTCCGGAGAGCCGCGACCAGATTCCGGACGGTCTGTGTTGCCGAGCCGAAACTACGCGTAGCCTCGACCAGATTTTTGACAGGCGGAATTTTCTCGTCAAAACTCCGGAGAGCCGCGACCAGATTTCGGACGGTCTGTGTTGCCGAGCCGAAACTACGCGTAGCCTCGACCAGATTTTTGACAGTCGGAATTTTCTCGTCAAAACTCCGGAGAGCCGCGACCAGATTCCGGACGGTCGGTGTTGCCGAGCCGAAACTACGCGTAGCCTCGACCAGATTTTTGACAGTCGGAATTTTCCGGTCGAAACTACAGAGAGCCTCGACCAGCTTGACGACAGTCGGTATTTGGTGTGAATGAACTACGTAGAGCCGCGACCAGATTTTAGCACTTCGTCGAAAATGCGTGTTTTTTGACGTCTTTTCGGAAAACCCGTGCTGATAGGGTAGGCAATTTTTTCCATGATTCATGGAAATTTTCCAATGACTCAATGAAATTTTCTATGACTCAATGAAATATCCAATGATTTAATATAATCTCCGTTGAAGCATTGGAAAATTTTCTTGATTCAACGGAACCGTTTTCTGGGTGTGGACATTTTCTTTCGTCGGCAGAAATTGCGGCAAGCGATGGCTCTTGTTGTGACATGTGGACAATAATATATACCCTTGTCGCCAGTTGGCTTGAAAGCCTTCAATTTCTCCTCTCCTTTTTGTCGTTCAAGGTGGATAACGAAATACTCACCTGGCAACGCCCCTGGCCGCGCCTCCTTCCTCAAATAGGTTTGGGGTCGGTGCGCCCCGCCCCGCCCCGCCCCGCCAGGCTGCCGCGCGGGCTGACAGGCGGGCTTGTCTAACGTACATACTCTTTTACTTTGACGCCTAATCCGTCCTTCTCGGCGGCGCCCCGCCCATCTCTCCCTCCCCCTTCTCTCTCTCTCTCTCTCTCTCTCTCTCTCTCTCTCTCTCTCTCTCTCTCTCTCTCTCTCTCTCTCTCTCTCTCTCTCTCTCTCTCTCTTTCTCTCTCTCTCGCTCTCTCTCTCGCCAGCTCACACCGGTGGTAAAAAGGCCCCCAACCCTCCTCCTGTACTTTGTTTGAGAAGGCCAAGCCTCCCATTAATCATGGTAGCCAGGCTTGTGCTTTCAGCTGTCAGCGCCTTGCATATGACGCAGAGTGCAGCTCTCTCTCCTACGCGCTCTTTCTCTCTCCCTCTCTCTCTCTCCCTCTCTCTCTCTCCCTCTGTCTCTTTTTCCCGCTGACGGTCCTCCCTGTCGCTCACTTGCTCCCTCTTCTTTCGCTCTCTAACCTCGTTACTCCACCGCACCCTTCTTCTTGCTCTCTCTCTGTCTCTCGCTCGCTCTCTCTGTTCCGCAAATTGCAAGGAAGGCGGTGGTGCCCTGCCCTATCAGGCTGCCTTGCCCGCTGTATTATCTGAGTGGATGCACGCAAAAAGAAGGGTGTGGTGGGGCGGGGCGGGGCGGGGCGGTGGCCCGAGTCTGCCCGCTGGCTGGCCTGGCCTGGCCTGGCCTTCTGCCCCGCACGCCGCGGGCACTCACACACTCATACATGTTGTGAAAACAGTAATATCCCTTTCCTGGTTTTCGTTCAATATTGGATTTCCCCTCACAAACCCGCCTTGTAAATATCACTCGGAGCGCGGGCAGGGCAGGGCGCGCGCGCGCGCGCTTGTCGGCCGAGCTTTCTCTCAAAATATAAAATAGAAATAATATTAGGGCGGAGAGGAGGGGGAGGGAGGCAGTCAGGGGTGGTCTCGGTGAAATGAATTGCCGATGTATCCATCCTCGTCAACTGCTCGGCGGAGCTGGGGAAGGAAAATGTAAGGGGGACGGGTGGGGGGGAAACATGGCCGATCTAAAAAGCTTCCCTCTGATTCGGTTAGTAACGTTGCGTCACTTAGGCCCCACCGGGGGTAAGAACGGGGGGGGGGGGGGGGGGGCAGCTCCGTGATCCGCTCGGCTTGTTCGCCGCCCTGACGACGACGACGAGAGAAATTATGGCAACTGAAAAGTAATTTTCTCGGTGAATGAGGCCTAGGCCGCGACACCCCCCGGCGGGGCGGGGCGGGGCGGGGCGGGGCCCTGGAGGAGAGGGGCTCCAATACGCACGCTGTGCTGTAGGCCGCCTGGCCTGACCCGCACGACTATCTCTCCTGCTCCCCCCCGCGGCGCGGCGCGTGTGCGTGTGCGTGACTTTAGTAATTACACGCGGCCTACGCGGCCTCCCCCGCCCCGCCCCGCCCCGCCCCGCCCCGCCCCGCCCCGCCCCGCCCCGCAACTTACGGCGACGTTAAACTTATCCTTGCATGAGTCAATAAGAAAAGTTGTACTGTGCGCGCGCGCGTGCGCATGTGTTGCGGTATACACTTTTTTACCACGCAATTTTCTGGCCGAGGGGGAGATGGGAGGGTACGAAAATGATTTTTCCGACCCTGCAAAATAGTGTATTCTCCTTCCCCTGCAGGGTAGGTAACCATACCGGAGATGTTATCGCACGGCGTTCACCGCAAGCCGCCGCCGCCGCCGCCGCCGCCGCCGCCGCCCGGCGCAGCGCAGCGCCCCGGGCCGGGGGGTGACAATCCTCCTTATCCCATGTTTCACGGAATGGAACACGGTGGCGATGGGTTTGTCGTGGCTTGGGACCGCACCGGTGTAGACGCCACCCCCCGCGCCGCCCCCGCCGGCGCCCCACCCTGTTCCTGCCAGCCCACCCCCGTACCACCCCGCCCCGCCGAGCGCCGCCCCTACCACCCCACCCCGCCCCGCCGCGCCGCCCCCTCCCCTCCCCGCGGGCCCAGGGGTTCACTCAGTCCATTAATCGGGCGGGGCGGGGCGGGGCGGGGTGGTGGTGGTGGTGGTGGTGGTGGTGGTGGTGGTGGTGGTGGTGGTGGTGGCGGCGGTGGTGGTGGTGATAGCGTAACCCTCTCCTCCCCTGGATGGAAACGCATACTCTTGACGAAAATTAACCTTGAGGCGCTGGGGTTGGACGCGCCTGGGGCCCCGGCCCGGCCCCGGAGAGGTTGCCTGGCTTCTGGCAAGCGCCCGCCGCACCCCGCCGCACCCCGCCCCGCCCCGCCTCGCCCCGCCCCGCCCCGCTGGTGGGCGGTGACCCGTCGTCTGGCGCGGAGCTTACTTGGCACCACATACGTTCTCGTGTGTCGCCGCATCGCAACGACCCCTGAGGAGCGCGCGTATCGCTGGAGCCTCAGGAAAAAAAAAGGGAAAAAAACAACATTATTTGAAAGTTTTTGACTGTAGGCGGGCTGAAGTCTTTTGATTACACATCCATTGATGATCGCGATCCGACGCGCCGGATCCATTTCGACACGTTTGTTGACGGGGACGGGCCGGAGGTGGGGCCGTGAATGGAGCGTACAGTACAGTACTATACGACTGTTCGCGGGCCGTTTTCCGTTGCATGAATCGAGAGAGAGGGAGAGAGGCGTTACTACGAAATGAAATGTAAACAGCCGGCCTACAACAACAAGTCAAACGGTCCCAAGGAGAAGAGAACGGAAGCGGCATGCTGCGTCTATTGCTTCTCCGGGAAAAAAATGTTTTTGTTGTTGGAGTGGCGGGGCGGCGGGGCGCGGGCGGGGCGCGGGCGGGGCGCGGGCGGGCCGCTAATGGGGGCGGAGCATGAATGTGTTTGAGTCCCTCGGCAGTATAGCGACGTTCAGCGCGGCTAGCGCCGGCAGCAGGCAGGCTCGGCTCGGCGGATCCCCAAATGAATTCCATTTACCCCGTCAGTTTTTCCATTTTGAACGTCGACGACAGGCGGGCCGGGCCTACGCGGGCTGGCCGGGGCCTAGGCTGCGCGCCTACCCTTACTCCACTCTATCCTTCCCCACCCATGCAATGCCCTCGACGACTGAGGCTGCTGCTTAATATGGAGTCGCGACTCGATGGAGACGAAACGCTCCGGCGAGTATGCACAATTACACGCCCGCTGCCTCACAATTTAACGTGCGCGTCTGATGTGAGAAAACAACATAACAGGGCAGGTCTGAAAGCAAACAATATATACTATGCAGCCTTGTTACTTTTCGTTACTATTTTCTCCTGAATAAAGTCCATTTCTTTCCGTCTTTCTGACATGCTGGCGAGTGCACTCTGAGCAGCAACCGGCTATGGCTGCTGACGCGCCCCGCCCCGCCGCGCCCCGCCGCGCCCCGCCACGCCCCGCCGCGCCCCGCCCCGCCGCGCCCCTTCCCTCCCCGTCGTCGAGAAAAGCAGGAAATATCGATGGAATCTGTCACATGATGCGGGCAGGTGACGCGCAGGAGGAGCGCTTGCATTTAGAATAATGGCGCCATCTCTCCCCTTCTCTGCCTGCCTGCATCTGTGTGTGTGTGGTTTTTTTTTCTCCGTAATTTTTTTTTTTGTCGACTTTTTTCTTTTATTTCGGTCCGCGGTGGTGAGGCGCGGCGCGCGGGGAATGCTGATGTCCGCGGCTTTACAGCGGCGGCACGGGCTAGAGCAGGGCCGGGCCGGCGGCTGGATGGGGGGTAAGGGAAATGAAAAGGAGGAAATAATAGGTGAATCAAATAAAATGACGCCTAATCACCTCAAATTGTAGTCGTCGTGCAACTGCAGCAGGTGATTGCGGGTCGATTCATCACACGGTAATCCCCGCGCATCACGACTGCGCACTGCCCACGTGGTCCCCTCGCTGTTCTGTGTATTTTTTTTAAATTTTTATTATGGCTGTTTTAATCAAAGAAGTATATATATAATAATTCCATTCCGAGAGAGGCAATTATTCATGAATGGATATTCGGGGCCTTTGCGACGGCCTAATTATGTGCACGGGACGGGCGCCCCCGGGCGGCCCCGCCCCGCCCCGCCCCGCCCCGCCCCGCCCCGCCCCGCCCCGCCCCGCCCCGCCCCGCCACGCCTCGCCACTGATCACAGCAGCAGCGCCGCTGCGCTTTTTAGTAACATTTCGGAATAATGCGTGGGGAATCAGCGAAACGCAGTATAGAAAAGCTGCCTACAATCGGGTCATTAAATATGCAAGGAAGTAAAAGGGGAATGTGAGGGTGCGAAACGGGGGAAAAAAAAAAAAAAGAAACAATGTGCAAAAAGAGATAGGAGGGAGACAGATTGCAAGGTTTGCAGCCAGGCAGGCTCAGTCAGCCTGCTCGGCTGGTTATTATCATTCATGAAAAGCTAATCCTTGCTATATTACCGGGGGGTAGGGGTGTTGCGGGCAGCGACGTGTCTTCGGCTGCTGCGTCTGCCTCTCTCCCCATGGGGGTGTGTTTGGAGGATTTATAGCTGCAGACCGCTAGTGTTTCATCCCCGCATTAATGGAACAAATCGCGCGAAGGCGAGAGAGGGAGGGAAAGATGCGTCCCGGCCCGGCCCGGCCTCGCCCCTCTCACATCAAGGTTACTCGCGCACGGCTGACCTCGATGTGTAACGTGACGGCGACGACCCGCCAAGCCTCAAGCGTGACGGCCACGCGTGACGACGACTCGGTATACTCAGCGCGAATACCTTGCGAACCAATTAGTTCGATGCACAATTTTTTGCTTTCGTAAGCTCGAAATCGCGATAACACTGAAAACGGAGGAATGATGCATGTTATTACGAGAGGATAACGCGCGGTATCGTGCGGTTTTCGTAAAATATCGTTAAAGCAAACTTCTGAAATTTATTTTTGATGACACCATTGGATTCCTCGTAAAATTTCCGTTCGAACGAGCATACATGTCATGGGGTTTCAACCACAATTTACTGAATTATAATTCTGTAAATGTCTGTTTTCGGGTTTGAAACCCATGACATTTATGCTCGTTCGAACGGAAAATTTCACGAGGAATACAATGGTGTCATCAAAATAAATTTCCAAAGTTTGCTTCAACGATATTTTACGAAAACCGCACGATACCGCGCGTTATCCTCTCGTGATAACATGCATCATTCCCCCGTTTTCAGTGAAGTAGATACTCTTATGTTATAAATGTTCTCTGTTTTAACAATTGTGTGGTTTGACCGCGCGTGCGGCCACCCAGTCGGCGCGACAGAAAGTGTAACGCTTGGTGTCGCCGGGTCATTAGCATTGCACACGCGGCCTGGATGTGTCACCCGCGATGTGTCACCCCCAGAAAACGCTTCCGTTGAACCCACCGATATTCCATTGGAAAATGGTTATATTATTAAAGGAAAATTTTCCCTTGATTTATATGAAATTTCATCAAGTCAAAGAAAATGTCATAGAGCTCTATTTTTCAATGGAAAATCGGTGGATTCAACGGAAGCGTTTTCTGGGTGCGCGGTCGGATGTCGGGCTGAATCCTTCATAAGGCTGCTGCTGCTGCTGCTGCTGCTGCTGCTGCTGCTGCGGTGCGGCCGCCGTGAGCTCGTCAACGAGGCCGTCGAGTGCGAGCCGGCGGAAGGTCGAGAGCATGGCCGCGAGGTGGACTGGCCGCGGACCTACAGGCGCAGCGGACCGGAAGAGCAGGCCGTCGAGGGTGTCGCCGCGGAGCTCTGCCATGCCGTGCCATGCCATGCGGCCCATTGACTCGGCAGTGGCCCTGCCTCCAGCCAGCCGCAGCCCGGCCCGGCGCGGGCCTGCTGGGCCTTCTGCTGGACCGGTGCCGCTGCCGCTGCCAATCACCATCAGCGCGCGTCCCGTCCCGTCCGCAGGCATTGGGCTCGGCGAGATAAGCTGGCAGCCGGCTGGGGCGGGGCGGGGCGGGGCGGGGCGGGGCGGGGTGACAGTATGCCTTAGAGGCCAGGCCGCGGCTATAAAACCCGCGTCGGTGGCGTCATCCCTCCTTGCTACACATACTTCTGCTGATGTGAATCATCCCCCGCCCCGCCCCGCGCCATCCCCTTCTACTCTCGCTCTCAAATCCCCTTTCCTGCGCGTCCCGAGAGAGAGAGGGAGAGAGAGAGAGAGAGAGAGAGAGAGAGAGAGAGAGAGAGAGAGAGAGAGACGGACGGACGGACGGTACCGCACCGCCGTGCCGTGGGGTTGTGATTCATTCAAATATTTCATAAATAAGGCCTGTCCGCTTGATGCCATCTGCGCTCCTCTCTCCCTGTGTCTCACCCCAGCCGCCCCGCCCTGCCCCGCCCCGCCCCGCCCCGCCCCGCCCCGCCCCGCCCCGCGGCCTGGCGTTGCGAGGCGCTTCACGCTGCCCGTTTCACCGCGAGTGTGTGTCGAATCCCCCGTGAAATCGAAAGTTTGTAGTGCGGCACTTTTCGGCGACTTTACACTCGTTTTCTTGAAATGGCGCTCTCCCTTCTTCTGTCCGCAGGGCATGGTGGATATCGTTTTGGAAATCAGAGAGGAGGACGCCCGGAGGAGGAGAAGAAGAAGGAGAAGGAGGAGCAGCGCAGGATGGAGGAGGAAGAAGGGGAGAAAATCGTGGTGCAGCCAAGCAGAGGTAAGTCGAAAAATATATTGTGAGAGAGATCATGTTAAGCGCCACGTGTGTGAGTGCGCGCGTGTGACTGTGTGTGTGTGGTACGCTGCTGGAAAATGTGGCCCACAGTGCTGAAAAAAATGTGAGGTGCTCAGCAAGAGTAAGGTGCCCCTAGATTTGGTTTGCGAGCGACTTAATTCAGCCGCGCAGCCGCCAGACTTTCAGTCTATACTGTCTGAGCGAGAGGAAGTCCTCTCTCCACGCTGTGATTAGCTGCAACTGTTGTGACTGCCGCCCCGCCCCGCAAAGCGATGCTTCTGTTTGCTTTCGCTCGGAAATTAAATACTGATTTGGCATTCAATTGCGTCAGGCTTGTAATCGACTGCGCAGCGACACAAACTGAGAGGAGCGGCGAGTGCATGGCTAATGAGAGAGAGAGAGAGAGAGAGAGAGAGAGAGAGAGAGAGAGAGAGAGAGAGAGAGAGAGAGAGAGAGAGAGAGAGAGAGAGAGAGGACAAGATGTTGAGCCTTGAGGTTGTCAGGCGGCGCTCTCTGCTCGGAGCACTTACACCTCTCGACTCAAATTTTTGGGATCTGAAACGGGAAACGCTAGCTGCCCTGGCTAAAACCTCTCCCCCCCCCTCCCTCTCTTGTGAGCGTACTCTCTCTCTCTCTCTCTCTCTCTCTCTCTCTCTCTCTCTCTCTCTCTCTCTCTCTCTCTCTCTCTCCGCAGCAGACGGAAGAGTAGATGCCTCCAAATTAAGGCAGGGCCTTTCACGACTTAATTAAGTGGTGATGTGAGCCGCTTGCTGATTGGCATGGGGCCTCCGCCCGCGCGCGGACCTACTGCGCGGGGCTTGTGTGTGGCGTGGCGGGGTGGGGCGGGGCGGGGCGTTCCGGGTTGGGATGGGGTGGGGTGGGTCGAGGCGGGGCCCTGACGGGGTGTGGCAGAGGCCTCCTCACATTTGATTGAGCATGCCTTCGTCATGCGGTGGATTCCTCGCTCGGTGTTCCGACTGCCTCTGCTCTGCCCCTATTCCGCCCCGCCCTGCCTCGCCCCGCCCCGCCTCGCCCCGCCTCGCCTCACCCCGCCCCGCCTCACCCCGCCCCGCCCCGCTACGCTACGCTTCGATTCAATCCCCCGCCAGTGGATCACGTACGCCTTTGTTGTGTCCACGTCAGGGGAAAGAAAAAAAAATCGCAAGTCGAAAGGCGGCGGCAAGTGCAGCTCGCTCTCCCTCTCGCTCGCTCTCGCTCGCTCCCTCCCGCTCGCTCTCCCTCTCGCTCGCTCTCCCTCTCGCTCGCTCTCCCTCTCGCTCGCTCTCCCTCTCGCTCGCACTCCCTCTCGCTTGCTCTCCCTCTCGCTCGCTCTCCCTCTCGCTCGCTCACCCTCTCGCTCGCTCACCCTCTCGCTCGCTCTCCCTCTCGCTTGCTCCCTCTACAGGGCTGCGCTCACGTTGACAAGATTTTCGCGTGTACCGATTGTGAAAGGGAAAGTTGTACGGCCATTACGGATTATATATATACCTCGTGTGTGAGTTGGTGCGTATACGTGTGTGCGCGTGAATATTGTTATACCCGGGCAGTGCACGCTAAGTGCGTAATACAGTTGCGAAACCGGTCCCCAGTTTGCAAATCGGTGTTTTTCCCCCCTCCCTCTTTCACTGCGATTTATTTTTACAGCGGCCCGGTCGCGCGTTTGCTTGCACTCCGCCGTAATTGAATGCAGCGCTGTATGCGCCATTCTCTGTGTAGCTAATTGCGCTGTTATGTTTTCATCAGGCGATTGCTTGTGTGATCGAACCCCTTGCGATCCGCTCGGGCGCCTGAGGGAGTGGTCGCAGCGGCGGGGCGGGGCGGGGGGGGGGGGGGAAAGAAAACTCATCGCCGGGAGAGAGAGAAGGAGAGAGAGAGAGAGAGAGAGAGAGAGAGAGAGAGAGAGAGAGAGAGAGAGAGAGAGAGAGAGAGAGAGAAGAGGGCTTGTGCTTGCTGCTGCGAGCAGAAAGGGAGAAGTTTGCGGAGTGGCGCGGGAGACTGATCTGGCTAATCTGATGGCTCTTGAGATTACTCTCGCAGGATATTCATTCATTACGCGGCCCTGCCCTGCCCGGCCCGGCCCCCGCTGCCCTTCTGATTACCGAACGCATTTGGCCCTATTAGGTTCACCGACCATTATCAGAGCGCGGAGCGGAGGGCCCGGGCGGGGCGGGGCGGGACGGAGGGTTATGGTTACCATTTTCAGTCGCGCGATTTAATAGCTTCCTGCGCCTGGCCGGGCCGGGCCGGGCCGGCGCATTACTGCGGAGGAAAGATGTAGCGTAGCGGGCGGCAGCCGAGGGGGTACACGTTCTTAAAATGTGTGACCCGACTATTACGTCTATGACGCTGTATTACGCTCCGAAGTTGAACAAGTTTAGCCAAAGATAGGCAAAAACAGCCGAAAACGACCCAAAACTTAGTAGGAAAATGCAGAATTTTGGCTATTAGGCTTCTATTACGCATGCTATTACGCCTTTATTACAGGTAGAGTGACCCGACTATTACGCGAGTGCATACCCCCTCGGCGGCAGCCGGGCGCAGCTTTGCTGCGGACACGGTAGCAAAAATATTAAAAATAAAACTGTGCTTGAGTAAGATACGCCCTATGATCTGCACAGCACCGTAAGTTTTGTCGGCAATGATTTTTGAAAGGGTATGTCCGAAGCGAGGCCCATTATTCAGCCCGTGCTGTGCAACTGTTTGTTATACGCTTTTAGGGGGAGGTCTGCAGGCCGGGCAGGGAGGGGTTCTCTTCCGCGTCGTCCCCCGAAAGGGTTATATAGGGGAGAGTGCGAAGGGGTTGGGGGCGGCCGGCGGGGCGGGGCGGGGCGGGGCGGGGGTGCGAAACATATTTACACCTCGGCGTTTGCGTCACCGGCACGGCACACGCCTGCTTGTGTACAGAGTAGTGCATAGCGCGGGGTTAACAAGCAGCCCCGCCGCGCCCCGCCCCGCCCCGCGCCCCGCCGCGCCGCGCCCCGCCCCGCCACGACCCGTGTGCGCGATTCTATGAGCAGCGGCAGCTAGCAGCGCCAGTCGTGATCATGCGGAGCTGGACTAATCCAGGGCCGTGTGCGGTCTTATTCAGACGCAAAGGCTCTTAATCCTGCGAGAGAAAGAGAGAGAGAGAGAGAGGGGGGGGGGGGGTAACACATCCTTAATCCAGCACAGCATCGCGCAAACCGGCCCGCTACCCCCGCCGCTACGCGCCGCCACCTCCGGCGCCGTGGTGGTATGACGTGGTTATGACGATTGCGTCGTCTCTCTCTCTCTATCCCTCTCTCTCTCTCTCTCTCTCTATCCCTCTCTCTCCCTCTCTCGCTCTCTCTCGCCCCACGCTGTCCGCTCGCTCGGCCCGTCCCTCGCTCTCCGTGGCACATTAGGTGGGGCGTGTTCGTCTAAGCCGGGCTGACAGCGCGTGAGCACGATGACTGGAAATCGATAGGGCAAGCCAAACCATGGGGATGATAGCTCCCTGTGTGCGTGTGTGTGTGTGTGTGTGCGTGTGGGTGGGGACGGCCTGCCGTCGTGGCGCGGTGCTGTTGTGGCGGGGAATTTTGTTAAGTAGAGAGACACAGAGAGAGAGAAAGAGAGAAAGTTATATGAAAAGTCGAAACAGAAAGAAGAGAGAGTAACCGTCATAATAACAATTTCACTTGTAATAATTAGTCTGGAGCTTTCTCCTTATTATTAGCGCGGCCGCGATAACTCTCCGGCCGGGGCGCGGCGCGACGCACTTGAGCCGCTCTCTCTCTCTCTCTCTCTCTCTCTCTCTCTCTCTCTCTCTCTCTCTCTCCCTCTCTCTCTCCCTCTCTCCCTCTCTCCCTCTCTCTCTCTCTCTCCCTCTCTCTCTCTCTCCCTCTCTCCCTCTCTCTCTCTCTCTCTCTCTCTCTCTCTCTCTCCCTCTCCCTCTCTCACTCTCTCTCTCTCTCTCTCCTCGTCCTCCTCGTCTCCCTGCTCATAAAACTCGCGCGCGCGCCTCCGCTTGCTTCCGGAAAGGGGGAAAAAATAACCCGAGCCGCGCAGGCAGGGGAGGATCTGTGAGGGGAGGCTGAAGGGGTTCAAGTCGCGGCCGGCCAGGGAGGCAAGGCATCCCCGTAATTGCAAGTTTTCATTGACTCGCGCGCGGAAGCATTTTAAACAATTAATAAAACAATGGCTGGGCCGCGGGGCGGGGCGGGGCGGGGCGGGGGCGGGGCGGGGCGGGGCGGGCCGCCCCCGCACGCCACCCTGCGTCCATCTAATTAAAAACGGAGTGGTTGTCTATAACGGGGGGGCATCACATTCCGCCGCTGTCTGCCGGCCTCGTCGGCTCTGGTCAGCTCAGCTCACCCCTCTCTCGCCGGTGGGCCCCCGCCCCGCCCCGCCCCGCCCCGCCCCGCCCCGCCCCGCCCCGCCCCGCCCCGCCCCGCCCTCGCTGCCTTGGCTGTTGCCTGTCGCATGTACCTCGTCCAGACTGCTGTCTGCTGCTGCTGCCCGCGCGAACCTCACCTCAAACCCTCCCTCTTTCTATTTTGCATTTGCACCCCGCTCCCCCTCCCCCGCAGCCACCGCCGCCTAATTTCTGCACGTGTCAGCCAACGTGCTCCGTGCCGGTCACTCTGTGCTCTCTCTCTCTCTCTCTCTCTCTCTCTCTCTCTCTCTCTCTCTCTCTCTCTCTCTCTCTCTCTCGCTCGCCCGTGTCGTCTGCTCGCGCGTGTCGGACAAACTGCGGCGCGGCGGGGCGGCGTGGCGTGGCGTGGCGCCGCGCGGGGGTGAGCTCTGCGTGCAAACAAAACAAACGCGGAGTAAATATTTCGAAGCGCGACTAGGAGGAGAAGGGACGATGTGTGCGCTGCTGAGAGGGGAGAGAGTGAGAGAGAGAGAGAGAGAGAGAGAGAGAGGAAGAGAGAGAGAGAGAGAGAGAGCGCGCGTAAGAGTCGTGGGGAAAAAAATTACGTGAGGGTGTCGTGATGGGGGAGAAGGGGGTGGGGAGAAAGAGGGGAAAAGGTTATATTGCGAGTGAGCGTGAGGGCTCTGACCAGTGAGGTGTGCACGCCGTGTGCGGATGTGTGTGTGTGTGTGCGCGTGATTTCATTATTTGCTTTATTGTTGATTTAGAAAGAGACATAAAAAAAGAGGTTTGGGCGATAAAAGAAATGAAAAAAAAAGTACATAATGCGAATTGACTACACTGGAAAAACAAAGGTGCTAAGTCCTACCTTTAAAAGGCACTAACAAAATTTAGTGCCTTTGAAAAGGCACTAAGATTTAGTGCCCCAGGAAAGGCACTAAATTTTGTTAGTGCCTTTTAAAGGTAGGACTTAGCACCTTTAGCTGACCAGCTGTGTATACTCCATACAAATTTAGTGCCTTTGCAAAGGCACTAAGATTAAGTGCCCCAGGAAAGGCACTAAACTTAGCACTCGATTTTTAGCGCCCCAGGAAAGGCGTTACTTAGCACCTTTGTTTTTCCAGTGTATTTCCCAATTTTAATCCTTCTCGTGTGTTAATATGGCGGGTCGCGGCGCGGTGCGCCCAGCCTGCTATTTCCGCTGATC